>CM071864.1:35163054-35176096 GCA_036759665.1 Gynandropsis gynandra | reverse complement strand
TGCTTTCTCGAATTTTTCTTCATGTAGAGGTCCCTTATAGGTCTAGAACACCGGGACTGTGTTCCGTTCAGGTCTGGGGGGGTACTCATTCATTTATTGATACGACACGGATGCACACTTAGAGCGACTTGATTAGATTTAGGATTAGGTTAGAAATAAGATGGATCTAGTGAAATTTTTTTCGAAATTAGTCATATTTTGCAACCTTGTTGAATCGTGGTTAATGGTCTAGGTACTTGGACGTTATCTAGGGTTGTGAAGTAGACTTAGATTTTAGGAAGGATTTCATGGCTCGGTACGTTCGGTAGACATAAGGCTATACTCGGTACGCTTAGGCTTTTATCCATGTGAGTAGAGTCCAATCTGCCCCGAGAGTTAGCACGACTCGGACCGCTCAACCATGCGATCGGGTGATGTCCACCCGATCGGGCACTATGAAGCAACACGATCGGGCGAGCCTCAGCACGACCGGGTAACACCTGTGCCCGAGCGGGCCGTGTAATCCATAACAACCTAGATCTAACTTTGAAACGAGAGGATTTAAGGAACAGGATAGATCTAGGGCAGAGGGGGTGACGAACAGGGCAAGGAAAGGCGGGAAAAAGATCTGGGACGAGTTAAGATTGACATGAGTACATCGATATTCGATGGTTCGAGTCTAAGTGGTGGGTAGAGGAGTTATTCTACGTCCTAAGGGTTAGAGTGTTGCGTAATCAAGAAAAAAAAAGGAAAAGAATAAAGATTCAATAACGCACCTCTTCACTCCTCTAAGGTCGCGCAACCTTATGAGTGTGCCATAGGCAGCCTGGGTCTAAGTAGAAAGCCACCCTCTTCGACTGCGACGTCCTAGGAACAAAGCGTGGATCTAAGTAACGATAGGGAAGGTCGAGGCATCGAATTCCTTAGAGTCTATCATGTATAGGATTATGTTATCTTGGTTTTCTATTTTCTCCATGAGTGAGTAGAGTCCTACTACGGGTAGGGATATCGGATTTGTATTGTATGAACAATGACTTGCGTTAATGCTTAGTTTTATTAATTTATTCTTGATTTACGATTCTACGCTTAGCATTATCATTCCTACGCTAGTGCTGACCGCTCAGCAACATAGGATTTCAGACTTTTCTGGAAGGTTAAAGAATGAATCCGGACCTGTTAAGTAGTAGATTAAGTTTGGGTAATGAGAATCTGACCGGTCGGTTAGTCATCTTAGGGATAATGATTGCGCACGTAATGCTGCCATGATACTGGTTAATCACTGCTGGAAGGTGGGGTGGAATGTATCAATGGTTAGGAGGTTTAGGCTCGGAAGAATCACTCCTCACTTTAGGGCATGAATTTCCCATTGTCAAGAATAGTTGATAGATCTATGATCCTTAGTTGTTTCATCTATAAAATTCCCGGTATCCCGTACACCCGTAGTGTTCACTATATCTGACTTTATCCTCAACCTAGTTTCGTTGTTACCACTTAGGTTAGTTTAGAAATTTAGGATCACATTCCTTTCTATCTATTTTCCATCTTAGTTTAGTTTTATTCTTAGTTTAGCTGCTTTAGTCCCTAGAGATCGACCCTGGTACTACACGATCCGTATATTTGCGGTGAAGTGGTCTAGGAATATTTATAACTCGTGTTTACACCACACCATGCATCTAGATGTTCCGTTGCTGCATCGAGAGGTGAGTAAGAATATCTCCTAGATAGTGGATTTTGGCATCGAGAGAGTCACTTCCGTTAATAGAGGTTGAGTTCCTATTCGTTCTTCATGCATTTAGATGTTCCGTGCTGCATCGAGAGATGAGTAATGTTAATTCCCTAGGTAGAGGATTTAGGCATCGAGAGAGCCATTTCCAATAGTTAAGGTAGAATTCCCCATTCGTTCTTTATGCATCTAGATGTTTCGTTGCTGCATCGAGAGATGAGTAATGTTGATTCCCTAGGTAGTGGATTCAGATTTGAGTTCTCCATCGATTGATATAACCCGATTTCATGTTTCGTAGAAACGTCCATTACATGTCCCGGCATTCTCGAAACATGTGGTGATGTATCTAGCTGAATCTAGTTTTCCCATTCTTTTATATCTTTACTTTCATGATTGATAACCACATATTGATCGATCTTCTTCTCGTGAATTCTTAGTTCTAACGTTTGCACTATGTCCCCAGAGTTCGACCCTTGTACTACACGTACCGTATACTTGCGGGAGAGTGGTCTAGGAAATTAAAACCTCTGATTTCCGATCATCAAGTTTTTGTCGACGTTGTTGAGGACTAGTTACGACATTAGAATTAGGATTTTGTTGAGTCGAGATCCAGCCCTTTCCGA
This sequence comes from Gynandropsis gynandra, assembly GCA_036759665.1. NCBI lineage: Eukaryota > Viridiplantae > Streptophyta > Magnoliopsida > Brassicales > Cleomaceae > Gynandropsis > Gynandropsis gynandra. The sequence continues at coordinate 35,173,771 of CM071864.1, read as the reverse complement.
GTCTTTTGTTTGTTTTTATTTTCTGCATTTTTCTTTTAATTTAAGTCTAATACATCTCTTCCAAGCTAAGCCATTATTTGTTATTTTCCTACGTACATATAACTCGGTATATGTCTAGGAGTTCGAAAGGCAAAGAACTCCTCTTTGACCCCGAAATTGACACTACAAGAAAATTCGGATTTCGAGACTGCATTTGCGGACTGACGTATCCGTCCCTAAAACAACGACGACGTCGACGATGATTCCGATTTGCAACCCGCTAATTTGTAAATATTTAATTTTAATATTGTTATTGTTAAAACATTTTAATTTAATTTTAATTTTTAATTATAATTTAAATTTTTTTTTATTTTTTTTTAAATTTAAAATTTTCCGGACGGCTCGGGAAATTTTCGTAAAAATTCCGGACGGCACTGTGACCCGTCCGGAAATTTTACGCACGGGTCGCGACTTCCTTTACCGTCCGAAATTGCCGACGAGTTGCGAACTCTTTTTACCGTCTGCATTTGCGGAGGGATTGCGGACGGAACCTTGTTCGCGATGCTCAGTTACGGACGGGGGACCGCGGTCCCTAATCCGTCCCGAATTCCCTTTCCCGACGGATTAGGGACTGAAAATTCAGTCCCTAATTACCAAATTTCTTGTAGTGTGAGAGGACCACCCGAGTGTTGATAAGAAAGCGAAAAAGCTAGACGTAGTGGATCGGAGAGTGTTGAGGAGGAAACAACAATTGAGTGAGAACCAAATTAATCTAGTCAAGAAGAGATGGCTGAGGAGGAAGCACTGGAAACATATGGGGCTTACATAGTGCCTAAACACACACGGCTTCTCTTGCATCCGAAGGCCCGAGATAGACCGAAATAGATTTGAGGTTCAACTAGCCTTCATTCAGATGTTGAGTGAATCGCCTTTAAAGGAACGATCTACAGAGGATCCGAACCAGCATCTTACTCAGTTCAAAATGTTGTGCTCGAATATGAAAGCATATCCCGGGATAGAAAATGAAGCAATAATGTTGCTTGCCTTCACGTTCTTAGTTAGGGAGCATGCACTCAAATGGCTTTACACGCTACCACCGGATTCTATTCACGCGTGAAGTCAGCTTGAAGAACACTACATGATGAGATTTTTCTCACCCCACAAGACGCAACTATGGAAATACAAGATCAATTCGTTTGTGCAAAAGGATAAAGAGAGTCTTTTTGAAGCTTGGATATGATTTAAAGGATATTAACGTGAATGCCCTCACCATGGGATGGATGAAAGATACCTCATAGCCTCTTTTATTGAGGATCTTCGTAACGACGTACGTAATTGGTTGAATGCTGCTTGTGGAGAGCCTCTACATTGAGGCCAAGATTCAGAAGATGGACGAGGGAAGAAACACCTTGTCGCGAGAGTATAATCGTCGGACACCAGCTAAGGGAATAGACAGCGAGGTGCTTGCATCGCGTGCTGAAATTGCTGACATGAAATTGCAAATGGTAAACATGCAACAAGAATTTCCCGATTCTCAAGGATTCCAGGATGTTATGGATGCGAATTATGTCACCAACAATCCGTACTCCAACACCTACGATCCGGACTAGAAGAACCATCTGAATCTGTCCTACAAGAACACCGACAACATCTTGAATCCGTTGCAAGGAAGCTACCAGCTGAAGTCGTTTCAGAGCCAGCCACAAAACTAGAATTTCAAGCCTAGCAAGGGTATCAAAGATATCATTTAAGAGGAGTACCAGCGCCACTTCTGCAACAAGAGGGGAACACCGAGGTTATGTCTAAGTTTTCTCAGCTTTTACATGGACAGAAAGATCAATACGTTGAGCTGAAAAGTGTAAGACGAGATCAAGAAGATGTAAAGAAGCAAATTGGGGAAGTTCAGATGCATTTGAAGATCCTAAACACCCAAGTTACACAGCTTGCAGCAAGCTTTTCCAATCAGCAAAGAATGCTACCGGCGAAACCTCAGCCGAATCCCCGCGAGTATTGCAATGTCGTCATGTTAAGTAGTGGGACACTTGCGAGTATTGCAATGTCGTCATGTTAAGGATAGTGCTCAAAGTCTTCAATAGTGAAGCCTAGCGGCCCCGAGCTTCATAAGGAAACACAAGATGAGGAGGAGATGGAAACAATTTATGTGCCACCACCCCCAAGACCTCCTCCACTTCCATTTCTTGGTCGGCAAATGAGACGAGCTGACGATTCGAAATTTTCCAAGTTCGCAGCGAGGTTGAAGAAGATAGAGATCTCTATGCCCTTACACGATGCAATCATGCAGATACCTTCTTACACTAATTTACTCAAGGAAATCCTCACCAAGAAGCGTAGAGTGGAAGAGGAGACAGTGATGGTCACCGCTGCGACACACTCCATTGTCCATCATGGGGTGCCACAGAAATTACCCGACCCAGGTACCTTCGTCATCCCTTGTAAGCTCGGAAACGTTACCATCCACAAAGCCCTCTGTGACTTAGGAGCTAGTGTTAGCATCATGCCACTGTAAATGTGCAAGAAATTGGACATGAGAGAGATTAAATATACGAAGATGGTATTACAGATGGCTGATTGTTCAGTGAAACACCCGATAGTATTGTGGAGGATGTACCACTTAATGTAGGCAATTACTACATCCCATTGATTTTGTGGATTTGGATATGAGGGAAGATGAAAGAATGCCAATTATTTTGGGAAGACCATTCCTCAATACAGCCAATGTCAGCATCGACATGAGAGCGAGGAAATTGACGATGAAAATAGGGGAAGAGATGGTGGAGTTCGGGTTGAATAAGGACCTCAAGAAAGTACATATGGTAGAGCCTGTATTCTCCGTTGATGTCTTGAGTAAACCACTGGAATAAACTCTCACGGCTAGATATACGGATCAAGATGATGGCCATGGGCACGGACGAGCATCAAGGACCTTAGAGGAGACGCAAAGCAATGAAGCACTGAAAAGTCGGACTGGTTTTATCATCTGCACGATCGGGCAGAACCACTTGCACGGTCGGGTGCCTCCTTTTGAGAGCCGCACGATCGGACTACACAACAGCCCAACCCGTGCAACACTCTCGGCTCCCATTGGCAGCATGTCACATCCGACTAATCAGCATCACTTGCATGACAAGGCACCCCCTCAAGACCACAGCATGATCAGGCATAACATGAGCCCAACCCGCACAACATTCACGGTGCATAGTTGCAGCGGATCATGCCCGGACGATCAGACATGTCCACTCGACTGGGCGCACACCAGCAAGTCAAGCACGGTCAGGCAGAAGCTGAGCTTGACCAGTGCACCCCTCTTGGCCGAAACAGGAAACACCAAAGACCCGACCGATCATCAATTAATGCCCGATCAGATGCTCAATTTAGATTGCAACATGATCAGACATGAAAAGGACACGAGCAGACTAGTTGATCTTGAAAGGCGCAATTCGTTTTGCTACACTCGAACAAACAATACGACGTAGGATACGTCGCACACTACGACGAGGATGTCTACCTCAATGGTGATGAGCAGAGCATTTGGGTCAAATTCAGGACCTTAAAAAAGCGTTTCTCGGGAGGCAACCCGACTTTCTTATCTTTTTGTTTCTTTTTATTTTCAGAACATTATTCTTATTTTTTCGCATTCGTTTACTCAGTTAGCTGTCACGCTGTATTTTCTCCTTTGGTTTGTGTGATTCTTTTTCACAGGTTTTCCAAAATTGATGTCATCCATTAAAGAGGAGACGTGTACAACATCCAGCTGCATCACCAACTCGGGACAGCAAGATACGCAAGTTGCACACGTTCTAACCTTTCTCTTCCAGTATCTTGGTATGCGAGTTTCTCGCTTAGGTCTTGCACACCGAGATGGGTTTCCATTCAAGTCTGGGGGAGTACTCGTCGAGTGACATATTTGTGATTAGGATTAAACGATTAGTTTTATTTTTATTTTCGTTACTTTCCTTAGAAATAAATGGATGGATATCTAGTACGAAACTTCGAGTTTTAGTCTTTATTTTGCGACTTTTTTGACTCGGGAACAATTTTCTAGGTTTTCTAAGAAACACTTTTGGATATCGATTAGTCTAGTAGTGTTACATGAATACATGATCTATAGTTGCATTTCGCCTCCTAGGTTTCAGTCTCAAGTATCATATCTCCGTGTACATCGTTCATTCGTTGCTTTATCGGATATATTTACCGCTCATTCTCTATGAATCATTCGATTTTATAATTCCACACGCTTATACTTCGTTTTCATTATAATAAGTTTCAAACTATTTCAGATTTACATTGACATGATGATAACACTGAAAGTGTATCATTATTAGGATAGGTTTTTTACACCATTTTCGCATATTTCTTACATCGAGTCATACTTATCCGATACGGTTTCGAGCTTTACATCCCCGTTTTCTTGGTTTTCAGGTTTTTAGGCGACAAGGCCTAAATGAGCTCAATATGAAGGATTCCCTGCAAAAACCACAAGATTTGAAGACATATCTACTCAGAGCTCCAGAACCCAAAGGAACACCCGAGCAACGAGCGGAAAAGATAGATTTCAAGGATACAAGGGTGCCCGATCGGGCACTATTCCTTCACCCGCTCGGGTAGAACCTACGGGGTTTCTCCACGCATTTGACACGACCCGGGCACATGAGCAAAGAGGATCGGGTGATCACCACCCGATCGGGCGAAATCTAAACACCCGCTCGGGCAACTAACCATCTTTCAGCCCCGTAAGTTTCCAGGGGGCGACGAACAGGGCAAGAGAGGACTGGAAAAACATCTGGGAAGGCTCAGGAAGCATCGGAGAAGAAGAGAAGCACCAATCCGTACACCGGTAACACAATAGGGAAGGTCGAGGCATCGAATTCCTTAGGTTTTATCATGTATAGAATTGTGTTATCTTCTGTATTCGTTTCTTCCATGAGTGAGTAGAGTCCCTACTGCGGGTAGGGATATCGGATATGTATGTATGAACGATGTTTTACGTTAATGCTTAGTTTTATGATTTTTACTCTTGATTTACGGTTGTACGCTTCGCAATATCAATCATACGTTAGTGCTGACCGCTCAACAACATAGGATTTCGAACCTTGCTGGAAGGTTAAGGAACGAATCCGGTCCGCTAAGTAGTAGATTAAGCTTTGGCTAATGAGAATCTGACCGGTTGGTTAACCATCTTAGGGATAGTGTTTGCGGTCATAAAGCTGCCATGGTATATGTTAATCACTGCTGGAAGGTAGGGTTGCATGTATCCATGGTTAGGAGGTTTAGGCTCGGAAGAATCACTCCTCACCGTAGAGCATGAATTTCCCGTAGTCAAGAGTAGGTTATAGATCTATGATCCTTAGTCGTTCATCTATGCAATACCCGGTATCCCGTACACCCGTAGTATTTATCATATCTAGTTTCATCCTTACCCTAGTTTCGTTGTCACCATTAGGATAGTTTTAGGTTTATTAGGATCATATCCCACTCTATCATCTTTCGTCTTAGTTTAGTCTCGTTCTTAGTTTAGCTGTTTTAGTCCCTGAGATCGACCCTGGTACTACAAGATCCGTATACTTGCGGTAAAGTGGACTAGGTTAATTATAACTCGTGTTTCCACACGTCACATGAGTACATCGATCTTGATGGTTCGGGTCTAAGTGATGGGTTGAGACACTATTCTACGTACTAAGGGTTAGAATTGATGTGTGATATTCGGTCTAAACAATTCTTCAATGATGCACCTCTTTGCTCCACTAAGGTTACAAGACCTTATGAGTGTGCCAATCGGAAACCTAGGTCAAAATAGAAAGTTGTCCTCTTCGACACCGACATTCTAGAAACCAAGCACGGATTTTCAAAGAAAAAAATTGTGAAAACCAAAGAAAGAATAAAAGAGAAAAGAATGAGGAAATGATTGTAATGAAATCACACGTAAGAATAGGTGAATCGATATGGAGATTGCTTGGACGTTGTCTAGGGGTTAATGAAATTAACTTAGGTTATGTGTAGGATTGCCTGGCTTGTGACTTTAAGTTAATAAAAGTTGGAACTAGGTATGCTTAGGACTATGTTTGTGTGACGCGTTGTTGAGCATTATGACTAATCCTTCGAAGTATTTGTGCTAGTATCCGATTATTGTCTTACTCTTCTTGTATTCCACTCGAGTTTTGCTCAAGGACGATCAAAGGTTTAAGTCTAGGGGATTTTGATAACGCCTAATCCGTCATAGTATTTTTATCATTTCTAGGTTTAGTTTTTATTACGATTCTTGCACTTTACTGATATATTGAGCATATTCAAGGGCTTCTTCTATCATTTCACGTGTTGTTTAGGAAATGAAGACATCTGAAGCAAACACGAGCAAGTGCGGCAAACTTACCCCGAAAGCGTGACTAAACTGTGAAGGGAACATGATCGAGCAACTTCCTATTGCATGACCGAGCAAATTTGAAATGTTGAACACATAGAACGGTCGGGCATCACTCCAAGCCCGACCAATCTGTTAAGAAGCACGACCGGGCTTAATTTCCAGAATGATCCTCGTAGGTGTTGCACGGTCCAGGCTTGTTCCATGCATGGTCGATCACCTCAAGGAAGAATGTTGCATGGTCGAGCATCATCACTTCACGATCTGGCTTGCATAGCATTTAACCAAGCGAATGACAAGGGTGAAGTATGAACGAGCGTGAACTTTAGAAAGAACCACAAGAGAGAGAGAAAACACATACAAGAAGATGGACCAGAACAAAAAAGGAGAGAGAGCACAGCTGAAGAAGGGATTTCGAGAAACCGAAGTATTCATCCGAGGCCACACTTGGAGGATAGGGAAGAGGAATACTTTCTGTGTTTATTTTTCTATGATTTTTAGGTAGTTCTCTTTACCATCGGTTAGGGATGCATTGTAATGGATTGTTTGGTTTTTAATGCATGATTTCGGTTTTGTTCATTTGTAAGGATTGATGGGTTGTACGTAATGCATTCATACTTGTTTATCACCTGTTTGAACAAAATTAAAGATATGTCTAGGCATCGAGAGAGACAGATTTGAGTCTCGGAATTAATACTAGAATGAATTAGATTAATAAGAATCTAGCTGATCGGTTAGGAACGTGATAATTGAGGTAGAGCTCCAATTGTTCTACATGCATTTAGGTTATAGATTTACTGCATCGAGAGGTGAGTATGTTTATCTCCTCGATAGTTGATTTAGGCATCGAGAGAGTCACTTCCGTTAATAGAGGTTGAGTTCCCATTTTTTCGACAATAGACATCGAGTTCCCATTTGTTCAAAATGCATCTAGATGTTTCGTGCTCCATCGAGAGATGAGTAATGTTGATTCTCTAGATAGAGGATTTAGGCATCGAGAGAGTGATTTCCGATAGTTGAGGTAGAATTCCACATTCGTTCTTTATGCATCTAGATATTTCGTTGTTGCATCGAGAGGTGAGTATGTTTATCTCCTAGATAGTGGATTTAGGCATCGAGAGAGTCACTTCCGTTAATAGAGGTCGAGTTCCCATTGTTTACGCCAATAAAGGTCGAGTTCCCATTTGTTCTTCATGCATCTAGATGTTTCGTGATGTATCAAAAGATGAGTAATGTTGATTCCTTAGGTAGAGGATTTAGGCATCGAGAGAGTCATTTACAATAGTTGAGGTAGAATTCCCCATTCGTTCTTTATGCATCTCGAAATTCCGTTGTTGGATCGAGAGATGAATAATGTTGATTCCCTAGGTAGTGGATTTAGATTTGAATTTCCAATCAATTGATAGAACTCGATTTCAGGTTTTCGTAGAAACGTCCATTACATGTCCAGGTATTCTCGAAACCCGTAGTGCTCTATCTTGCTTGTTTTATATATTTACTTTCCTGATTGATAACCACATATAGATCGAACTTCTTCTCTGAAATTCTTAATTCTAACGTTCGCACTAAGTCTCCAGAGTTCGACCCTAGTACTACACGTACCGTATACTTGCATTAGAGTGGTCTAGGAAATTAAAACCTCTGATTTCTGATCATGATGTACTAAATTTAACCGTCCAAAAAAACTCGGGTCATGAAAATAAATAAGATATGTGTGTGTATGAATAGATAAATTTATCTAAAATACTATCTATATACAAGTTGAGATGATGTTGTTAGATGACGTGTGGAAACGCGAGTTATAATTAACCTAGCCCACTTCACCCCAAGTATACGGATCTTGTAGTACCAGGGTCGATCTCAGGGACTAATATAGCTAAACTAAGAATAAAACTAAACTAGGAGGAAAAGTGATAGGAGGGGATATGGTTCTAATGGTCCTAAATCTAACCTAAGGGTGACAACGAAACGAAGGTAAGATGAACTAGATATGATGGATACTACGGGTGTACGGGATACCGGATATTGCATACATGAACGACTAAAGATCATAGATCTACAATCTACTCTTGACGACGGGAAATTCATGCTCTATTGTCGAGGAGTGATTCTTCCGAGCCTAAACCTCCTAACCATGGATACATGCAACCCTGCCTTCCGACAGCCGATTAACACGTACCATGGCAGCATTAAGACCGCAATCACTATCCCTAAGTTGGCTAACCGGCCGGTCAGATTCTCATTAGCCAAGACTTAATCTACTACTTAGCGGACCGGATTCGTTCCTTAACCTTCCAGCAAGGTTCGATATCCATTGTTGTTGAGCGGTCAGCACTAACATATGATTGATATTGCTAAGCATAGAACCGTAAATCAAGAATAAAAATCATAGAACTAAGCATTAAAGAAAATCATCGTTCATACAAACAAAACCGATAACCCTACCCGCAGTAGGGACTCTACTCACTCATGGAATGAATGGAAACAGAAGATAACATAATCCAATACATGATAAAACCCTAAGGAACTCGATGCCTCGACCTTCCCTAATGCGTTACCGGTGTACGGGACGGTGCTTCTCTTCTTCTCCGATGCTTCCCGAGCTTTCCCAGATGTTCTCCAGTCTTTTCTTTCCCTGTTCGTCGCCCCCTTTGCCCTAGATCCATTCTCTCCCTTTTATTAGCTCGTTTGAAACTTAGATCTAGGTTGTTACGGATCGCGCGGCCCGCTCGGGTAGTGGCGTTGCCCGGTCGGGTAAAGGCTTGCCCGACCGTGTTGAACGTTGCGCCCAATCGGGTAGTGATCACCCGATCGTGTGGTTGAGGGGCCCAAGTCGCGTAAACTTTCGGGGCAGAATAGATGGCTGATTGCCAGAGCGGGTATCCAGAACACGCCCGATCGGGTAGTGATCACCCGATATCTTTATTCATGTGCCCGGTCGTGTAATCTTGCATGAACAAACCCCGTGGACTTTACCCGAGCGGGTGGAGAATAGTGCCCGGTCGGGCACCCTTGTGATCTTGATATTCCTCTTTTCCGCGCGTTGCTCGGGTGTTCCTTTGGATTCTGGAGCTCGGTCTCGGCTCTGAGTAGATTTTCCTTCAAATCTTGTGGTTTTTAACAGGAATCCTTCATTTTGATCTCATTTAGGCCTTGTCGCCTAGAAACCTGAAAACCAATAAAACGGGTGTGTGAAGCTCAAAATAGAATCGGATAAGTATGTAGACGATATAAGAATCATGCGAAAATGATGTAAAAACCTATCCTAATAATGATACACTTTCAGTGTTATCAAACTCCCCCAGACCTAAACCTTTGTTTGTCCTCAAACAAAACTAGAGTCTAGCCTTAGAAGAATCTAATAACAATGGATACTAGCTCAAGATTTCCGAAGCATTAGCCACTTTTGCATTTCAGTGCGTCACATGGATATAAGCCTAAGCGTACCGAGTATAGCCCTATATCTACCGAAAGTGCTGAGCCATGAAATCTTCCTAAAATCTAAGTCTACTTCACTACCCTAGATAACGTCCAAGCAATCTCCATACCGATTTTTCTAAGCTCTTGATATCGTTTGAATTTTCTTTTCTCGTTCTTATTCATTTACTTTTTTTTTCGCACTTAGATACACGCTTTGTTCCTAGGACGTCGAAGTCGAAGAGGGTAGCTTTCTACTTAGACCCAGGCTGCCTATGGCACACTCATAAGGTTGCGCGACCTTAGAGGAGTGAAGAGTTGCGTTTTTGACTTTTTGTTCTTTATTTTCTTTTCTTTTTCTTGATTACGCAACACTCTAACCCTTAGGACGTAGAATAGCTTCTCTACCCACCACTTAGACCCGAACCATCGAATGTCGATGTACTCATGTCATTCTTAACTCGGAAAAGCGTAAAACTTATCCTAGATGACAGCGGAGTATAAGCGTGTGGTCTAACTCTAGAACGCTAAAATATATCAATGAAGCATAGCTAAATGGTATCTACGGAGATATGTCTACTTGGTATCGAGATCTAAAGGGTGAATTCAACTAGACATAGGGTTTCAATCATAGCTACTCGACTAAACGGTATCTAAAAGGGCTTCTAAGCAAACCTAAACTATTATCCACGATTCAACAAAGTAGCAAAAATATGACTAAATTCGAAAAAATTTTCGCTAGATCCATTTTATTTCTAAATCCTAAATGAACTAGATATGATGAATACTACGGGTGTACGGGATACCGGATATTGCATACACGAACGACTAAAGATCATAGATCTACAACCTACTCTTGACGACGGGAAATTCATGCTCTATTGTCGAGGAGTGATTCTTCCGAGCCTAAACCTCCTAACCATGGATACATGCACCCCTGCCTTC
>CM071864.1:35139803-35159348 GCA_036759665.1 Gynandropsis gynandra | reverse complement strand
TTAGTGAGAGCGTCATAGAAGGGGATTGTCACTTGAAGCTTCCTCAAAAGGTCTACAAATTGCGAAAATTGCGTCTCGTCACTTTGCTTCTTCTGAAGTTGACGCTGAGGGAAAGGCAACGGTGGAACTTTCGGGGGAGGTGCTACGTAAGTTAGCTCCTTCTCCTCGTCGGTTGCCTTCTCTTCTACGGCTGGGGCGGTAGGGAGGTCGGTATCATCGCTCTTGGACTCTTCTCTCTCAGCCGTGGGTGGCATTGGTTGCCCCACAGTGTTCCCGCTCCTTAGGAAAATGGCGTTCACTTGCTCGCGGGGGTTCGCTTCGGGCTTTCCGGGAAGTTGTCCGGGTTGCCGGTTGGAACCTTGGGCTAATTGTGCCACTTGCGTCTCAAGAAGTCTTAGATGTGTTTGAAACCCATCCATCCTCTTCTTCATATCTTCTTGTTCGGCTCTAATCCCTCCTAATGCACTCTTTTGCTCTTGGTGCATCGTTTGGAGCATTGACAAAATATCTGAATCGTTCGAGGAATGTGCGCGTTGTTGGTACCCGTATTCTTGGCCGTTACCTCTCGGTTGAAACCCTTGATTAGGGTTCCTCGTCATTATCCGCGGCTGAAAATCTTGCGGATTTGCCACGTTGTGCGTATTACCGTATGAGAGGTTGGGTGGCTCTTGATGTAGCCTTGTTGATATCCCCGATTGGAGATATAGTTTACCTCTTCTATCCCTTGGCCGACGGATGAATCGTGTCTATCCACATGCAGTCCAGCTATCATCCGGTGAATTTCGCCAACTTGTTGTCTAAGATCCGTTAGTTCCGGGTTGGCGGTACCAAGCTCATTTACATCAGCCTTCGATGGGTAGTTGCGATTGTACTCCCCCACTTTCTTGCCTCCTTCCCTAGCCATACTCTCGATTAGATTCTCGAGCTGATCGAACGTGAGATTGCTTAGGGATCCTCCACCCGCTGCTACGATCATGAATCGGGTGGTCTCTTGGAGTCCTTGGATGAAGTTAGTAATGAGATACTTCTTGTCCATCCCGTGGTGAGGGCATATGCGCTGGTAATCCTTGAATCGCTCCCATGCGTCATGTAGCGTCTCGCCTCTTTCTTGAAGGAAAGAATTTATCCGGTTCTTGGCGAGCAGCGTACGGTGGTCCGGGAAGAATTGCTACATGAATCTTTGTTCCATTTCATTCCAGGACGTGATAGATGCAGCCGGCAAGTTGAAGAGCCAACGTTGTGCCGCATCTTTGAGTGAGAATGGGAACGCCGTAAGATAGAGGTCCTCTCGAGTGACTCCCGTTCCAACCTTAGTTGTGCTACACAACATCTTGAAGTCCGTAAGGTGGGAGTTTGGGTCCTCGTTCTCCATTCCACGAAAAGCCGAGTTGTTGAGCATTTGAATAAACGCTGGTTGGAGCTCAACTTGCGTATCTATCGTGCGGGCCATGCACGAAAGAAGCTGTGTGTGCTTAGGAGCGGTGTATGCTCCATAAGTCTCGTCTGCAGCAGCCATATCGGGAATACTTGCGTTTTCTCCGCTGCTCGCACTATAAGTATCCTCCTCCTCAGAGGCGTGTTGCTCGTGAAAGTTCATTTCCTCTACCTCAGATTCGGAATCGACTCCGATTCTCCTTTTCTTGCGCAGGTTTCTAAACGTGCGTTCAACTTCTGGATCGTAGATGAGAAGTTTCTGTGTAGAGCTTCTCATGCAAGTCTCCTGCACGACAAGAAACAAAAATACCTAGCGTAAATCTGTGGTAGATAGGAAAAAGACTCGATAAAAACGAAAAACGAAAACAAACACAAAAACAGACACAAACAAACAAACACAAACACAAAAGACTCCGGAAAGGACTAGATCCTAATCTAGCTATTCCTAATCTAAGCCGTTTTTTAGTCCCCGGAAACGGCGCCAAAAACATGACGTGTGGAAACGCGAGTTATAATTAACCTAGCCCACTTCACCGCAAGTATACGGATCTTGTAGTACCAGGGTCGATCTCAGGGACTAATATAGCTAAACTAAGAATAAAACTAAACTAGGAGGAAAAGTGATAGGAGGGGATATGGTTCTAATGGTCCTAAATCTAACCTAATGGAGACAACGGAACGAGGGTAAAGATGAACTAGATATGATGAATACTACGGGTATACGAGATACCGGATATTGCATACATGAACGACTAAAGATCATAGATCTACAACCTACTCTTGACGACGGGAAATTCATGCTCTATTGTCGAGGAGTGATTCTTCCGAGCCTAAACCTCCTAACCATGGATACATGCAACCCTGCCTTCCGACAGCCGATTAACACGTACCATGGCAGCATTAACACCGCAATCACTATCCCTAAGTTGGCTAACCGACCGGTCAGATTCTCATTAGCCAAGACTTAATCTACTACTTAGCGGACCGGATTCGTTCCTTAACCTTCCAGCAAGGTTCGATATCCATTGTTGTTGAGCGGTCAGCACTAACATATGATTGATATTGCTAAGCATAGAACCGTAAATCAAGAATAAAAATCATAAAACTAAGCATTAAAGAAGATCATCGTTCATACATACAAATCCAATAAACCCTACCCGCAGTAGGGACTCTACTCACTCATGGAAATAAAGGAAACCAAAGATAACACAATCCAATACATGATAAAACCCTAAGGAACTCGATGCCTCGACCTTCCCTAATGCGTTACCGGTGTACGGGACGGTGCTTCTCTTCTTCTCCGATGCTTCCCGAGCTTTCCCAGATGTTCTCCAGTCTTTTCTTTCCCTGTTCGTCGCCCCCCTTGCCCTAGATCTCTTCCTTTCCTTTTAGTTGCTGGTTTGAAACTTAGATCTAGGTTGTTGCGGATTGCGCGGCCCGCTCGGGTAGTGATGTTACCCGGTCGGGTAAAGCCTTGCCCGACCGTGTTGAGCGTTGCGCCCGATCGGGTAGTGGTCACCCGATCGTGTGGTCGAAGAGCCCGAGTCGCGTAAACTTGCGGGGCAGATTATCTTGATATTCCTCTTTTCCGCTCGTTGCTCGGGTGTCCTTTTGGGTTCTGGAGCTCGGTCTCAGCTCTGAGTAGATTTTCCTTCAGATCTTGTGGTTTTTGACAGGAATCCTTCATTTTGATCTCATTTAAGCCTTGTCGCCTAGAAACCTGAAAACCAATAAAACGGGTGTGTGAAGCTCAAAATAATATCGGAATAGTATGTAGACGATGTAAGAATCATGCTAAAATGATGTAAAAACCTATCCTAATAATGATACACTTTCAGTGTTATCATTAGACTCGAATGTTGTTTTCATGTATGCAAACTAGCTAAATATTTCAGAAATATCATTATTATTCCTTCAAGGAATTCATGATCTTAAGTGGATCTACCTATTTTCGCAATGTTAATTAGCATCTTTCTACTCTCACTATTCAAACCCTATCCAACGTATTATAGAATAAAAGGTTTGACAATTTTATGATACTACAGAGGTATGAAAGGATTAAACATGACTCATACGTGTATTTCCACTACAAGAAAAATTATGTAGCCAAACAGTAAAATCCGTCTAAAATGGACTAGATGCATGAGTTTTGGACTGACAACGTCCTTCCGAAAATGAGTATCTGCAATTTGTATTTTCCTGCATTTACAAATGGAATTACACTTCCATACATGTCTTGAATTCCAAGTGGGAAAACTAATTTACGATCCGTCCAAAAATCCAGAAGGAAATAAGTGTTTGCAATATCAACATCTTTGATTTAATAAGTCGCATTAGCTAATTAAGTTGTGCCTTCATTTCCTCTAATTCACCTTTCATTTGACATAATTCGTTTGGCAATTTTTTTTCTTATACCTTTACTCATACATGCCTCATGTATTAGAACTTGAGACACGTATGAAAAATCAGTTTACTCAATCACTAAGGTAGGATTAATCGTATCCAGGAGGATCTTTTGACTGGCCTAGGGGCACTCTTCAAGAAAATATCAATTGACAATGAATGATGGTGGAGGATCTCTTGACTGGCCTAAAGGTAGTCATCAAGAATCATCGGTCATAGGTGGATGATTATGGTTGGTAAGGTTTTCAAGGTGGAATGAAAGACAACTCAAGAGGTGCAGAAGCTTCTTGATATAGTCGGATATGGCTTAAATTATTCTCGAAATAAGTTGAAGACATCGTGTATCTTCTTGATCAGCTCGGATTTGTTTTCAATATCCAAGAGTGATGGGTTGAACCCATAGTTGACCTTAAAGGGTGAGTGCTTTGTGGAAGAGTGTTGTGTTCGGTTGTAGGCAAACTCGATATGTGGTTAGTATTCAAGCCACTTCTTCAAGTACCATCCAATGAATGATCTTAGTAGTGCAGCTAGCGTACAGTTAACCATCGTTGTCTGATGTTAGTCTATGGATGACACCTCGTGGAGAAAACCAGCTTTATCCCTAGCTTATGCCAAAGTATCCACCAGAATTGAATTAAAAATTTTGTATCCTATTCCAATATGATCGTCTTCGATAGGCCATAGATGTGGATGATATCTTTGAAGAAAGGATCTACAATACCGGTTGCATCATTAGTCTTTGAGCATGGTATAACCTGTGCCATCTTTGAGAATCTATCAACAACAACATAGATAGAATCTTTGTTTTGGATCTTTGGAATTCCAATAACAAAGTAAATTGAAAAATCATTCCATGGATGAGATGGGAAGAAGATACAAACTGTGGGGATGGACGTGTGACTTGGCTTGGTGACACGTGATACATCGTGCACAAATTTGTTCCAAGCTATGCTTGAGGCGTCGCCAAAACAAATGCTCCTTTATGTTTACCAAAGTCTTATCTATGCCAAATTGTCCCATGAGTGCCCCTTGATGTGCTTCTTGACACACCAACTCCGTCATTGGACTTTGTGGAATGCAAAACCGTCGGTTGCAGAAAAGATAACTCGTGTATGTAGAAAGGTTTGCTAGCTCCTTCCTTGCATAATTAGGATATCTCGCCAAGCTCTGGACCTTGTTTATACAGCTCTGTTATGTGCTCAAACCCCAAGTTTCTAGCCTCCATGTTCGTGATGAGAGCATGTCTCCATAATAATGCATCGGCGCCACATTTTCTTTTTCTTGTACTTGATTATGTACGGAAAGGACTTAACAAGATCCATCCACCTTGCATGTGTTTGCATAAGATTGGTCTGACCCTTGAAATGTTTGAGGGTCTCATGATTGTTATGGATAACAAACTCCTATGCCAATAGGTAGTGCTGCCACGTTTCCAAGGCTCGAACAAGGGCGTAGAGTTCTTTATCGTAAGTGGGGTAGTTAAGTGTGGCTCCACTTCATTTCTTGCTGAAATACGCCATAGGTCATCATTCTTCGACTAGGACCGCTCCATTGCCAATCCCTGAGGCATCACACATCAGTTTGAGCATCTTTCCAAAGCTCGGCAACGCTAGAACAGACGTGAGGGTGAGACTTACCTTGAGTGCTTAGAACACTTTAGTATATGCATCTCCCCATTTGAAGGCCTTGTACTTCTTGATAATAATAGTGAAGGTTATGGCTATGCTGCTAAAGTCCTTTATGAACCAAGGATAAAAACTGACTAGTCCATCAATGTTTCGTACGTGTACAATAGTGATCGGTGTGGGGCATTCTTGTATTTTCTTGATTTTTTCCTCGGCATCTAGGTTGAGGATCGGTTTGTTTTGCTTCTTCCATGTCATTTTCGTGAATCATCGATGCGTCATGTTTGGGTTGCCTTCATTGTTCTTCAAGGCAATTCATCTCGACTCTATTCTTTGGAGTATTTGCATCATCAAATCAAGTTGGTTGTTGTGTGTAGAATTCTCTTCTTGTTTAAGCATTTTCTATGTTCTTTTTAACTAGAAATGAAACTAAAAAGGATTAGTACAATAATCTCTTGTACTGTGATACCAAAATGATATACACCTCAGGTATTGGAACTCAAGACACGTACAAAGAATTTGTTAACTCGATCACTCAAGTAGGATTCATCGGACCAAGGAGGATGTCTTGACTGGAGTAAAGGCACTCTTCAAGAATTCGTCCATTGACGGTGAATGATTGTTTCATTTTCATGCGTATTTCTTGCACGATTTTAGAGATGGTTACGATATAGATGCGATATTTACGTATGATTTTGTATCCGTTTTACTCGTTTTCGTGTTTTCGTGTTTTCGTGTTCTTACAATTTTTAATGCGTATTCGGTTCATTTTGGAGCTAAAGGACGTACATGAGACAAAGTACCAACATCGAGGATCATCACGGAACAAACGGGACGAGAATCGGCGAGGAACAAGCTCAGCCCGCACGGGGCACTCCCTAGCTCATGCGAGCCTTTCGTTCGGCAATTGGTCCAGCAAATTGAGCACGAGTCGGGCAAGCCATCAGCACGCTCGGGACCCCAGCCCGCGCGGGGCACACCTCAGCCCACTCGAGCACTCCCTAGCCCGTGCGGGGAGGCCTTGTTTTCCATCGCAATCATTGCGCCGCACCCGCGCGGGGCACAAACTCAGCCCACGGGTTGCGTCCGTCAACTGCAACTATCAGATAAGTTAATTTGTCTTAAAACGAAAAAGAACTTGTTGGTGACTTATACAAAAAGGAAAACGACTTTAGAGAAGAACTAGAAGAAGAAGAAGAGATATTTTGCTGGAGAAAATAATGGAAACGTTGCCTAACTTAATCAAGAATGGAAAACTCATGAAAAGGCAAAATCTGTGGCTGCTACAACAAAAGGAAAAGAACTAAACGACCAAAAGGAAAAAGGAGGAGAAAAGGAAAGAAAAGAAGAAGGAAAAGGAAGAACAGGAGCTAGGGGTTGAAGGAGTTCAGTTGGGGAGAGAGTTAGTTTTTAGTTTGGAGTTTGATCGAGGAGAGAGGGTGGAGAGAGAATCGAAGAAGAAGGAGGCTCTTGCGAATGAGACATTTAAGGAGCATTGGAGATCAATTCAAGACTTCGGATTCGTTTGGTTTTCATATTCTTTAGACTATCTACTTCAATTATGTTGTTTGCTTTGGAACGCATGAGCGAGTAGTTTGTTTTGTTCTAGGAGAAGGGATTAGCCCATGGCTATCCCGGAACCACTTTGATTTATCTTTGAATGCAATTTCTCGTTTTCGTTTATCTATTCTTTGTCTGAGTGCTTGAATGACTTGTATTTATGAAGGCCAAGTAGATGCATGTGTTACGGATTAGGAGAAAGACCGAAAGGAAAATTCTAGTCCTAGAAGATCAGGTTTAGAACAATCGAGGTTAGGCCACAAAAGTAGGGTAGCAACGGTTGAGGCTAAAATGGATGAATCACAGAACTTATGGGTTTAGTTCAAGGTGTCAGCCACGAAAGTAGGGGATAACTTGACTAGATCACGTGTCTATTGCTTGAGAGAGGGTAGATATCATATTTTGATCGTCTGCCTTAGATGACTTGATAGGGATTGCATGAGTAGATAGATTGATTGTTGGTTTCGGTGGTCTTGTGGTAAAATCGGATTCCTAGAACGTTTGTCTCATTGTTAAGAACTCGTTTGTTTATTTGCTTTTAGTATTTCATTCTCAAATCCCATATTCGTTCGTTGCAAATTTGATTCATAGTTTAAGTTTAGGTTGTGTTGCGTAGTCCTTGTGGGATCGGCACCTAAAGTACAACACACGTGTCGTGCACTTGCGGGTAGTTTAGGTTAAATATTTGTTTAACTTTGATACGCATCAGTGAATCATGGTGGTTGATGGTGGAGGATCACTTGACTAGCCTACGAGCACTCTTTTAAGGTGGACTGAAAGAAAAAACAAGAGATGCTGAAGCCTTTTAATACAGTTGGATATGACATCAATTATTTTCAAAATAAATTGAAGACGCCGTGTTCTTAACAACATCAAGAAAACAAAAGGGTTTATTTTCTAGGAAGATTTCTAGCCGTTGGCAATCTTTGTGAAGAAGAAAGTAGATGATCCAGTGGAATAAGTCTTGCTTAGATAATTTTCTAGCTGTTAGAGAGGATTTTATGGCTGATGAGAATGATAACGAAAGAATTTGATTTTCCATCTTTGCTTATCCATATCACTCAAGCCCGACACTTTTAGGTGGGAGGATTGAGGCTCGGTTCAATGTAGAAGACCGTTGTGATGTTTTCTTGAGTCCCCCATGCCTTCTTCACTATCTTTGCTATCTTGTTCTTCAAGTTCTTTCCTCGTCTATGTGTGAGTAAATTGTGGGAATTTTCTATCCACTTGGATCCTTGAGTTAGCTACTTGTTGTGTGATCCTCCTCTTGTTTCGCTTCTTTTATGATTTCCTCATCATTTACCTTACGTAGATGCTGCACATTGTATCTTCATTCCTCCAATACTGAAAATGTTGGCTTTGTTTGGAATAAGCTCTATAAAATTTAATATAAAATATTTATATGTATACAATATATATATATACATATATATATATATATTAAAACCTTATTTCATATACCCGAGGTAGATCTCCTTCAATTCTTGTTGACATAAATACTGTTGAGGACTGTCCTTTCTTAGTGGAATTTGAGATGTTTGTTATGATGGCACCTTGTGAATATTATCGTGTATTTGTTTTGTTTTGGCATCGAACATGAATCAGCTAATTTCTTATGAATTTTCTTGAACAACTCAAAGTAGGTTGGTTCAAAGCTTTTTTTTCACGCTTAAAACTAATTATATTTAGAAGTGTATATTCAATTAATATATTCCAAAGCTTTTTAAGTATTAAAAAATATCAGTTACTCATATACCACACCAAACAAAAAATATCCAGTTATATGTGCGTTTATACCGAAGCCATTCCTATATGATTTGTGAGATTTACAAGGTTCCTACCTTTTTTTTGTTTAGCCTATGGATCATCCTAATGTTCACAAATTTATTCTAATACATCGGAAGCCATCCACACAAGTTTTTTCTTTTTTCTCTCAATCGTGTTTTATTTTGTTTGCGATATATTTTAATCTTAAAATGATCTGCTCAAATTATTTTCTTACACATTTTAATCAATTTATTAATAAAGTCAATTTTTTCACTAATAATAGTTATTAATGATATTGCTAAATAATGACCGTAAATGCCTTCCACTAATTAATTTCTTGATCAGTACACGTCCAATGGTAACATGGTTGATCGAAATCAGCTTTCTACGTTTTGGTTATTGGTCAAGAAAGATGATCATAACCAAACCTATAAAAATAATTTTAATTAAGTTTATATAATATAATTTAGTTACATATTAAAATAATTCGGAATACCAATGCGTTTTTTCGTCGCAATTCAAATCTAGATGCGAAAGTTTACGTCATTTTTCATCCATCACGACAACTCCTTGACAGTTGGCTCGATGGATGGTGGTGGGATAGGCTTATGATATGGATAAGGCATATATTTTACCAATCCTGAAGTGTGAGAAAACGTTGGATTCATAAAATTCGATAATTGTGACCTATAACCAATTCTTGTTGTTGCGGTGGAGACGAGCCATTAATACTTTCTTCAAAAACTTGCCTCGAGCGTTATTATCATTGAAAACTGATGAGACTTATTAAACATTAGACGAGATTCAATATGACCATGGACCAAACCATGGCTCCTGAACACCTTTCAACATGACCTGTGGACTAAACCACGGGTCACGAGCATGTCACAACTAGGCTCGGACTACGATTCTCAAACACCTCTCAACGTGGCCAGTTAACCAAGTCATGGGTCACGAGCACCTCATAATGTGACCATGGACTAAGCCATAGGCCCCGGGAGATAGTGATATGTGATGGCTCTTGAAGGTGAAGAGGGTGACACAGAGGGCTGCTAGAGATGCCGATGAGAAAAGCGAAAAACAGTCCCACAGGCTATGTGATTATGTCTAAAGAGGCTGATGGCAATGGGTAGAGTTACACACACGGGTGCGATGGCTAGAAAGGTCGATGGTAACGAGTGCGACATTGCGTAGGTTGATGGTAGTAAAAGAGGCCAATGAAGATGAACGAGGCGACATGCAAGATGAAAGGCGAGGTGACAAAAAGGGCAAATGGCGCTGGAAAGGCTGATGGCGATGGGAAGGGGAAAGTGTGGGAAACGATGGTTGGACAGGCCGACAACGATAAATGGGGCGATACATAAGGCAATGATGGTTGGAAAGGCCGATAAAAATCGGTGTGGTGACAAGGAAGGGATTTGCATAGGGAGACATATAGGGTATCAAGTGAGGCGACCCGTAGGTCGACGCGTTAGGCAAGAAGTAAGGCCATGCGGTAGGGTGAAACATAGGGTGACGGATAGGGTGATGGGCAAGATGACGCACAAGGTGACAGAAAGCGAGACAGGAAATGCGACATGCAAGGAAATAGACAGGGAAATGGCAAGGCAACATCCATTTCGAATCGGATCCGTCTCCATTTTGAAAAAATTAAAACAAAAATTCAATAAAATCAAAAACAAATTAAAAACCAAATAAACATCAAAATGAAAAATAAACATAAATTAAAAAAATTCCAACTATAAAAAGTTTTGTACATGTAATTAATTTATCATTTAACACGAATCTAGTACAGAATTTGTTAATTCTTCTATTCCCTTATTTCTTATATAGATTCAAATTCTTGTTCTTCTTCAATCGCTCCAATGATTTCATCGTCATTTTTTCCAATTTTTAAAAATTATACTTGGGCAATTTCTTCCATGATCACTGCATTAACCAAACAATCTCGGTAATTTTTTCACCTTTCATCTCCATTTTTTGGTTTTTAGTTTTATCGATATATTTACCCTTGGAAGTATCTTTGTTATAACAAGACAACGTTCGAAAAATGGTCCACTATGTAGATGCGTAATATCAACAACTTGATTTGTTCATGATGCAAGAATAAAAGGCTCACACTTCATATATCTTCATGTTAGCTTGCTTTCACAATACCTAACTTGTCTAATTTTGTTTCTCATCAAATAATTAGATTGAATCAATCACATCAAAATAACATCGCCTATAAACCTATGTAACTTGCACATTGAAAATTATTGTTATAACTAATTTTATAATCTTAGTGGTTAACTATTTAGAGGATTAATAACAGTTATAAACTTGGATACTCCAATTTTAATATTTCTTTCAAGATCCAATAAAATTCAAACTCATTGCTCGATTTGCAATAACATTAGCTTTTTACACGCACACCATAATTCATTGTTGATTTCCATATTCCATGATCGTAGATGTAAAACTTGTAATCACAAGTAAATATAGTGATCAAGTCATAACTTGTACGATGGGTCCCTTCAAAGGATCTCGCAACTACAATCGGTGGTTGCCCATTTCAATTTTCACAATGAGTAAATATTGTTATAATAATTCATATTATACTAACTAATTATTTTAATTTATTAAAAGATATATTACTTATGTATTGTCTGATACATGTTGAAAATATCTTTCTTTAAGTTCTTGAAGTTGATATTCATTGATGTTCACAAATGTATTCTTCAATCGTCAAACATTCTACAATTACTGCAACATTATAGATATTCACAATTGAAATGAATGAATTATATATATATATATAAGTATGTTACCTTTCAAAAGGCCTCAGATGTTCGCAATTGAATAGTACATAAGTATATGCGATGTCTAGATCCCATTGTGATAGCCATTTATTTTTTTCCTTTTGCAACAACTCAACCGATTCTACAAAATATTTCTAAAATAGTTGGTAATATATATGAAAATGTCACACCATCATTAAAATATTTCTTTGTGTTCATACTCCACATTTGAACATGTGGATCAAAGTAGTATTACATAAAGAACAATATTTCTTCATTCACGTATTTCTCTACAATTGAAACCTTTACATGAGCTTTTTGTTTCTTTTTCTTCAGATGAAACATAAATTTTCAAATGGATATATCCAATAAAATTGACTTGGACATCTCCAAACAGCTTTATAAAGTAGATGAATGTCACATGTTCCATTCAAATCGAAGAACGATGGTGGAAAAATATTCCTCAAGTTAAATAGTATATTAATTATCTTACCTTCTATTCTTCGAACCACATCCATACTTAAATTCATTGCACGTAAATCCCGAAAAAGTAGCCAACACCTGAAAACTTAAATCAATCAATAATGAGATATTTAATGGATTTAAATAATAAGAAATGTATTCTAATAACCAAACATACTTGATATTTCTTCATGTGCATTTTTATCCATTAATTTAGAAAAAAACTACGAGAAGAAATCCTTACATGAAGACATGAAAATCATGACTCTTTGTTCTAGATAATTTTTACATAGGATGTCAATGCACCTTCTAATGTTAGACACATATAAAAAAAACTTATGACTAGAGAATGATTAGAAGATACTAATAAAAAAATAAAGAAGAGAATGCAAGAGAAAAAAGAATAATTACTAACTCAATTATGAGCTTAGAATTTCATAATATTTCGTCCATTTTATGTACATATAGATACGATTTTTCTATTTTACAACATGTTACAAATGAATTGGAATACTAGTAAAGTAAACTAATTATAATAAATAAATACTAAATATACATAATGTCTAAATAAGGAAAAACTATATTGTTTTCATTAAGAGTGGATGACACAAAGAAATGAGAAAAGGAAACTTGCTTGTTTCCTTTTCTTGGTGGGTGTCTAACAATAGACGAAGAAACACTTTAAGTGGAGTAGAGTTTTTAACAACATAACCATTAGGAAACTTCACATTATCCTTTAACTATTTCAATAATTTATTTTGTATCTCATTCATCAATCGGAATATCGAAACTATAATTTCAGTATTTCTCAATACAATAGATCCTAAAATATTTTTTCTTGTACCAATTATGGGTCTCAAGTAAGAACTCGCTCATACAAAATCTCTTCACTAGTAAAAATCGGAGGAGGAGACTTTCGCACAAATACATTCCTTCTTTTTTTCCTGTTATGTCGTATTGTATCATAAACGGAAAGAAAACAATGACGATAATCAAGCTAACTTGTCTTTCTTCCATGTTTTAACTGGAAAACATTTTTTACATCCTTGCGATATGGACAAACCAATCGACCATGTGTTGCTCATCTATATTATAGTAAGTAGGAAAATCATTTATGGTCCACATAAGAGCATCTAGTAACATAAAATTTTGATGCGTTGAAATATTTATACGTTTGAAACCGTATTGTTAAGAACAAAAACTTCATTTTCCTGCGTATTTATGGCGATAATTTTATGTGGTCATAATAATCGATCATAATTGACAATTTCTCATAAACATTACAAAATAATTATAACCAATATGCAAAGGTCTAAATAATGGTTTCTACTCTTAGCTGCAAAGTCGAAATATACCTTGTTAAAGTGCTTCCACACCTCACCATCTCAAGGATGATATCCTTCACGACTCAAGTCCTCATATCATGTCACTTGATGTCATCATAGATTCATGCACTCTTTTAATTTTGATTGTATGTAATTACCACAAACAACGATGCGGAACCAATTTTCTTTTTCTTGTCAAATAAAATAGATCTTTTCCACAAAATCAATTATTATTCAAATCTGATGTCTTTCTCTAGAAAAGCATGCAATTATCTTTACAAACATCAATCTCTTGATATGAATATAAACCCAAAGATCTCATAATCTTCTTCGTCTTATAGTAGGACTCTACTTCATTATTTCCTTAAAATTCATCATACTTGCAGACGAAAACAATTGTTGAAGATATATTCTGGAGTCATAATAAAGTGGATGTCTAGCACTTTCTAATAACTCAGAAAATCTTTATGCATCATTATTCGGATATTCTTCAATATTTTCTTCATTTTTTCACCAAAAATATTTTGCACCAATTCCACATAAGGTTCATTTCTACATCTCAACATGTCCCAATTACAACATTATATGCAATAACCTATTAAGATATTCAGCAAAACTACAACTCTTTAGTGCAAAAATTTCCCCTTGAGATAACTATATGAGATAATTGAGCGTGAACCCTCTTAAATAAATATGATTTCACATAGTTATCTTGTTCAAAAAAAAATTTCATTTTCACAATTGACACATGGACAAACCAATTTATTAATTTTTTTTTGTAAACTTGTTGATTTGTCGCGATCATCATAACATGTGTAGGGCCCGCCATAAACTAATTCTAGACACCTTGCATTTTTAGATCCATTTGGTGTATAGTCATTGTCTTGAAACGAAACTATTTAATCTTGACAATGATGCCAATATAATATGAAAATAGAAAGATTATATGAAGTGGAATGAATGATAATTTTGTATTGAACACGAATGAGGGTGTAGTGTGGGTTATATAAGTCATTTCCGATAATTTTCGAATGTATTAGGGATGGAGGTGCAAGGATTAAGGACAAAATTGAGGCTTCACTAGACTATCAAAATTTATGGAAAAACATTTCATAAAAGGTATGCAATTATAGACGGGTTCTAGATCATTGTAATTTTATGAAAAATGTTTCGGATGGACCAATGTTCCATCTATAATTTATGGATAGATGTAACCTTCATCCATAAATTTTGGATAAACGTGAAGGATCGGTTGAATATTTTGTACGGACATACAATTTGTCCGTAAAGTTTCGGACAGAATGAACTTCCATCTAGATATTTTACAGATGTCAAGCTCTCATATGGACGATTTTCATATCTCTGGGACATATGTAAATTTAAAGACGGATTTTAATGGCCCGAATATAATTTTACTTCTTTATAGCTTCAAAGGATAATTGAGATATCAAAATCGTAAAGAAGATGTTGAGCAAAGAATTTAAAAATGAAGTATCTAGGATCTGCAAAAAAGATCATTGGAATATCAATGATCAGAGACAAAAAAACAAAATCTAATTTCCTTGTCTCAAATTTACTTATTGAAGGTAATAAGTTTGTTCAGTGTGAAAAACGCCAAGTTTGTTCAGTGTGAAAAAAGCCAGGTCAGTAAACACTCCTATTGGTGCTCATTTCAAATTAATTGTTGTAAGAGATAAGGAAGATGAATTAGATAGGATTCAATACCTTATTCCAATAATTTACGATGTCTCATGTATGCCATGATAGGAACACGCTCTGATTTAACTTATTGTGTGAGCTTAGGTAGTAGGTTCATGAGTAGTCCTCGAATCAGCAGTAAAGTAGATACTTCGATACTTAAAAGGGAGTGTTGAGAAAGGTCTAGTGTACACTCAAGAATCGAAACAAAAGGTTCAAGGTTACTGCAATATAGTTTTTGTCTCTAACATGGATAGAAGGAGGTCGATTTTTGGATTTGTTTTTACACTCGGAGGGAATACAATATGCTGAAAATTAAGATTGCAACATGTGGTATCTCTCCACAACTAAAGGTGAGTATATGACCTTCATAGAGGCAATGAAATAGGTTATATGGTTATCGGGATTTTTAGGAGAACTTAGAACAAATTAGAAGTTAGTCAAAGAGTTTTTGTGAATCACAAGGTGCAATGTGTTTGAGAAAGAACAGTGTATTTAATGAGAGAACCAAACATATAGATATATGCCTTCACTTCATTAGAGAATTTAAACTAGATGGAGTATGTAGAGTTCTTAAAAATTTCAACTTCTCATAATCCAACTAATTTGGTTACAAAATCCTTACATGTTGAAAAATTTCAGGAATCACTAATTTGCGTAAGGTAAAGAAAGTTAAGGTGGAGTCTTGTTAAAGATCGTGGGTAATTCAAGTTTATGAGGATGAGGCTTCGCATGACACACAGACACTACAAGGACCAGTCACCAGAGGTAAAGCTAAGAGGATGCAGAACATATTTGCTCGATAGGTGGTGGACGAACTTTCTAAGGTGCAACAAGAACATCAAAATATATCAAGGGACACTTATTTGATGTGCCAACAAGTGGATGAGATTGAAGGGTTTAGGGATACTTTAGTGATGTGCCACCGCTCGACCGAATATTTTAGTCGGGGTTTAGTTAAGTTATCTTAATTTAGTTTATTTCCATTATTATTTGGTCCTTACAAATAGAAGACCCTTTGTATGACATTATTACCTAAGATTTCATCAATAAAGATAAATTTTCCCTTACTAATCCTAGAGGTTTATCTAACACCTCTTGGAGATATTCTGAATTGTTCTTCGACTTATCAACACTAGTCACAAGTGTTGTGGCATCATTCACGGCATTTGAGGTACTCTACTCGAGTTATAGTTAGTGTTTTGGACGTCTTTTTTTAGGGAAAACAAATTCTAGTTTCAACTATTGAGTTGCTAGTGGGTTGATTCCTATTTCATCCTCCTAACAGTAGAACATTGATATTGGATCATATCAAGTTATATTAGATCTTTGTTCTTATGTTAGCCTATCCAGTTTCGTTATTATCTTTCTTTCGAGTCATTTAATTTCTTTTGTTTGATTCAATCTAGCATGTTTTTTTTTTACAAAATAAATGGAAACCACCAAAAAATTGAAAACCCTCAAAATTAAAAGAAGAAACTAGAAACGGAAAGCACAGCAAGGAAAACAACCAAAAGGAAGAGGAAGAAACAAGAAAAAAAAAAAGAAAAACTCCAGAAGGAAAACTGCAAAGATGGAAAATAAAGAAAAGAGAAAAAGTCAAAAAAACGAAAGGGAAGAAAATAGAAATAGTTTTATGGTTAGAAATAGAAAGAGTCTTTAGTTAGAAATAATAGTATTTTAGATTAGAAAATTTTACTTAAGCGGCGACGTTAAACACCTGTAGCATCAAGATTGAGTTTGACCATCCGGAACTAACTTTGAGTCGTTCTTGAGTTTTGAAATAACTAGAGGAGGAGAAGCTAAGGAAATAGACGGGCAAGTGAGAGAGAATACTGAGCAAAACACTTTCCGAGAGATTGTAAGATTCGTTCGTCTTCTTTTTTTCATATTTTCTATTTCAATTTACAAATTTCTAGTTAGGGAAGTCAACACAACGAACCCACTTACGGTGAGGGTGCTACCTTGAAATAGTTTCTGATGGACAAATTTAGATGCATGAAGCAAGACTTCAACCAACGAATCAGATGGAGGAAGCAAATTGTGGGAATCACTCAGAGCAACCACATAGAAGGATACATGCAGCTTGTAATCCATACCTTTTAGACATGGATAAGGATAAGTACGTCAAGGTGCTTGATGAGGGTTATGATCGTCCCAAAAGTAACAATCAATGCGCAAGAGATCCATTCGATGATAACATCAGTTGCATCAAGATAGAAATCCCTATAATCATTGGGATGAGTGATCCCAAAGTTTATTTATGGTTTTTGAACTCAAACAACTGGAACTAAAAGCAGTCAAGTTTAGCAACTACACACTAGCATGGTGGGATCAACTCGCATACTCTCAAAGGCGTCTGGGAGAGCGTATAGTCGACACTTGAGACTAGATGCATACCATCATTCAACATTGATTCGTATTGTTAACCATCATCGAGAGGTCCATCCACATCTGAGATGATTGGTGCAAGGTCGTAAGAGCGTTAAAGATTACTCTAAGGAGGTGGACTTCCTCATGATTTAGAGGATAATTGAGGAAGATCATGAGGCAATAATGGATCGATTTCTGAGTAGCCTCAATCCCGACGTATAGGATCGCGTGGAAATCCATCTTTATGTTAACATAGACAATTTGTTGCACTTAGCAGTAAAGATCAAGAAGCAAATAAGAAGGAATGGCAAACCACTCCAATGATACGGTAATTCCTCTAACTATCGACTTGAAGCTTACCGGTTTGACAAACCGAACACGGGATACAAGACAAAGCAGGAGGTGGAGGCTTTATGTCCAATGGGTCACACCAACCAAGAAAAAGATTTTTGTTTTGGTGCGACCTGTAGCCAAATAAACCATCCACTCCTACAGAAATACCTTACAAAACTATGATACTCAATGTTTCAAGTGTTAAGGTCGGGGGCCATTTTGCTCGAAACTGCCCAGACAAAAGGCCATGATCTTACGGATTGATGGAGGATACAAGATGGCATCCAAAGATAAATAAGTGTCAATCTAGGACATATACCTCATTTGGATGATGATTTCGAGGAGTACGAGGCTGTAAAGGGTGAGTTACTAGTACCCCATCAAGCGTTAAATCTGCAAGCGAAAGAGGAAGCCATCGTACAAAGGGAAAACACCTTCTACACGTGTGGGCTATTACTGAACAAGGTATGTAGTATCATAGTGGATGGAGGCTGATGTGCGTAGACTCAAGTAATAAATTACTTAGACTAACGCTTCCGCAAGAATACGGATCGTATAGTAACTAGGGTCGAACACAAGGAATTGATGCAACTCTAAAGCTATTAGACTAATGAATAAGACATGTGAAATCAAATAGTGGATGGAATTCAAATGCAAACTAAACTAAAATAATGATAGGAATGACTCAAAGACTAAACACCATAGGTATCGAGAGTCGCACAACGATGCAATGAAGTTCTAACTGTAGAAAGGTTTCCGTATATTGATTGAATGAAATTACATCAGCTATATAATAATATACAAGAGATATGAAACTCTAACGGAAACCCTAATAAACCAAAATTACATTTATGTCCCTTTCACTTATATGCCCCCTCAAGACGGAGCACCTTCGGTGATGCCGATCTTGTGACAAAGTGTAAGAAATGGCTGACGAGCGAGTGGTTTAGTGAGTAAATCCGCTAGTTGATCCTTGGAGTTGACGTGAGAAACTCGGAGGATACCGCCTTGCACTTGTTGACGAACAAAGAAGTAATCCAAAGCTAGATGCTTCATGCGAGAATGAAAGACGGGATTTGCGCTCAAATACGTTGCACCAATGTTGTCACAATAAATGACAGGAGGTTGTGATGTAGAAATACCGAGTTCCGTTAAGAGAGACGTGATCCATCGAAGTTCTGCTGCTGTATCCGCGATAGCACGATATTCCGCTTCGGTGGATGACCTAGCAGTGAATTTCTGTTTCTTTGAAGACCAAGAAATGGGATGGCTGCCAAGGTAAACAATGTATGCCCCCGTAGAAATCTACTCATCTCGATCTCCCGCCCAATCTGCATCACTAAAGGCGTGTAAGGAGAGAGTGTTACCGGCGGAAAAGAAGATACCACGATCTCGCGTTCCAACCAAATACCGTAGAACCCGTTTGAGGGCTTGTAGATGTTCCGTTGTCGGGGCATGCATATACTGAGATAATTTATTGACAACGAAGCTGATATCAGGTCTTGTAAGTGTGAGATACTGTAGGCTTCCAACAATAATCCGATAGTTGGTTGGGTCTTCTAACTTTTCACCTGAGGACAAGGAGAGACGTGCGCTAGGGGCCATAGGAGTGGTGACTGATTTAGCTTCGCAGAAGTGAGCTTTGTTGAGGATATCCGTGACATATTTGCGTTGAGTGAGAAGTAATCCAGAGGCTGTGCGTGTTACTTCAATGCCAAGAAAGTAAGATAGTTTTCCCAAGTCTTTGATGGAAAAGCGGTTTCCAAGCGTTATTATGAAGCGTTG
>CM071864.1:35124856-35135419 GCA_036759665.1 Gynandropsis gynandra | reverse complement strand
TGACAATTAACCCGAGCGGGCACTCCAATTCCACCCGATCGGGCACACATGTCCGATCATATTCCTTGAGCACCCGAGTCGTGCAAAGCTACGGGGTTGTCTTGGCATCAATTACCCGAGCGGGCACACTTCCAATGCCCGAGCGTGCATGTCTTGAGATGTTGTTTCCACTCCCTTCGCTCGGTGTTTGAATGTTCACTTGAATCCATGGCCTTGCACAAGTTGAACCTTGTCATTCAACTACGTTTTCGAGGTTAAATTGCCATAATCTCTCGTGTTTCTCCTCATGTCTTCGTTTCCTATGCAAAACACGAAATGTAGATAAAGTCTTCGAATAAACTCGATAAATGAATGAAATCTAAGTAATCTACTCAAAACTAAACCTAAGAATGATATAAAAACTACAACGGATTACGTGTTATCAGAGGCAGTGGCTCGAACTTGGCTAACACATAACTTGTGTAAAAATGGGATTAAATACCACGAAGCATCCCAAACCCTACAAGTTGCAGTGGTTAAATGAAAGCGGTGAATCCAAGGTTCATCAACGGATTGATGTGGTCAATCTCAAGTAATAAAAAACCTAGACTAATGTTTCCGCAAGAATACGGATCGTGTAGTACTAGGGTCGAACACTATGGAACCAATGCAACTATAGAGTTGTTCAACTAATAAATAGGACGGGTAATAAATCAATAGGTTAGAATGCAAAGTAATACTAAACTAACTAACCGGATAAATGCAATAAACTAGGCACCATAGGTTTCGAGAAATGTCGGGACATATAATGGATGTTTCTATGAATCATGAAATCAGATTGTCTCAATCAATGGGGAACTCAAAATCAATTATCGAAAGGGCCTCTATCAACACCTAAATCCACTACCTAGAGAACCAATGTATTCATCTCCCGATGCAGTAAATCAAACATCTAGATGCATTAAGATTAGTGGGAAACTCAACCTTAATAGGGAATTCAACCTCAACTCTCACGGTTACTAAAATAGATTAACTGACCGGTCAAGTTTCTCATTAACCTAATTCATTCTATGGTTATTTCTAGGACTAAAATCTGACCTCCTAGCCTAGACAAACCTCTGAATTCATTCAAACAAGTGATAAAAAATGATGAAAGCATTAAGAACAACCCATCAAACCAATTGAGTGAACAAATCTGACACAAGCACTAAAATCCAAACAAATCCAATATAATAATGCAATGAAGCGCTATTGAAGATCATAGTTATAGATATCATCACAAATTCAGGTAAATTTAAGCTTTATCCTAGGGGATGACTTGTCCGGTGCCTAAACCCACTATCTAGCATATGTCGTACCAATCTTCCAACTGTGTAATCTCACATACTAAACCACTTAAGACCACTATCCTATATCCTGAGTTCAGTTGACCGATCGGTCAAGGTTATAAATCGATTAAAACCCTAAATCATTGCTACATTCCAAAATCTAGTCCACCTTCCGATGCAATTAGACTTTTATAATCATTCATTCAAGTGGTGTATAAGAACAAAAGCATTAAGAACAACCAATCAATCTGAAAATGGTCAAATATTATAACCAAGCATTAAGCATCGGCCTTCATTACATATGGACAAAACTCTAACCCATAGCTACGGAACTACTCACTAAACATGAAACAAAAGAAAAACATATATTTCCATCTCTTCTTCAGCTCCTAATTGTCCTCTCCAGCCTTCGTGTCTGTCAAAACTCCCCTTAATCGAATCTAAGCTCTCTTCCTTTCCTTTTCATGTAGATTTCCGCTTCTCTACTCGTTTCTTTTTTCTCGGATTCAATTTTCTTTGGTTTCCTTTTCTTCTTGTGCAGCAGCTATTTCCTTTCTTCTCTTTAGCCATACAGCCTTTGGTTTCCTTTTCTTCTTGTGCAGCGGCTGTTTCCTTTCTTCTCTTCAGCCGAATTGCCTTTTCTTGCTAAAGTCGTGCTGCCTTTCTTGTGCCAGCCGAGTTTCCATTTTGTGGAGGCAACCATGTGTTTCCAATTCTTTTAGACAGCAGCCGCTATTTCCATTTCTTGTGTCACCCTGTGTGTTTCCATTGCTGTGAACCGAAGGAGTCTTGAGTGCTGACCGTGTATAGCTGAACCGAAAGTTGTTTTGCTTGGTTTTGTGATATTTGCTCGTGTTTGTTTCCCGATATCTCCATTTTCTGCAAAACACAAGAAAATGCCAGAAGAAGACTAAATTGTACTTAATAGCTCGGTTAAATCCTAAATAATAATAAAACTAACTATAGAAATGAGATGAAAGACTAGGATAAATTAGATGTTATCACAGGTGAAGGTTGGGTTTAGCTTTGGGAAGTACGAGGATAAAGTGTTACGTGATGTCATCCCAATGCAAGAGGATCGCCTCATGTTGGGGCGAGCATGATAGTTCCATACTCGAGCATTACACGACGAGTTCATCAACAAGTACTCCTTTGATTTCAAAGCATGACACGTTTACCTAGCTCCACTCACACCCAAAGAGGTATTTGAGAACCAAGTAAGGTTATAAAAGAGCGAGAAGATGGAAATTCAGGTGAGTGACCATGGGGTAGTTCAGACAAACAGTGAGGACTTGAGAGAAACCGAGAAATAGGCCTTTGAGAGACAACCCATGAGCACAACCTTTCTTTAAATGAGATTGAGTGAAATTAAAACGGCTTGGCAATCAAACCAACCTATGTTTATAATCTTTTCCAAAGAGTCGTGTTTCACTAACGAGCTCACCCTCTCTTTACCTAGGGTTTTCAACTAGTTATTGTAGGGTTTGAGGACATGATTCCTGATAAAACACCCAATAGCTTACCCCCAATAGCTGAGATTGAGCACCAAATCGACTTCATACCTGGTGCAAGCATTCCCAATCAGCTAGCTTACCGAAACAATCTTGAGGAGACCAAGAAGCTGCAGAGACAAGTCTGTGAAGTCATTGAAAAGGGATGTATGAGAGAAAGTGTGTCACCATTCGTTGTACTCGTGCCCAAGAAGGATGACACATGGCATATGTGTGTTGATTATCGCGCATTCAATATTATTACGGTAAAGCATTGTCACTCCATACCTCATTTAGATAACATATTAGACGAATTGCATGGATCTTCAGTATTTTCTAATATAAATTTGAAGAGCGGATACCATCAAATGTGCATAAAGGAAGGTGATGAATGGAAGACCACATTTAAGACCAAGCTAGGGTTGTATGAATGGTTCGTTAGTCATGCCTTTCGAGTTAACAAATGCACACATTTATGTGATTAATGAATCATGTTATTAGGAATTTTATAAGTAATTTCGTAGTTTTATGCTTCGATGACATCTTAATATAAATCAAAACCTTAGAAGAACATGTAAGGGACCTACAATCAGTTCTCGATGTGTTGTGAAATGAGAAATTGTATGCTAATCTTAAGGAGTGTGTTTTGTACTAACAAACCTGTGTTCTTAGGATTCATAGTAAGTGAATAGGGAATACACGTCGATGAGGAAAAGATAGAGGCGATACGCAATTGGCTAAGCCCTAAGAAAGTTGGAGAGATCCGAAGCTTACATGGATTGGTTAGATTCTATTGTCAATTCGTTAAAGATTTCAGCACCTTGCGCCCTTGACCAAAGCAATGAAGAAGAATGTCACGTTTCAGTGAGACGAAGCATAAGAGAGGGGCTTCTAAACTCTAAAAGATGACACAAGCTCCCTTATAGTCATTACCTAATTTCACTAAAATGTTTGAAATTGGATATGATGCATCAGGTGTAAGATTTGGAGCGATGTTGATGCAGGAGCATAGACCTATTTCTTACTTTAGTGAGAAGATCAATGTAGCATAGATAGATTACCCAACTTATGATAAAGAGTTGTATGCATTGGACAAAGCACTCCAGACAAAAGCTAAACCTTAGACATGACAAGTGGGTGGAGTTCATAAAGACCTTTCCGTACATTATCAAGTACAATCAAGGTAACGAAAATGTTGTTGTTGACGCATTATCTCGTTGTTATACTTTACTTTCTGGAGTAGATGCAAGAGTACTCAGTTTTGAACATACTAAGGAACTCTACGACATTGAACTTCATTCTGGTGAAATAGTTAAGTCATGCGAGAACACCACCATGGGTAAGTGCGTTCATGTTGACGGGTATTTATTTCATGAAATTATGTTGTGTGTACCCTAGTGTTCGATTGGGGTTTATTGGTCTGTGAGGCACATAGGGGAGGACTGATGGGGCACTTTAGAGTGGAAAATACTTTGTCCATATTGCATAAACATTTCTATTTACCCCATTTCCATCGAGATTTTGGGTGCATCTGTGGAAGGTATGTCACGTGTAAGAAAGCTAAAACTTGTTTGCAACCCCATTGTATATACTCACGTTTACCTGCTCTGAGTCACCCTTGGATGGATATTTCTATGGGTTTTGTGTTCGGTCTCCCCAGATCTAAATCAGGATATGGTTATGTTTTTGTCGTCTATGATTGATTCTCTATGATGGCTTATTTTATTGCATGTCATAAGAATGATGATGCATCGTATGTTACTGCATTGTTGTTTAGAGACATTGTATGATTGCATGGTATTCCTAGAACTATCGTTTCTGATAGATATGTTAAGTTCTTTGTTACTTTTGAAAGATGCTCTGATCTAACTTAGGCACCAAATTTTTATTCTCTACTACCTGTCACCCTCAAATCAGTGGAAAAATGGAAGTGGTTAATCGATTTTTATCAACCTAACTATGAGCATTTCTCAATAGTAATCTGAAAACATGGGAAGAGTGTCTACCTCATATCGAATTTGCATATAATAGAGCGATTCATAATGCTACTCGGTTTTTATCTTTTTAGATCGTGTATTTTTTAAATTCGATTACACCGATAGACATGGCTTCTTTCCCTTCATCAGAGTTTACTAACCATGCAAATGTTTAAAATAGATACAAAAGAAGGTACGAGCCAACATCAAAAATAAGACCGAGTAATCTGCCAAACATGCAAATAAGGGACGGAAGAAGGTGGTTTTCAACCCGGAGATCTAATGTGGATCCATTTATGCAATGAGTGTTTTCCTCAATAGAGAAAATCCAAGCTTATGCCTTGTGGTGATGGGCCATTCAAATTGTTCGAGCGTATCAATGACAACACATACAAGATTGACTACCTTGGTGAGTACAATATTAGTTCGACTTTCAATGTTGCTGACTTCACTCATTTTGATGAAAATGATGATCTTGATTTGAGGTCAAGTTCTTTTCAAGAAGGAGGTAATGACGAGGATGAGGCTCTGCCCGACACACCAAAAACACAAAGACAAGTCCCCGGAGCTAAAGCTAAGAGGATGGAGAACGTGTTTGCTTCATTGGTGGTGGACGATATTGCTAAGGCGCAACAAGAGCATAAAAAGACATCAAGGGACACTCATTTGATGTGCCTAATAGTGGAAAAGGTTGAAGGGAATAAGAAAATAGGAGAGCTAGAGGTGTTCGGCCCGAGCAACATATCGCTCGACCTGAGCAAAACCACTACACAAAAGACGGGTGATACACTCAGCCAAAGCAGATGTGCGCTCGCCACAAGCGAATCCGCTTGACCAATGGAGCTTGCAGAAGGGTTAACCACTCAGCTCGAGCGCTAAGAGACTCGACCGATCAATGGAGCTCGATCGAGCATTACTTTTGCTCGACTAAAAATGGCGCTCGACCGAGCATTTGCACCGCTCGACCGAGCATTTTAGCCAGGTTTAGTTAAGTTGTCATATTTCATTTTGTTTCCATTATTATTTGTTCCCTATAAATAGAGGACCTTTTGTATGACATTATTAACTAAATTTTTATCAATAAAGTTATCTATTTCTTTGCTAATCCTAAAGATTTAGCCATCAACTCTTGGAGAGAATCTGAGTAGTCCTTCAACTCATCAACACTGATCACAAGTGTTGTGTCGTCATTCGTGGCCTTTGAGATTCTATAGTTGCATTGTATGCCGGGTTTAGGATGTCCTTTCTTCGGAAAGACAAGTTTTAGGTTCAACTATCAAGTTACTAATGGGTTTCATTCATATTCCATCCACCTAAGAATAGAACATTGATCTAGAATCATATCACAACTACTTCACTATGGATATGCAAAACCAAGGTGGAGATTTTGTTTATTATGCTGTTGTATGTTGGATTTATGGGAATGTATTCACTACATTTGGCTTAATCTAGGTTGGAGGGGTAGAATGGTCATTTATAATGTGTTTGTTAAAGGCGAGGACAATGTTGTAATTTCTTGGTTCTGTTTTCTAGTATAAATAACCAGAGGAAAAAGGCTTGGGCGAGAGTTTTTTCGGTTCATTTTTATAGAGAGTTGATAGAAATATGAAGAGAGAAGGAATGTGAAGGGATGCAACTATTAAACGAAGAGACACAACCCTTCGGATTTGAATCGAAGAGACACAACCCTTCGAATTTAAATCAAAGAGACACAACCCTGCAGATTTAAACAAAGAGGGTCTTTGATTAAATCCGAATTTACTTTTTAATCTTAAGTTTAATTTTTTCGGATTATGAACAGACGCAACTATTAAACGAAGAGACACAACCCTTCGGATTTAAACAAAGAGACACAACCCTTTGAATTTGAACCGAAGAGACACAACCCTTCCATCAACAGTCACAACCTTATGAACAATCATGACTGTTCAAGGTTAACCAAATTTTGACTCCTAAGTGCTCTATAAATAGAGATTTGCCATTGAAGAAACAATGAATCCGTTTTGCTCTCTTCTAACAAAATCAAAATACAAAGTAGATTCGCCAGAATACAATTCTGTGATCGTTGAATCCTCTAGGCGGAAACAAATTCTGTCTTAGGACACTGCTAGCAGGCCTCGATCAAACGTTCGGTATTTATATTTATTTGTTTATGTTTCTAAGTTCATTGTATATTATATTATATTGATATTGTATAAAGTATTGTTCCTACAATCTAAGACATAATTTTGTCTCGTCTTACTTTCGTCGCTATGGAACAATCTATGTCGAAAAACAACCATGTTGAGATACCTGAGAAGTTTCAGGGGAATGATTTCAGGCGTTGGCAACAAAAAATGTTGTTCTACCTGTCAACCCTTCGAGTCGCTTATGTACTCAATGCGATGGCTCCTGAACCTTTCACAGAAAGTGAAGGAGTGAGTCCTGAACAGAAGGCCGAAAGAGAGAAATCCATTCAAGGATGGAATGAGAATGAGTTTAACTGTAAAAACTACATTCTGAATGCTATTGATGATTCACTGTACGATATATACGCTAAGTATAATACTGCACGTGAAATATGGATGGCCTTGGACAAACAATACAAGACAGAAGTGGCATCTTCAAAAAGATTCGTGACTGGTAAATTCCTAAACTTCAAAATGATCGATGGAAAATCGGTTGTCAAGCAAGTGGAGGAATTACAAGTCATTATTCACGAGTTAGATGAGGAAGGTATGACTTTACCATCTGCTTTCATAGTAAGTACTTTCATTGAGAAGTTACCTCCTTCATGGAAGGATTTTAAAACTTTTCTCAAGCATATTACCGTGGATATGAGTCTTGAAGAGTTGGTTCTCAAACTCCGTGTTGAAGAGAACAATCGCATTGGTGACAAGGCAGATATGGCCTCCATGGAAGCAAACGCTAACATGGTTGAGATGAAGTCGAAGAGGAAAAATTTTGGAAAGAAACGAGATACACATGCTGGAAATCTCACCCCAAGGAAACAAGAGTTCAAGAAAACTCTGAGAATAAGGGCTACTCTGAATTGTTGGGGGTGTGGAAAAGGTGGACACAAAGCAAAAGATTGCTACCACAAGAAGAGTCGGGCCGAAGGTAGTGGTTTTGCAAAAACCAACAATCAAGCAAATGTAGTCGAAAATCAATTCATCGCGGTTGTTGAAGCGAACATGGTCACCAACACAACAGATTGGTGGATAGACACTGGTGCTACCATGCATGTATGTTCGGCTAGAGAATTGTTCTCCACAAATCAAAAGATCGAAGATGGTGAAAATCTATACATGGGAAATGAAGCAATAGCAAAGGTCGAAGGCAAAGGAAAAGTCATCCTGAAATTAACTTCGGGAAAAGAACTTGTGTTAGGAAATGTCTATCATGTTCCTTCTATTCGTAAGAACCTTGTTTCTGGTCCTGTTCTCAGTAACAAAGGTTTCAAATTAGTGTTTGAGTCAGACAAGTTTGTAATCTCCAAGGGAGGAATATTTGTGGGTAAGGGTTACCTAAATGAGGGACTCTTCAAGTTGAATGTTGTACCGAATGCTATTAATAAAAACCCAGCCACAAGCGCTGCTTCTATGTATATGACCGAATCATCATCTTCTTTATGGCATTGTAGACTAGGACATGTAAATTTTTGTTCCTTGCAAAGAATGGTAAATTTAGTTCTTTTAC
The DNA here is from genome assembly GCA_036759665.1 of Gynandropsis gynandra. Taxonomy (NCBI): domain Eukaryota; kingdom Viridiplantae; phylum Streptophyta; class Magnoliopsida; order Brassicales; family Cleomaceae; genus Gynandropsis; species Gynandropsis gynandra. The sequence continues at coordinate 35,126,968 of CM071864.1, read as the reverse complement.
CAAAATGTTCAATGAATATAAAAGGGAAATGTGAGATTTGTGTGGAATCAAAGTACACAAATCATCCACATAAATCTGTAGAAAAATCGAATGAAATACTTAGTTTAGTTCATTCGGATTTATATGATTTCCATGCAACTCCGAGTAAAGGAGGGAAAAATTACTATATAACATTCATTGATGATAGTAGTAAGTATTGTTATGTTTATTTGATACGTACCAAAGATGAAGCTTTGAGTATGTTCAAACAATACAAAGCGGAAGTTGAAAATCAACTTGACAAAAGAATAAAAATCTTAAGGTCGGATAGAGGTGGAGAATATCATCTAAAGACCTTTGCAGAATTTTGTTCTTCGCAAGGAATAGTGCATCAAACAACTGCACCATATACTCCACAACAAAATGGAGTCGCTGAACGGAAAAATAGAACATTGAAGAATATGATAAACTCAATGTTGATAAGTTCCGTAGCACCAACAAATTTATGGGGTGAGGCAGTACTTGCAGCGAATGATGTTCTAAATAGAATTCCTCATAAGACAAGCGATAAATCTCCATATGAGTTATGGAAAGGTCGATTACCAAAGTATAAGACTATGAAAGTGTGAGGTTGTCTTGCGAAAGTCCAAATACCGTTACCAAAGAGAACAAAACTCGGACCAAAGACTGTAGATTGTATCTATATTGGTCTAGCAAAGAATAGTGCCGCTTATAGGTTTTTGGTTCACAATTCCGAAATTGAAGGCATAATTAGAAATTCGGTTATGGAATCTGTAGAAGCAGAATTTTTTGAAGGAGTTTTCCTCTAAAGGATAAAACCTCATTCAAAAGAGTGCATGGACATTTGTCACAAGATGTTAGTTCTTCAACATTTCAACAAGAAATGTTAGATATTAGAAGAAGTAAACGTGTGAGAACTGCCAAAGATTTTGGACATGACTTTGTGACTTATGTGTTAGAAGGAGAACCTCAAACATATAAGGCTGCTATGGAATCGACGGAAGCACCATATTGGAAAGAGGCAATCCAGGGTGAAATGGAATCCATTATGCACAACAATACGTGGAAATTGGTAGACTTACCTCCGGGTAACAAAACAATTGGGCATAAATGGATATTCAAAAGAAAAATGAAACCAGACGGAACTACAGAGAAATACAAAGCTCGATTAGTAGCCAAAGGTTATCGACAAAAGGAAGGAATGGAATTCTTTGACACATATTCACCGGTGTCTAGAATTACATCAATAAGAGCATTAATTGCAATAGCAGCAATTCACAATCTAGAAATCCACCAAATGGATGTGAAAACGGCATTTTTGAATGGTGAATTAGATGCAGAGATCTACATGGATCAACCCGAAGGGTTCATTGTCAAAGGTCAAGAAAAGAAGGTGTGTAGATTAATTAAGTCTCTCTACGGACTTAAACAAGCACCAAAACAATGGCATGAGAAATTTGATAATACATTATTATCAAATGGTTTCAAAATAAACGAGTGTGACAAATGTGTTTATACAAAAGAGTATAAGAACGCTTATATCATTATTTGTCTCTATGTCGATGATATGCTTATTTTGGGAACAAACAAAGACGTGATAAATCGAACCAAGAAGATGTTACATTCTTGCTTTGATATGAAAGATATGGGACTTGCTGACCTTGTACTCGGAATTCGAATTTTAAGAAGTTCAGAAGGTTACATTTTGTCACAGTCTCATTATATTGAAAAGGTCCTTAGAAAATTTGGACACTTCAATGACAAACCGGTAGTAACTCCCTATGATCCATCATTTCACCTAAAAAGAATCAAGGTGATAGTGTATCTCAACTAGAGTACACACAAGTTGTAGGAAGTTTGATGTACATCATGAATTGTACAAGACCAAATTTGGCATATTCAATAAGTCGACTCAGTAGATATTCTCATAACCCGGGAAAAGAACACTGGGTGGCACTAGTAAGAGTATTGAGATATCTAAAACATACAATGAGTTACGGATTGCACTACACAACATATCCTCCTATGTTAGAAGGATATTGTGATGCAAATTGGATTTCGAACAACACGAATAGTAAGTCCACAAGTGGATATGTATTTACACTGGGTGGT
>CM071864.1:35102074-35124366 GCA_036759665.1 Gynandropsis gynandra | reverse complement strand
CGTAAGAATCGAAATGTGTCGGGATGGTATATGTGACACTTGTTGACTTGATTTACTGTGAAACGTAAGTAGTTCAAGACTTGAGTTCACTATCATACTAAGTATATCCGACAAGTGTTCACAACGAAAGGTTCAAGTCCAAAAGACACCTTTTCGTGTCTATACCAAACCTATTAGAAATAATATCTTATTTTCTAATCAAATGTGGGGTATTATTATCGTTTGATTAGAAAATGTGGGGTATTGATAGAAAAATAAAGAGAGAAGGAATGTGAAGGGATGCAACTATTAAACGAAGAGACACAACCTTTCGGATTTGAATCGAAGAGAGACAACCCTTCGAATTTAAATCGAAGAGACACAACCCTGCGGATTTGAATCGAAGAGATACAACCCTTCGAATTTAAATCGAAGAGACACAACCCTGCGGATTTAAATCGAAGAGACACAACCCTTCGGATTTAAACAAAGAGAACCCTTCGAATTTAAATCGAAGAGACACAACCCTTCGGATTTAAACAAAGAGACACAACCCTTTTAATTTGAACCGAAGAGACACAACCCTTTGAATTTGAACCGAAGAGACACAACCCTTCCATCAACAGTCACAACCTTATGAACAATCATGACTGTTCAAGGTTAACCAAATTTTGGCTCCTAAGTGCTCTATAAATAGAGACTTGCCATTGAAGAAACAATGAATCCGTTTTGCACTCTTCTAACAAAATCAAAATACAAAGTAGATTCGCCAGAATACAATTCTGCAATCGTTGAATCCTCTAGGCGGAAACAAATTTTGTCTTAGGACACTGCTAGCAGACCTCGATCAAACGTTCGGTATTTATATTTATTTGTTTTTGTTTCTAAGTTCATTGTATATTATATTATATTGATACTGTATAAAGGATTGTTCCTACAAGAGTGTGATTGTCCTTCTTCCGAGAATCTTCTTCTCCTTCCATGATTTGTATTCGTATGAAAAATATAGTGTACGGCTGGTTCAAGGAACCTGCGGAGATGTACACGTTTTTACATTGAAAACCGGGGAATTCATAAATTGTCTCTTGTTTTTCTTTTAAGCTTTTAGATTGATCATACATACTCTCTTATACTCAATTTCAAGCATTCTCGTATTACAACGAGTCAAACATAATGTTACCAATCGCCAGAAAAAATAATAACCAATCGTAAAAGCAAACATGATGTTAACCGAACTATTATATTTTGTTTTCTAGTTTGAATAGGTTGGAAGTCCAATTGGAGTGTTATTTGAAATATGTAAGTCGACAGAACTCAAGAATTTATTTTTCTAAAAACCAAAAACTTCCTAACCGAAACGGTTTGATAAACCACATGAAATGCTTTGTTTCGTCATCTTTGAGCCCAAATGAGCTAATAATGGGCTTACGTAGGCGTAGGAGTTAATCATAACCCCAATAGAGATCTTTTCGAGCCTTAAAAGTTCTGATTCTTTCCTTCTAACCAAGGTTAACATATTATGTATGTTATTAGAGAATAGAATATCTTTAAATTCATATGAAAATTTGAACGTTGAAAATGAAATATATATATATATATATTGATATTAAATGGGGCCATAAGTTATATTTATGTGTTAAAAATAAATTTATATTTATTGAGAGATTAAAGATATCTATACATTTATATTGATGATCGCGAAAAAAAAAAGTCATTTAGTATAATCCATTGTTTATAAAAAGAATAGATATATGTTAGGAGAATATTATCAAATATTCTCATAGATATCAATCTTTTTATATTTGTTAATTTTTCTTATTTATAGGATCTTAATTTCTTTATGTTTATTAAATTTCCTTATTTATAGGATATTAATCTCCTATATATATTTTTATGTATGTTCTTGATTTAATTAAGGGAAAATATTCAAAAATTCTATTTGCCTAAATGGTATCATAGCACTAAGTCGAAAGACATCAACCCTAAACATGTTTCTGAATTCCACCACCGATAATGGCTTCCCACACAGACAGCACCTCCGTTGGAGCTCCTTCACCTTCATCGAGTGATATTGTTACACCATACAATTCCTCGAACCCTATTTCTACTTTGATCCATGTCAATGTTTCCAACGTCACCAAACTCACGGCGACAAACTATCTCACGTGGAGTATCAACTGAGACGTTTTACCAAGGGTGCAAAGACGATTGATGATTGCATGAACTTCTTCAAAACCAAGGCGGATGAATTGTCTCTTCTTGGGAAACCCATGGATCTCGAGGATCTTCTTGATCTCATCTTTGCGGGCCTTGGTGACGAATACAAGCCAATCAAAGATGTTGTGAATGTGAAGGATACGACCATCTCCTTTGTTGAATTACATGAGAAACTCCTCAACCATGAAATGGATCTCCTTGCAGCCGAACCGGTTCCCTCGGTGCTTCCTATTACCACAAACAATGTCCATCACAAATCTCGTGGACCATGGCGCCCTGATTCTCGCGAAAATTCAGACGTCCGAGGATCAACTCATCCCCGTTTCTCCTCGCGTGGTGACCAATCTCGTGGCTACCAAGGAAAGTGCCAACTCTGCGGTACACACGGCCATAGCGCCCGACGTTGTCATCTCTTCCGCTCGCCGGCTCCGTCTTCCAACACTTCTGCTTCACGCGGTGGATCACCATGGCCTCCTAGTGCTCATCATGCCTCACATGCCTCGATTCCCTCTAAGGCCTCACCAACGTGGATCCTAGACTCTGAAGCCTCTCACCACGTCACCTCCGACTTGGCGAATCTTACTCTTCACGCCCCTTACACGGGCAACGACGGTGTCATACTTGGTGATGGTTCTGGGCTTACTATTACACATACGGGTTCCTTGTCCTTACCCTCCTCTTCTCGTCACTTATCCCTTTATAATGTTCTTTTTACCCCCTGGATGCATAAAAACCTTATATCAGTTCATCAACTATGTGCTAACAATAATGTTTAGGTGTAATTATTTCCCCATTACTTTCAGGTGAAGGATCTCAACACGGGGACACCGATAAAGCAAGGACTTCTTAAAGATGGTGTGTACGAGTGATCCGTCCTTTCCAAACCAACTTCTCTATCGCACTCTCCCGCTATTATTGCTTTCATTAGTGTCAAGTCCACTTTGTCCGAGTGGCATTCTAGACTAAACCATCCGTCTTCTGAAATTTTGAATAAAGTTATCTCGTCTTCGTCTTTGACGTTACGGTCGTCATAACCTCCCGTTTTATGTTTCTACAGTTACTTCATCTCGTCCACTTGAAATCATTTACACCGATGTTTGGACGTCTCCTGTGATTTCTTTCGATGGGTTTAAATACTACATTATTTTTGTTGATCATTATACTCGTTATACGTGGTTTTATCCCATGCATAAAAAAACTCAGGTTTCTGAAATTTTTCCAAGATTCAAGGCTCTTGTCGAAAATCGTTTTTCATCTAAAATTGGATCTCTTTATTCGGATAATGGTGGCGAATTTATTTCTTTATAACAATTTTTATCCACCCATGGCATTTCTCATTTTACAACGCCTCCCCACAAACCCAAGCACAATGGGATTTCTGAAAGAAAACACCGTTATATCGTTGAAACGAGCCTTGTTCTCTTGTCTCACGCATCCATGCCTTTTGAATTTTGGACTTTTCTTTTCCGTTCCCGACAGCCGTCTATCTCATAAATCGCCTTCCGACTTCAATCCTTGGTTTTAAATCGCCATTTGAATCTCTTTTCACATCCTCACCTAATTATTTCAAACTTCGCATTTTTGGTTGTGTTTGCTACCCGTGGTTAAAACCGTATACACACCACAAACTCAAGTCACGTTCTCTCCCATGTATTTTCGTCGGGTATTCTCTCACCCAAAATGTGTTTCTTTGTCTCCACTTACCAACTTCTCGAGTCTTCGTCTCTCTTCATGTTGAATTTATAGAAACCGAGTTCCCTTACCCTCGTTTTCATTCACCGAGTGCATCCATCCCCGATACTTCACTCATCTCTTCCTTCCCTCCGTGTACTCTTGTTCTTGTTTCCTCCCCTCGTACATCACCATCTACGGTGGAGCCCTAATGTTCAGATCCTTCCCCACCGGTGTCTTTGTCTCCCTCACCACCGTCGCCATCCCCTTCGCCACCACCACCATTGACCACACCTCCAGAACTTCCACCGCAAAATACTCACCCTATGATCACCCGAGCCAAAAATCGTATCACTAAGCCGAAAGAAAAACTCACCCTCACCACCATAATTTCCCATTCCACGGACATTGAACCCACATGTGTCTCTCAAGCTCTTAAGAACCCAAAATGGAGGACGGCCATGAATGAAGAGTTTGATCCCTTGGTTCGCAATGGCACTTGGGACCTTGTCCTGCCGGATCCCTCGTATAATGTTATTGGGTGTAAATGGGTGTTTAAATTTAAACGTCTTCCTGATGGCTCTATTGACAGGTTTAAGGCGTGCCTTGTAGCTAAGGGTTTCCATCAACGTCCCGGTGTCGACTACAATGACACGTTTAGTCCCGTGATAAGCCCGCTAACTCCCGGTGTCGACTACAATGACACGTTTAGTCCCGTGATCAAGCCCGCTACTATTCGACTCGTCCTCAGTCTTGTTGTCACGAGGAACTAGACATTACGGCAACTCGACGTCAATAATGCCTTTTTGCAAGGCTCTCTCTCTGAGGTCGTCTACATGGTTCAACCGCCGGGTTTTATTGATCGGGATCATTCGTCTCATGTGTGTAAATTACACAAAGCTCTCTATGGCCTCAAACAGGCTCCGCGCGCGTGGTACAACGAACTTCGGGGTTTTCTACTTGCGTCCGGTTTGTTAATTCACTAGCTGACACTTCTCTCTTCGTCTTTCGACATGCTGATGATATCATCTATCTCATTTTTTATGTTGATGACATTGTTATTACCGACAACAACTCTCACCATGTCGATCACTTCATTGGCCTTCTATCGGAAAGTTTCTCCCTCAAGGATATGGGACCATTCTCCTACTTTCATGTGGTTGAAGTTACTCGGAGTTCACGGGGTCTCCTCCTAACGCAACAACGGTACATCACTGATCTTCTCACATGCACTAATATGTTGAATGCTACGCCCGTTCATACTCCTATGGCATCCACTATGCAGCTCTCCTCTACCTCGGGTACACCGTTAGATGATCCTACCGAGCATCGCAATGTGATCGGAAGCCTACAATACCTTATGTTCACCCGGTCGGATATTGCTTTCACCGTCAATAAGCTCTCTCAATTCATGCATTGCCCTTCAAGTGAACATTTGCAAGCTACCAAACGCATTCTCCACTATCTTGGAGGTACGCGATCTCTTGGCATTGTTCTCTCGTGTAACAGCCCTCTCACTCTTCATGCTTTCTCAGATGCGGATTGGGGTGGCGAATGTGATGATTACACCTCGACGGGCGCTCATATTGTGTATCTCGGTTGCAATCCCATTTCTTGGTCATCCAAGAAATGACGGTTTCGGAAGTTCGGTGGCTTACTTCTCTTCTTAGTGAGCTTGGGATCTCGTCCTCTAGTTTGCCGGTCATTTATTGTGATAACGTTGGAGCAACGTATCTCTGTGCCAATCCGGTCTTCCACTCTCGCATGAAACACGTAGCTATCGACTATCATTTCATCCGAAGTCTTGTCACGGCTGGACTTCTTCGGGTGGCTCATGTCTCGTATGCGGATCAATTGGCGGATGCTCTTACCAAGCCGCTGGCTCGGACACGCTTTGATCTACTTCGGCTCAAGATTGGTCTCTCCACCGAGACTCATGTTGCGGGGGTATATTAGGAGAATATTATCAAATATTCTCCTATATATCAAACTTCTTACGTTTGTTAATTTTTATTATTTATAGGATCTTAATTTCTCTATGTTTGTTAAATTTCCTTTTTTGTAGGATATTAATCTCCTATATATATTTTGATGTATGTTTTTGGTTTAATTAAAGGAAAATATTCAATAACTCTATTTGCCTAAAATATATGCAATCTTATACAATGTAAAGTTTTTATAATCTTATTACCTCGATCAAATAAAAAGGAAAAATATGTGTTTTATTATTTTTCACGAACATCTAAATGTTAATGAAAATATTCATATTTGTAATTTTTCTCGGCACAATATTAAAAATATACTCACTTTTTGTGTGAATTACATGCTTTTATACCCTTTTTCTAAACAATAATAATAATATTTGTATTTGTATTCATCTTAATAAATATTCAAATTTATTATGTGTATCTGAAAATTCAGATATCCAAAAATTCGAATATTATATCCATATTCAAACCTAAATTTAAAAAAATACAATGAATACTACGCAACTATTCAAAAGATATCCTTCAATCGTGCCCAACTATAAATATATACTCCTCGATTTCGAGTCAGATTAACCTTTAACACCATCTCACAAGCTCTCCAAAACTAATAACCCAATCGATAACACGAGTTCTATACAAACCACTGAGCATACATAGCTCACTAACCTCGGTAAAGCGCTCAAACTAAGCTTCAAGACCTTAATGAGCTTTAGAACTCTTGTGACTCGAGTCCTTGGAAAGTGCAATAAGATGAACGATCTTTGCGAAGTATGTGCAAGTAGACGATAAGTGAAGTGTCGTGAGAAATAACAACAACATATCCGACACTCATGAGGATCCAATCAAACCGGTCAGAGGAAGCAAAGAGCGAAGCTACACCAAATACCAGAGATGGCGAGTGAAAAAAGAGGTTGAACGGTGGAGAGGTGAGAGACGATCTAAAAGGATGTGTAAAGGCAGAGAGACATGAAGAAGAAAGGTAAATGGCAGAAAGGTGAGCAACAGAGATACAAGCGATTGAGAGGCGAATGGAATGTGTAGAGGCGAGCGGCGATCTCGTTAGTATAGGATGGGTAAAAAAGATAGTATGGGTAAAGGAATAGGATAGGTAGAGTTCACTTAGTAATTTAGGGTTTACAATTTTATTATTAACAATTTAGTTCTTTTAAAATTAATTTTTTATAATAATTTTGGATACGAATATATGAGGTATTTTACGATATTGTTTGTACTAGGATGATACCTGCTCGTTGCGCGGGATTTATTGATATTTCTGAGCATCATTATCGGGGCACCAACATTCAAAGAGATGACATGTTTTGGAAAACCAGGGAAATCAAGAGAGTTGAGGTACTCACGGATAGAAGGAATGTCAATCTGTAGTTGGTGAACTATCAATTCCGATGAGATCAGAACTTAAGTATTCTATGGCATTACTAGGGAACTATGCAAGAAGAAAGTCATTAAGTTCATCAACGTGCTCATTCCTTGGAGTCAGAGTGCCCTCTATGTCAAATATACACGATCCTTAAAAAAACAATAAATTGTGGATATGTCGCATATGTAAGTGTTTGCAAGGGGTTTTTGGTGGTGGAAAGTATTAAGTTGTTGTCGATGAGGATTTTTTTTCCATCAATATATTCAGCAGATGTCACAATATTTTGGCGGCCCGTTCCGTTACCAACATCCAGTAACCATTTTGAAAAATTAGTTTTATGTGGTTGTAGACGCATGTTCTGTGTTAATGTAAATACATGACATGACTTCCAACGATGTGAACGACTAATGGATGCTTGCACAGTATCGGTACAACCATCTCGAGTTACAGGTAAGATTTGACGGAAATCGCTACCTAGAAGAACAATTTTACCACCGAAGGGGTTTTCACATGTGTCCTCATTAGTCATAGTCATAATATTATAGCCATAATACTTTTAGCGATCAATCCAACGCTTCCAACGTGTGACGATGCACCATTGGCGTTTCATACCATAAAATCAAATCTGTTTTTTTATAGATTAGCTAACATGCTTCCTTTTTTTGTCACACATGGATCCTTTATGGACATTTATAGGAATTTTAAAGCGAGAATGCGCAGTTCTACCTCCTGGAAGAAGTAAAGCTGCTATACCCGATGATGCAACTAGGAATACAACTCGTCCTTCCAAGCAATCTTAGAAATAATTGTTCTATACAGATATGTTTTTCCCGTGCCTCTTGGTCCATAAACAAAAAAAACTTCCCTTCTTATGGCTCCACTGATCTCATAACTAAAGCATAAATCAATCGTTGTTCATTAGTAATGGATCCAAATAATTTTATATGCTCTTCCTTTTCTGATTCTTGATTGAACTACATTTCCTACCTTAAAAGGGTATTTGTGATTTCATCAAGAATACTTTTATCAGGTGTAGGCATTGTTGGATAATCAAAGAATGACTTATCATTTTCCCTCAAAAGTTTCTGAAGCTCTATAAGAGTGTATTGTTGAATTTGATTATCCGACAATTGGAGATTGTTGAACCTAAACTCCCTTTTTCATAGGAGGTATGTCATAAGCAAGAAATAAAGTTGAATGGTCGGTTAATAAATTTACCCAGACAGTTGAAGTCGTAGAGTTAGACGATTTATCGCGGATGCATCTTCGGCTTGCAAATCTTTTATTGAACTTACACGTCCAATAAAATCTGAGAAAATGCATATTATATTATGAAAATATTCGAGTAGTCAAATGTATATTTGTAAAAAAGAATCAAGTTGCAAACCTGGCAGAGAAAGGTTGTTATTTTCTAGTGATGATAGTTCATCATAGGACTTGAACCGAAAGAAATCTTTGGAAATTGTTACACAACTTTCACGAACTGTCTTTAACTTTGTTGAGACCTTCAGTCGCAATAGAGAAATTGGTTAATTTGAAAGTGTCGTGCCCCTTAACGAAATTGAAGCCTTCAAGCAGAACAACATTCCCTTCTTGCAAAAATTTGTTGAATTGAGTGAACAACATACAACTAACATTTCCTTGAATCATAGATGATTGTAGAAAAAATTGAAATGCGAGTACAAGAGACTCAGATAAAGACAATAAAAGATACAATAGACATAAAAAGACAAATGAAATGATGATGACAAAGTCAATAAAAGATAAATGCATGGATATGTGTCATTGTTGGTTTTTTTTTCTTTAAGTACCAAAACGACATCGTTTTGATGTTACTTTTTAAAAAGAAACGCCTAGAAATTAGTCGGACGGCCAGAGAGTGTCTAACGTCTAGGCTGACGCTTAGAGCGATTTTTAGGACACTAATATATATTATACTATACGCGTTGTAGAATTTAAGTATAAAGTGCTTAATGTATTATATATATATAATTAATTTAACATTATAATTAGTTTTACATTTATAAATTAATAATTTTTATTAATTTTTTAAATAATTTGGGTTATTGTTAAAATTAGTTTAGTTGTTACGTATTCTTTATGTTTTAATCTTAACATTTATGAACTATTAAATTGTATTAATTTGGTTGTATTAATTTGGTTAATTGTAACGTTTAGTAATTTGACTGTGATATTAATAATACGTGCAATTAATACTTTTGGAATGATAGTATATAGTAATCATATATATAAAAAGCAGGTTTTTTCCTGCTTTCTGAGCGTGACACGTCATCAATAAAAAAATTCAGTTTTTGATAAAAATGAGCTTCTGGCCATGAATCCTAATCGACACATCCGAATTCTTTTTAATGCCTCCATGAATTGGAATCATAACCGGCACGACTCCTTGCTCCACTGCCCTCCAGAACTGAATCATCACCGCACGCCTCCGTCAGAGCACGTCACTGAAGGGGCAGAAGCGGCGGTGGAGACGGAGGTCTAAGGAGGAACCCGGGTGATTAATGGGTGGCTTTTTCACTAGGGGTTTATTTGTCGTCAGAGCACGCCACTGAAAGGGCAGAAGCGGCGTGGAGACAGAGGTATGAGGAGGAACCCGGGCGATTAATGGGAGCACGCCACTGAAGGGGAAGAAGCGGCGATGGAGACGGAGGTTTGAGGAGGAACCCGGGCGATTAATGGGTGGCTGTTACACTAGGGTTTATTTGTCGTCAGAGCACGCCACTGAAAGGGCAGAAGCGGCGTGGAGACGAAGGTCTGAGGAGGAACCCGGGCGATTAATGGGTGGCTTTTTCAATAGGAGTTTGATTGCCGAGCTGCACTCTCTAATTGCCGTTGACGATCTTGGTCCCTGGAGTACACCGTCGACGATCTCAGGAAAAGGAAGGAGAGGATGGAATCGATGGCTTCAAATGTTCTATTCGTCTACGTCAAACCTAAATTGGAATTCGTCCCTTGATTTTGAAAAATCGGCGTCGCTTGGAGGCAACCGAAGAAGGAGCAGAGGCGGGAGGTTTTTCCCCAGCCACTGAGGGGAAGATTCGGCGGTGGAGATGGAGGATTCCAGAGGAACCCGCGAGGGGTTTGAACTCCTCGGTTAAGGTAAGGCTTCTTTTCATCGAACGAAACCTAACATATACCCATTCGTCTCCCTCCTCAATCCTTGCATCAAATAAATTTCTTCCAATTCCAAAGCCTTTCTGTCGATAAATCGGCGTCGCTTGGAGGCAAGCGAAGAAGGAGCGGAGACGGGCGGAATCTGGAAAGCCGCTGAGGAGCAGAAGCGGCGGTGTAGATGGAGGCTTGAGGAGGAACCCACACGATTAAGGTTGGCTTTTTCAATAGGGGTTTGAATTCCTCGATTAAGGTAGGCTTTCAATTGTGCGTTTTCTAAAATGGAATTTAGGTGGTGAAGTTCTTAGTAGTTATTTCTTCTGAAAAGTCTTCGATTCCTCAGCCTTTGGGTGGCTACTTCATATCCTCAGACTCTTCGATTCCTCGCTGAAGCATGGATGTCACTCTTTTTCAGAACGGGGAGTAGAGCAGCTATCAAAACCGAGGTTAAGCTTCCAAGTTGGTCGGTGATAGCTAGGGCGGCACGGGGATGCTGTATCGCACTCTTGGGTTCCCGGCATATCGAATCAGAGGAAGAGGTTTCTTGCCGAGACGGCGCCGACGGTGGCACATTGTGTCGACTCGCTGCCGCAGGTAAGAACATTCGGTCGGTTGTTTTTAGCTTGAACAATCAGTGCGCAAGTATGGAGATTGCTTTAAGCTTCGCACCTTAGCAAGCAGCCTGTAATGATAACTTCAACCATTTTGAATTGGCCAACTTAGCTATCTTAGAGAAGGTAAGCGGGGGGTTTGGGTGAACTCTCCATGTAAGCATATTGGGTTTGTTTTTTCTTAGACGTTTGGTCTTAAACAAGACAGCTCTTATCGTAAGGGATTCAGCCATTAGAAATGCACTTCTGGCCTATCATATTTTCCTAATACTATTTTAATAGTATTTATAATTGTGTGTCACAATTTGTAGCGAATTTCTTGGTTGCAATCGCAGGCAAAAAAGGTTGCTTCTCTGGCTATGGACCATCGTTTTCCTTCCACCCAAGATCAATAGGATTAAAGACCCTCCCTTGACCTAATAAGAAGAAAAACGAAGCAAAAAGGGGACAAATTTTAGCTTAAAGCTTCCTTTGTTTCTATAATAATAAGCTCGGATATTCAAACTAAGATCTATCTTAATTCTCAGAGGTTTGATTTGCAGGCTTACACATAACAAGTTAGGGTTCTTCAAGGGATCGCAAGCTCAGATTCTGCAGACAGTTTTAAGCTCTTCTCTGCTACTGATGATCAAGGAGAAAATCACTGCAACCACATGGATTCTGATTCTTGACGGGTAGGCCTCAAATCACTTATGATCTTTGTTGTTTGTCTTATGAAATTTCATTTGAAGTTATTTTCTGTAAACAGGTATGAAGATGGAGAGTCCGTCACCGCCGCCGCCCGGACCAGTCGTGGAACGAGATACGGAGCTGACACCAGATATTCCTTCAGAAGTTTCTCTATTTGGGGATTGGGGATTTAGATAAGTACAACACCAGATATTACAACTGGGGATGGGGATTTAGATTTCGGTTTAGGACTTCTCTTAAAACCTTGACGTGTTAAGTTTTATTATTTGCTGATTCTGAGTTGCAGAGCTTGCCGCTGCCGCCTAAGGTTGTTGGGGTTTGGTCTGATGACCCTGCATTGGAGCTCGAATCCACTACTCAGTTCCAAAAGCTTCTGTCTATTGGTATTTTTTTTTTGTTTTAAGATACTCAGATTCTGATATGAAGTTGGCTATGTATAACATCGCCTCGATTCTCTTTAAGGCAAAAGGTATATCGATTAATGCTTTGAGGAATTTCTCGGCAGGCCTTAGTTTCGTAAGTGACTCTTCATCTTTAAGCTCCATAAACCTATCTTCTTCTTCTTCTTTTGTAGGGGCCATCTTCAGCAGACACTCAAGATGCTCAGCTCCAAGTGTATCGTGGTTGTCTATTTGGGTTATCTTCAGCAAACACTCAAGGTAATCTCCCAAACAATTATTTGGGTTTTTACTATTTGTGCTCTTCGATTGCAGGACTTGATATTGGAAATATAAGTTGATATGTATCTTTTCTTTACGCATCACAGCTACCAATTATTGGAAATAGACTTGATATTGGCTTTTGGCTGCTTACATTCAATTAGCCATCCGAATTCTGCTTTTTCGGCATCCTTTATTGTTTTTAATTCATCTTGGTTTTGTTGAATTAAACTCCAACAATCACCTTCCGACAAGAAGCAGTTTGTTGTTTACATTAAGAAATAGATTACGAATGTGACACCCAAGCTGAATGCAGAACAACAAGAGGTATACAAGAAGAGCATTGAGAGTGCTACCAAGTTTCTGCTTTCCAAGCTTAGTGAACTTCAACTGTCAGTCTTCCCATGTCATTAGATGTATTTTTTCCCTAGGTTAATGCACTTCTCGATTGATTAAGACTGTACAGAATAACCCTAGGCTCTCAAAATCGTAGTAGGGATCATTTTAGATCTCTGCATACATTGTGACCATTTGTTGTTCGATTCAATGTGGTATCATAGTCAAGAAGAAGTGCTGGGGTTTATACCATATGTTAAATCTCTGACATGTTTGGGGGTTTGATATATGAGGAGTGAAAAATGTCTTGATTGATTGAGACTGTACAGAACAATCCTAGGCTTTCAAAATCGTAGGAGGGATCATTTTAGATCTCTTGCATATATTGTGACCATTTGCTGTTTGATTCGATGTGGTATCATAGTTAAGAAAAAGTGCTGGGGTATATATCATCTGTTACATCTTTGGCATATTTGTGGATTTGATATATGAGGAGTGAAAAATGTCTTGGATGACCTCCGATGCATGTCTGTTTCATCTCATTGCTTAAATTTGTTGACATTGTCGTTAATGATAGGTTCCGACTTTTGCCTTTGTTTTTCGTCAACTCTCGAATTAGATTGCAGTGTCCACATGGCTTTAATGATAAAAGAGCAGTATTTGGATTGTGGTTATGAATTATTTTGTTTCAAGCCTCCTAAACCGTTCTCTATGTTAATGTTCAAGGAAGAAACCTTATGCCCACATTTTCAGCTTCGTTTGGCTCAGAATCGCGAGGCTTCCCCGGTTTTGAATTCGTTTGGTTTTGGGACCTCGGATCAAAATTCCACATATACTTATCCTCAGAGAATGTAATTTCCATTGAATATTGTTCTTAGTATTGGCTTAGTTGTTCAAGTTCTGTTTCAACGTCAGAAAACCCAATTTCTGAAAAATTTGGGAATGAACAGCGAAGAGCTCACCGAACAGCTTGACTTTGTACATCACTAAATGATAATACTATCACCTTCTGTGATGACGGAGCTGCAAAAGCTGTGATCAGGTACGCCATGACTATATTTTTTGTTGTTTGCTTCATTCAAGACAATGATATCATTTCATATGGTTAATATCTTTGATGTTGACTATGATGTGCATGAAGCTGTTCAACTTCCTCGCAGTATGCTTCACGATTAGGCATTGTACACCCTCAACTAAAGCTTGATTTCTTTTTAGCTTCTTCCGATGAAGTTTTGTGCTGGTGTTGATGTCAACTTCCGAATCAACTGCAATGTGATTCAAACTTACCTTGAATCAACAGTTTTTTGTTGATATCTTCTGGTATTTTCTGCAGGACTATAAAGGATAAATGTGTAGATTAAGACGAATGCATCTCCACTTCTGAGTCTGCTGAACTCGCAGCTTCCCTAGCCTACGAGCAGAAGCATGCATTGCCATTGTCAAGCCAAATGGATTTCATAAATGGAGGTCCTCCATGCAGGTATTTATTTCACTAGATTCATTTGTTATATTAAGTGAAATCATAATGGTTGCCGGTGGAAGAGGCGCCGGATCTCTGCGGGTGAAGAGGAAACGACTACGAGAAACAAGGGAAGACCAATGTCAAGACAAATCGACGACTAAGAAAACGACAAGAAAATCCATAGAAGCTGAAAGACATGATGAAACGTCCAACATGTTCGACGAAACGAACGATGAATAGGAACAACCTATGCTTTAGATAGAGTCGCCTTTGCTTTAGAAAGGGAATGATTTTTAAATGTACCATTCAATTCAATAGTTACGTAGTTGTATTAAACGACAATAATTTAAAATTTATATCTAGAAATTTATCAAATAGTGTACTTTTTATCTAAACCATAATTTTTTACAATAAAAAATGCAAAATTCAAACATCCTATATGGTTTCCGTATAGTCAAACCGACTTTCATGAAGAGATACCCTATGCAAATATAACCACAAAAGTAAAAGGAGTGTGTTTGAAACAATCGGAAAAGCTTCATTTAGATATATATATATATATAATAATGTATTTGATGCAATTGGTAAAGGTGATAGAAACAATAAATTTATAGGCATAAGAATCATATTACCTCCTTCTTTTACGGGATAATCAAGATATATGGTTGAAAACTATCATGATGGATGGCTCCATGCAAATGGTATGATAATCTTGACCTTTTTATAACAATGACGACTAAAACAAAATGACATGAAATGCTAAATCATTTGGAAGTATACGGTTAAAACCTATCACGACGACACACATTCATTGACAATTGTTTGATTGGTCTTGGTTTTTTATTCTTCAGTGAAACAATAAGTTATATTTTTGTATTTGCGTATTCCACATTGTATCAGTATCTTTCATCATTATGTATATGATATATTGCACATAACTACTATTGAAGGACATATATCTCTTGACGATGTTAACAAATACAATGAATATATAAAGGAAGGAGATATATTTATCCTAAAAACAATTGATAATACTACCAAATGTTGGTAACTACAAGTTAACCGACAATAGTATGCTTTCTAACTGAAGACAAATTAGATGTTCTACTTCTGGATTGTTAAAAGGTTTCAATCTGATTTCACCTATATAACAATAAAACGTCAATAGGTGTATATCACCAAAATGATCTGCTATCATTAATACTCGTTTTAGTTAGATTTTAGTGTGATGCGGATAAAACGTATATAAGTTATTAACCTTGCTTAAGTTAACTAAATATACTTCTCAAACTTTTATGTTTAACAAAAACCTTACATCTCTTTGGTCATATCAAACATTGTCAAATCAATGGATGGTTGTAGAGCTCCTCTTTGAATACATATAAAACACGATATATTTTTAGATCACATTCCAAAAATGTTACCCTACTTCGCATTTGCCACCATCTTCAAAATCTACAAACGAGCCTCATTTGTCTTGTTAAACAATTGGCTAAGTTCGTATACGCAAAAGAACTTATAAATGAATATAAAAATGGTCGAAGTATGAAGAAAAATACACTAAAATGTTTATAACTCGCAGTTATTTATTCACTTTAACATCTTTACACACTAATATCACACAATTCTTGACCAATTTATATACATCTCCACATTTCCACGTTAAGTTTACACCATAAGTTTTACCTACCAATTAACTACTACAAAAAATAAAACTTACCACTCTTATTACATATACACCATATATATTATTAAAATTACACATTATGAAATTTTTATGAATATTTTAAAATCTAATCATGGTATACAAGATGTATATGCAAGATCTAAAAGTTAAAATGTAATAATATAAATCCACAAAATTATAGAAATTCAAATCCAAATTTTTAGAAGGAAATGATACAAATTTTATTATTATCGAATTTATTTGAAAATAAAAAAACTAATTATATATATAAAAATTTATTTATTATTCGTAATATAAATTATATATATATAAAGGAGGTTTTTTCCTCTCCTTTCATGAAGCCACATCACCAAGAGAGAGAAAAACTTTTAATTATATCTAATCTAAATATAATCTTAATAGTAATAAATTCGAAGGTGATAACATATTTTATTGTTATTGTTTATTATTGTTTATTATTTTAATATAAAAATTGTTTACAATTTTTTTAAAATAAATTATAATTTCTTTTCTAACTAATCAAATTCAAATTTTTATCTCTCATGAAGCTACATCACAAAGAGAGAGAAAAAACTTTAATTATATATAATTTAAATATAATTTTAATTGTAATAATTTAGAAGGTGATAACATATTTTATTGTTTCATTATTTTAATATAAAAATTGTTTACAATTTTTTTTAAATAAATTATAATTTCTTTTGAATTTATCAAATTCAAACTTTTAAAAAAATTAAATAAAATTTGAAAACAATTAGAAATATTAAAAATAATTAAATTGTAAGGTCTTTGCTTGGATTAATTTCTTCTTTATAATAAAAAATAAAAACAAAACTTAAATAAAATCGTTTTTATTTATATCAATCTGTATGTAGATATAGAACATATCAAGAATCAAAATCAAATACATATTCAAAAACTAATATTTATAATATGATTAGAGGTGATTTATTTATGAAATCATATATAATAAGGATGTTTTTTCTCCTATGGTAAAATCACATCACCAAAGAGAGAAAAATGTCTATATGAATCTAATTTAGATATAATCTCAAAGCAGAGATGGAAAAGGATTTACCAGATATTGTGGAAGATTCAGGTGCTCCTTGTTCCGTTATTGTTGGAGTCTTGAGTTGATCATTTATCTGAGCCATGAGTTTTTGAAGTTGATTCTGATCAAGCTTTGAAACATCAGGATAAGACTCTGTAATCACATTTGCCACATTGTTCTGGTTCTGAAAATTTGGTCATAGATTGTTGAGACTGATTTCTTGGATAATAAACTGTCCGAGGTTGAGAATATTGAGTTTGTAGTACTTGATTTCCAGAGGTTCTTGATTCAGAATAATGTGGAGCTCGGTATCCAGGTGGATATCCATGTAATTTGTAGCATTTATTCACAGTATGTCCATACATACCACAATGTGTGCAAAGGGGTCTTGATCTTGGTTTGTAACCATTTCCAGAAATTGCAGCAACAAGCTCACCAGAAACTTGTTCTTTAGATGTCTGCAGAACTACGGTATCAGTTGTTGAGAGAGGATTCTTGACAAGAGTCCGATGTTCATGCTGTATCAGCAGGTTAAATGCCTTCTTCAAATCTGGTAGTGGCTCCATCATGAGAATCTGACTACGGATGTGCTCAAAAGAATTATTCAGTCCAAACAGAAATTTGATCACCACATTTTTCTCAAATAAATCAAACCAACGTTTGTCAATCTGGCAAGAACAGTTACCACAAGTGCAAACTGGTTGAACTTGAGCAGATTTAAGTTCTTCCCAAAGAGTAATCATGGATGTAAAATAATCCGTGATATTCATGGAACCTTGTCTCAGATTCTGAAATCTTTGTTCAATATTGTATAATTGTGGAGCATTATTCTGCTGAAAACATTCTATGATTGTTGTCCACAATTCACTTGCATTTTTGATATACAAACAACTTGCAGAAATATTCTTGGAAACAGAACTAAGAAGCCAAGAACATACCACGTCATTGCATCGTGACCAAGCACCAGCATTCGGATCATTATCCGGAGGTTTCGGAAGAGTTCCATTGACGAAGCAGAGTTTATTTCGTCCATTGAGAGCCATTGTGATGGAACGCTGCCAAGAATTGAAATCTGCAGCCGTAGCAAGACGATCAGTGACTAATTGGAGGTTCATGTGATCATTTCCTCCAAGAAAATATGGATTATCATAAGAATCTTGACGAACACGCTCTGAAACCATCTCAAAGTACACGCGGGAAGCAAAGGATGAAAAGAAAGATACTGAGAGAATGAAGCAAAACAGAAGAGAAGTATTGAAGAAGAACAAGAGAAGAAGAAGAGAATGAATATTACTTTGTATATTTTTTATCCTCTGTAACAACATATATATACAGTTTTTGTAACTACATTAACTAACTTTTCTGTTATATAAAACTTGTTGATATCTAATAGAGAACACAACCAGATTCGAAGGAACGGAAGGGAATACAACCAGATTCGACGGTATGGAAACAGAGAGAATCTAGACTTACCGGCGATGGAGACAAGAGCCGAGAGGCAAGAGTCGGGAGGCGAGAAAGAGGAGGGACGGACGGAGAAATCATGACGGCCGACGAAGGACGGCCAGATTCGAAGAAACGGAAGGGAATACAACCAGATTCGATGGTATGAAAACAGACAGAATCGAGACTTAACGGGCAATGGAGACGAGAGGCGAGATGCGAGAAAGAGGAGGGACGGCCGGAGAAATCATGATGACCGACGAAGGGCGACCAGCAGTGTGTCGATGGTGGCGAAGGAAAGCGGTAGTGTGGAGATGGAACGAAGGTGAGAGAAAGAGGCAGACGGTGAGCAAGTGAAATTAATTAAACATATATAGATGTTTTATAATTTTGTATTTATCCTCGCGTATGCGCAAGTACCCGATTTAGAAATTAAAAAAAAACTGAAGTCGAATCCAAATTCGAATCTAAATTTGTGGCTAATGAAATTTTATTACCTAAATTTACGGCTTCGATTAATTTTTCATCGATTTGGAATGCTTTCGAGTCGGGATGGATTAATTTTTCCATCCTTGTTTTCCAAGAATGCAAATAGTTTTTTTTCAGAATAAACACACGAATTTAGAGTTTATAATATATTTTTTAAAATTAAAACACGAACTTAAATTTTATAATATATTAGATGATATTCGTGTGTTGCATGGTTTTATGATAATTAAATTGTATTTTTCTTAAATGTTATATATAATTTAATATGAAATTAATTCATACATTGGTCATGACATTAGATATATGTATCAACCAATATAAGTACATGAATTCTGATTTTTAATGTAAATAATTTAAACAATAGATTTACAAGATGTAATGTAAATTAACATTGCGATTTGTTCATAATATCTTTGAAATTTTAAAACGTAATTTGTCGGAGAATATGATCGCATGATTTGAATATGAATTTTTCGCACGATTGTTTTTCATATCCTTACATTATTAAAAAAAACATGATTACAAAACAATTATTGAGGTATGAACATAATTCGAAAATCTTTAAAACTTACTTATGTTTGAATTTCTTGATTATCTTTAGATTTTGATTGGTGTATATGTTAGTGGAATAGAACGGTCGAGGTGTTAACAAACCTGATTGATACATTTACAAAGGATAATTACGTAACGACATGAACTGGACAAAATATTAATTAATATAAATGTTAATGTATTTTTGTAATATCATTGATCATCATGGCATAATGCATGTTAAGATCATGATTGTTTTCTTGACAATCTTTGTGCAATATTTGAACAAAAATGTATAGCGAGTCCATCCTATATCGATGTTTTTAAGATATATTTTTGTATTTTAAATGGTTCAAGAAAAGTGAACAAATTATTGCGGAAGAAATGGTTAAGCTTTACTTGTGCTTTAGTGTATTAGGGATTCACATGGAACTAAAAAATTCAGTTGAGAAAAATATTATTAGTAAATTTAGAGAATTAAATTAAATGATACTTAAAATTGAAAAGGAAATTGGGTTGAAGCACATGCTCGAATATTGTTATATTTCATAAAATTTAATCTTTTTGTTATATTATTGTTTCATGTGTATTCCTTATATTATATTTTAAAATTAAACATATCTTATATATAATATGATATTCTCTTTTATTATTTTTTTACTTCATAATATATTTTCTCTTTTATAAACTATTCAATATATACAAATACCAGAATATTCATATTATCAAGATTTGGTATATCCTGAACATTACACATTTTAAAATGGTTCAAGCAAAGTGAAAAAATTATTGTAGAAGAAATGACCTAACTTTTACTTGTGACTTAGCGAATTAGAGATTTGCACGGAACTAAAAACTTTAGTTGAGAAAATGATTATTAGTAAATTAAGAGAATTAAATTAAATGATACCTAAAACCGAAAAGAAAATTGGATTGAAGCACATGCGTGAAAACTTTTCCGCAAATATTTTAATATTTCATAAAATATCTTTTTTTCTTTATATACTATTGTTTCATGTGTATTCTTTATATTATATTTTAAAATTAAACCTATCTTATATATAAAGATAATATTCTCTTTTATTATTTTTTATTTCATAATATATTTTATCTTTTATAAACTATTCAATATATAAAAATACCATAATATTCAAGTTATCAAGATTTGGTCTACACTCACTATTACATACTTTATTGGTCTTTTTTATAGATGATCGTACACCAAATTTCTATTAAAGTAAACAAAACGATGCATTGGTAATTTTTCATTCGAATTGAGATTAATACTCAAATATTTTTAAGGTATAACTATGATACATAAAAAGTAATTAGTTATTATGATTTATTTTCTTTTTTAACTTGAAGAATAAATCCGATATTTAGAAATTGTTTACAATTTAGAGATGAAAATAAATGAATGAATAGACGAAAAAGCATTAGTTATAACTTATAAAACACAAGTAATCTTTACAAATGAAACATCATTGGAGAAGAAAAACTTAAAAAGTCATCATTCAATAGTGTCACCTATTTTTTTTAACATAACCTATTTTCCATTAAAAAATAAAGAGTTTATAAACTTTTACAAATGTAATTTTTTTCCAAAAAATTCATCAACGCATGTCATTGTTAAAAAAAATTTAATAGTAAAATCTTAAATTTAGTTGTAGGATATATATTTAATATCTAAAAAACTTAAACTCTCAAATTTAAAAATGATGATATATCGATTCTTTTCATATTTTGAAAATATCTCACGGGAACAACTTATTTTATAACTTGAAGTTTTAAGAGATGTCATTAGGTGACAATTTCAGTTTCAGTTTGAATTTTGATCCCATTATAATAGATATTGATATCGTAACTTAAATCGGACATCTATAAAATAACAGATAAATTCGTCAATAAATATATACAAATAATAAAACGTCCTTTTATACTGAAAGTCTCGTGAAAATCCACGCCCGGACGTTGATGAAAGCCTTTAGCAACCAAGCGAGCCTTGTAGCGATCAATGGAACCATCGGGTTTTCGTTTGATACGAAACCCATTTTTGCAGCCAACAACATTGTTTGCGGTGTGATGAGAGACAAGGTCCCACGTCTTGTTGCTTAGAAGAGCATTGAATTCATCACTCATTGCTTGTCTCCATTTGGTGTGACGTAGAGCTTGCGTTGCTGTAGCGGGTTCAGTGTCGTCTAGAGAACTTGTACAAACATTCGCAAATGGAGGATTAGATCGATTGAGATTGACCTTGCTGCGAGTCACCATGGGATGCACGTTTCGATTGGTTGGTTCCACAACAGTAGCACGGGCCGCGTCCGAAGACGACGCGAGAGTACGGGCCGCGTCCGAGAAAGACGCAGGAGCCGCGTCCGAGAAAGACACAGGAGTCGCGCGAAGGCGACGCAGGAGGACAGACCGCGTCCGAAGTCGACGCCGGAGAAGAGGAGACCGCAGCATTGCTAGTGTCCGTGTCACTTTCAACTATGATCAGGGAAGAATCTAATCTTGGGGGCTGCGGTGGTGAAGATGGAGCGTGGGCCAAGGTGAAGGGCTCAATGGGTGAGAAAGAAGGACCATGGGACAATGAAGAGGCAGCGGGTATGTTAGGATGTGTGACATATTGGGAAAGATTAGCAAAGGGGAAGACGGATTCATGAAAGACAACATGACGCGAGACAAAGACGTGGAGTTTGGATAGGTCAAGACAAAGATACGCGCTTTGGATGTTGGAGTAACCAAGTAAGACACATGGAGCGGATCTAGGGTTTAGTTTGTGAGAGGCATAGGGATGCAGCCAAGGGTAGCACAAACAGCCAAAGATTTTGAGTTTATGGAGGTTCGGTGGAGTTTGGAAGAGAGCTTTGTAGGGCGAGGCATAGGAGAGGAGAGGCGTGGGCATGCAGTTGATTAGATAGACCGGGGCCGTAAAGGCGTAAGACCAATAGGGTAGTGGTAGAGAGGC
>CM071864.1:35086310-35101971 GCA_036759665.1 Gynandropsis gynandra | reverse complement strand
TCGGTGTAAAGATTGACGATTTTAGCGTTAAACTTGTTTTCGACAAGAGATTTGAAGGCAATAAAAGTTGCTCGAACTTGTGATTTTAGTTTGAGCGGATAAAGCCGAGAATAACCCGTAAAATGATCAACAAAAAGAACATAATACTTAAAACCATCCGTTGAAATAATCGGAGATGTCCATAAATCAGAGAAAACAAACTCAAGTGGTCTAGAAGAAACAATAGATGACTCATTAAACGGAAGTTTATGGCTCTTATTACTAAGACAAGAATTGCATGGAGAAACAGAAGACTCTCGAACTAACGGAATATGAACCTTGGACAAGGCGTGTTTGAGGATGGGTAGTGACGGATGTCCTAGACGGGAATGCCAAGTGGAAACGGTGGGCTTTAGGGTGGAGAATGCGACAATGGGTGAGGTATTGGTGGTAGAGGACGGCCATACATACACTCCATCTTTAGTGTTTCCTTGAAGAACCGGCGCCCCCGTGTTTAGATCCTTCACCTGAAACATATGAGGAAAGAATTCAACGGAAACATTATTAGACTTGCATAAACGCTGAACCGAAACCAAATTCTTGTGCATCGAGGGAACACAAAGCACATTATCAAGTAATAATGAACGATTTGGTAAGGAAAGCGAAAAGGAACCCGTATGAGTGATGGGTTGTCCGGAGCCATCAGCAATGGTGACCTCTTCGCCGCCGTGATATGAATTGTGGAGTGATAGGTTCTGCAAGTCGGAGGTAATGTGATGTGAGGCGCCACTGTCAAGAAGCCAACTTGAGGTATCATACGTGGGATACGTAGCAACGTTGGCTGCAGGCGGCCAAGGACGTTGAGGAGGTGTCCACCGTTGTGGAATCGGATCGGAGGGGGTGTTTGCGGATATGAGGCGGAAGCGGGAGCAGAATTTTGCGCTGTGTCCTTGAGTCCCGCAAGCTTGGCAGCGGCCTCGGTAACCACCCGTGGAGTTCCGGTTGTTGTTGCGACTCCATTGAGGGTTATGGTTGCGTGGTCTTGGACGGGCAACAACAAGTTGAGCCGTGATCGGTAGGGCAGCGGCGGAGGGTGGGAGATCTACAGCCAATTTTACCTCATGATTAAGGAGTTTTTCGTGCAGCTCCTCAATTGAAATTGCGGTGTCTTTGGCATTGATCACATCAGCTATAGGTTTGTACTCCTCCGGCAGTCCATCAAGGATGGTTTCAAGAACGTCCTCGTGATCCGTTGGTTTCCCGAGGAGAGAGAGTTCATCGGTTTTGGTGGTGATGAACCGTAGGTATTCTTCCACCGATTGAGATCCTTTGGCATAACGTTTGATTTGATCTTGTAGTTGTTTGATATGACCACGAGAGACTTTGCCATAGATATTGGCTAGGGTTCGCCACGCTTCTCGAACGGAAGTTGCTCGAGCAATGACCGGTTGGAGCGGAAGGGAGAGTGTGCCGAGCAAAGAGCTGAAGATCAAACGATCTTGGTGTTTCCACGGGCTGAAGGCAGGATTGGGTTGTTGGATCCCATCGACGTGGATCATGGCTGGCGGTACAATAGAGTCTTCGGTGATGAAACACTCGAGATTGTAGCCTTCGAGGAGAGAGCATATTTGAACGCTCCAAGTGAGGTAGTTTGTCGGGGTGAGTTTCGTAATGCTTGACATGTTGCAAGCGAAAAGAAGTTTCTGTGGCTGTTGCGGATCGAACATGCTCACAGACTCGGTGCGATTCGACGGTTCCAGGATGTTCGACATGAGGGCAAGACGCGGCGCGAGAGACTAGGGAAGTTGTTTGAGGGACGCGGCCGGTTTTGGTGGAGTTGGTTGGAGGACGCATCCGAGAATCAAGAGATTCAGTTGAGCGACGCGGCTTGAGGGAGATCTGGACCAGTGGACAGGGCATATCCGTGGTGGTGAGACGACGGAGCCAAGAGGAAGACGCCGGAAGAGGATGTAGACGGCGGTGCAAGAAAGTAGGAAAAACGGTTAAGCGGGTCGCGGCCGTGGATGGGGCGAGCGGTTGAGCGATGGGGTGCAGATTGACGGGCAAGGCAGATCCGTGCTGGTGGGGCGACGGAGGAGCAGCTGAGCCGAGGGGGTGAGACATCGGAGCAGCGGCAGAGGGTGGGCTAACTGCGGCGGCCGGACTGGTGATGGTGCGGCGGCTAGGGTTGGTCGAGAAAGAGACAGTGAGCGGTTAGGGTTTCGGCGTGAGAAGATTTTTGCTCTGATACCATGTGAATGGTAATCTGAATTATTGATTACTGAAAAGCCATAAACGGCTATATATACAAGAGGTTAATGATATGATCTAATGAGGGAATAGTAAATTACAATTATACCCTTAATACAATAATATCTTAATATCCTTATAGTAGAGAACGGTGAAGTCATTGCTTTACTAGATATTGTGAAGTACCTCTATGATGTTATTACTAGGATGGAAAAGTCACATAGCAACGTAGTGCTTTAGCTGCTCTAGTGGAAGGTGTGGAACGTTAATGGGGAAGTATATATTCTAGTTGGTTCTCCATATCTAACCTAATAGCTTCTTGACATACCATGTTACTCTATGACCTTGTAAGCACGGATTGAGATACCTTAACTGGAAGCAAAATTAACCAATACCAATCTAGTTTAGCTTTCGGTTCACAATCGATCACCAAATCATCCAAAAAGAACCAAACTTACCCAGTCATAGTAAGACAATATAGAATGATCGAGCCCATCACTTGTGTTCCTGTACGGATATTTGGTCGAAATGATCTGTACATAATCGATAATTACGTGTTCTAGAACACTTATCACAAAAAATTAGATCGAACAGATGTTGAAGGATCATGACGACTCTAAAAAGCAAGACATAGAGTGAGCTTCATCAGGATCTCGGGTTCAATATCTAACAACGTTGTTTTCCATGTAGTTAAAAAACAAGCCTTCCATGCAGTATATGTTCCTACAAAGACCATAGTGGAACATCGGCGACTCGCCCTCTTCATATACATATATCTTGAAGGTGAGCTTGAGATGAGAGAGAAGGAAAGTTCACGAGAAGGGGAGAGAATCAATTGTTTTTTAAGTCAAGACGTGGCTATCAACGTCACATCCACATCATCGATGGTTAACGGAAAATGGAACGAATTTCACGACGTCAATAAACGTGTATCATCTTAGAAGCGACTTTGTAAATTTGTATATTGTTGTACAAGGCTTAATAAGTACAATATTTGTAATGTAAAATAAGTACATGTATAATTTTTAACAAATAAATAAATTTAGGTTATTCGAATGAAAATTTTTAATATTATTATGAAATTGATAGAATAAATATAATTTTATTTCACCCAACACGATCATCCGAGGTGAATAAGAATTGGGGATCGAATGCGAACAAAATTTCCGCTAATGGTTGAATCGATAAATATATATATATATATATTATTATATATATATATATATATATATAATTTTTGCAGGTTATTTGGGTCTTAACAAAAGTTTTGGATTTATTTGAACGTATGAAAAATTAAAGATTTATTTGGACATTTTGTAAAATTTTAATGGTGTTTTTCTTAATTTTTTTTAAAAATTAAATATTTAATGAACATAAAATTAATCCTTTCATACCATAAATTCAGGAATAGTAAAGACTAAGGTATAATTTATATGTTTTTAACATTTACATACTATAATTAAAATTTGTATAATTATAAATATAAAAGAATTAATCATTTAATTAAATAGAAATCAGTTGTTCAAAATTTTTTAGAAATCCGTCATTTTTAAAAACTTAAATAGTATATGCAATTAAAATCTCACACAATTCTATTTTAAAAATCATTTTATGTGGCAAAATTACTCCTAAAAAGTTTCACACAATTCTATTTTATATAACATTAGTTTATATCACAAAATGCTTAAAGGAATATAAAAAATATCCAACTATTTTATTTTAGCATATAAAACATGAATTATTATTTTCAACCTAAAAAACCCAAACTTATATTTTTTACCTTAAAAACACTAACTTTAGAATATGATTAATTTGATAAATTTGTGTTTTTTTAGACAACACTTCAAAATTCAAAGAGTTAAAATATGATTTAGTGTTTTTTTTTGTGTATGGATATGATTAATTTGATAAGTTTATGTTTTTAAGACAAAATGTAAAAATTCAAAATTTTTAGGTTCAAAGTAATAATTTGTGTTTTATAGGCAAAAATTAAAAAGTTTGGCATTTTCTACACTATATTCCTAAAGTTAGTATTTTTAAGACAAAAAAAAGTTTGGATTTTTTAGGTTAAAGATAATAATTCATGTTTTATAGACTAAAATAAAATAGTTTGATATTTAATAACCACTAGGTTTTTAAATGGATGAAAATAGGTTAATAGGTTCTTAAATTTAGATTCGATATTTAGAATCAAACATGTAATTTTATTCTTGCAAGTTACTGAAAAATATATCAAATAAGGAAGATAAGATATGAAAAAACAATAAGATTTATATGTTTGGTGTGGAATATCGACATAGATGAAAATTTGTTTTTTGTTTTCTATTTATTTCATTTATCTAAGGATTGTTTATCTGAAGAGTAAAGGTAGAAATATATAAATAACATGTAACATTTTTGTAGAATTTCACGTTAAAATGATTATAGCTCATGTCTTTAAATTCTAAGAGGTTAAGAATTTTGTGTATAAATAAAGCTTATGCTATAAATTGGTGATTTTTAATGTATAAATATGTCGTGCTCTAAATTACTGTTAAAGGTACTTTGTTATGCGATTAGAAGATTGAATTTCTAAAATTGTAAATATATGTATATACATATATATATATATACACGTTATTAAGAACTGAAAATAAAGATTTATGGACTTTATATATTGTACGACTTTATGAGCAAAATAATTCAGTCACACAATTATTATAGAAGATACAATATATATATAATTTATATAAAATGGCTATTGGCAAGATTGTTTTAGGTTTACATAATTGATACTAACATCTATACTATTTACCATATTCATATGGTTTCTAACTCTTTCCATAATTTTATGGATCGGACCAATTCCTCAAAGGAAGTATCGATTTAATAATCTATTAAATTTCTTATATATTAAAATAGATAAATACACGAGCAAGAGATATAAAATGCAAATTTACAATACTAGTATATTAAAATCACAAAAAAGAAAAATGATATTGGTAAAGCTAAACACAAAACACTAAAAATAGTATTCAATAAAAGATTTAAACATTAAAATTTAATTTTTTTACTTTTTTCAGAGTAAAACTAATTTTTGATTTTTCATTTTGCATAATTTTCAAAACTCGTACTCATTTGTCTAACAGAACGCTTACTAATATACAATTTGAAAATTTTTAAAGAAAAAGTTGAATATATAACCTTAGTTTTTAAATTACATAAACCCTTTAAAATTCATTGAATATAGAATTAGAGTTTTAACACATACAAGAAAAATATTTATAATTAAAAAAACAAAACATTGAGAATTCAAGCAAAGATCCTCAATATCTGAGATATTATCTTTAATGGTTAATACAAATCTTAAAACAAAAATTAGTTTTTCCGAGTGATTTTTTCTCTTTTCGTTCCTCATTGTTCTCTCTCTTGAAGACTTCGTGTTGAAAGAGCGGCCATCTCTCTCTTTCTCTCTCTCGTTGTGCACAAAAACGAAACTTCTTCGGTTTCTTAGCTTTCATTGTCCACTCGAGAATTTCACTGTCGCAGAAACGCGAACAATGCAAAGCTGAAACATCTTCTCCTTCACGAAAACTCAGGTTTATCAATCTCCTCCGTTTGTTCTTATGTCGTGTTTGGCAATTCATGTTCGTAGCTTTTGCGTTATCGTTGTTCTTCTCCTCGTTCTGGGTTTATTATGTCTCAACACTACTGATAATGTGTATAAATCGAAGGAAATAATCGGACATAGATGCTGAATCCCTCTTTTCATGAGTACCCATTTGTCCAGAATTCGAGTTTTTATGTTTTGCCTGCGTAAAGATTCGGACTAGTGCTGATTTTCTTTCGTGCCAATGTGATACGCGTTTTGTCCGGCTTGTCTTCATATGGGTTAATCCCTAAAACGATCACTTAGAATTACATATTTATGCTACTAGTTGTTGATGTTCGGGATCGATGTTTGTGGTTTTGCTTTGATCAGGTCGCGTTTTGTGTCATTGTCGTGTGATTAGTCTTGTTCATGATTATGGGTTTAACTTTCAGCGGAATTTGGCACTGAAAGGCTAGATTTTTAATCTTGCCTCTTTGTGTTTCTCTATCGTTGGATAAATCCTATGTAGGTTCTACAAGATTTCGTGTGTCTGAGGTTTGGTTCATTGATCATGGATTGGATTGATGAAGATTTGGCATTCCTTCACTTTTATGGTATCTAGTCATTGAGTGTTTAGTTTAATGATGTGATCTGAATTAGTTGAACATGTTCAGCCCAATGTTTTACTTTTTCGGATGATGTATGTATCCGCTGTTAAGCATTCTGTTAGATTTGCCCAGAAACAATTATCATGTTGTCTGGCAAGCGTATATAAGTTTGTAGCTTTTGCTTGGTCTTTGAACGTCTCGGTCTTGGTTTTCTGTTACTTCTCTTTTTTTTTCAGTGTTCAGATTTCGGTATGTTGTCGAAGCTTGCAGATTGGGTTAATGTGGGATTCAACCAATTGATCCTTTAGCATCTGCTCTTAAAATGTTCTATCTAATAGGCCTCAAAAAGATTATCGATTTTCCCTCAAGTGTGATCATATCAGAATTCTTAAATTTGAGTCGATCTCAATGAATTTTGCTATAGCAGATAATCATATGGCCTTGCTCTTAGAATGTCTCAGGCTTTTAATTTTTGTTTGTTACTGTCTCTGGTTGATTTTAATGTTCATGCGTTGGTATGTTCTTGAAGCTTGTATAAAAAGTTTGATCACAGTTGATTGATTGCTGGAATCTGCTGACGTTGGAATGTGATTTTCCATTTATCCAGAGGTTTCCTTCACGGATCTTTTAGGATGGTTCGTTTTAGCGATGAGGAAAACAATCTTATTGAAAGAACAGATTATCCAGAGGATTCCTCCGCAGTAGACTTCGTGTGCGGTGATCCACAAGTTGATCCTCGAGTTGGAGATGAATACCAGGTCGAGATTCCTTCGATGATGTCTGAGTCTGAGTGTGAGGCACTTCTGTTGAATCCCATTGCTTCAGATTTCATATCTGATTTTTCGTCATATTCCTTTGGACTACCCATCCAAGTGATGTGGATAGATAACGGCACTAGCAAACAAGGACTTGAAGATAATATTCTTCACATGAATGATACTCTCAGATCTTTAAAAGCAAAAGGTACACGTGCCTGTTCGAAGATCAGAGGTCAGGTCTATGAGAATTTGGAACCTATTACACAGAAGGAGAAAACATTGAATCTTGAACTTGTTCCTGGACAATCAGCCAGTTCTTGGGAAGAATCTGAAGTGGAGAGCTTTGTTCTTGGACTGTATACATTTGGGAAGAATTTTACTCAGGTCAAGAAGTTCATGGAGAGTAAAGAAATTGGAGAGATACTGCTCTTTTATTATGGAAAATTCTATAAATCTGCTAAATATCGGAGTTGGTCTGATTCTCGTAAGAAACGAAAAAGGAAATGTGTGTGTGGAATGAAGCTCTATTCAGGTTGGAGGCAGCAGCAGTTGTTATCTCGTTTGATCCCTAGCCTTCCCGATGAATCTCAGAAAGATAAACTCGTGAATGTGAGTCTCTTCCACATTCTTGCGCACTCCAGAATCTTGCATAATGCAGTTCTACTGCATCTTGTATAAGTTTTCTTGAAAACATTTGCATCTATTTCTTGACGGTTTACTTGTTTTGCTCTTTGGTTACTACTGACAGGTCTCAAAGTCATTTGCTGAAGGAAATACTCCTCTAGAAAACTATATTATAATGTTGAAGGAAATTGTGGGTCTCCAGGCCCTTGTGAATGCTGTTGCGATTGGTAAAGCGAAAGAAGATCTGACAATCGTCGTGACAGAACCCATCAGGACGAAACAATGGTTCACTGTTTCTTCAAACACATCTGCAGCTGCTTGTGCAGGAGCCTATGCTGCACTTACATCTGGTGACATTGTGAAAGAGTTGACAGGTGGTTCCCGTCTGAGCAAGGCCCGTTGTAATGATATCTTCTGGGAAGCTGTTTGGCCACGTTTGCTAGCAAGAGGCTGGCACTCAGAGCAGCCCAAGGACCGTGGCTATGTGACATCTAAAGATTACCTCGTCTTCCTTGTGCCTGGCGTGAAAAAATTTTCAAGACGGAAACTTATTAAAGGTGACCATTACTTTGATTCTGTCAGTGACATACTGAAAAAGGTTGCTTCTGATCCTGAGCTTCTTGAGTTTGAAGCTGGAGAGGTCAGTGCTGCCAATGAGTTTGTTGCAGAGGACACTTCTGACCCGTCTGATCCAGAGTTTTCCCAGCGTGACAGCCAACGTCACCGCTACCTCAGGTCCCCAGGTTCTAATCGCCAGAATATGCATATGAAGTTCACTGTTGTGGACACTAGTTTGGCTGCAGGGGGGAAATTGTGTGATTTACGGGAGCTTAGGAATCTGGACAAAGAGTCTCCAGTACCCAAATCTACTCAAGGAGAGATTGGTGCTTCTGTCTTAGCGAACTCCCCAGACAAGACTGGACTGGAAAAAGCTTGTGAAATGATCACAGTGGATGGAAAGAAGCGCCTCAAGGGTGTTGATGGACGCAAAAGGGAAAAAGGACATGCAAAGAATATAGTTGATGACCCATTGCGATTCACTATCGTGGATACGAGTCTGGACCATGGGGGAAAATCATCTGGGTTAAGGAAGTGGAGACGTTTACCAGGCGATGAAAATCAATTTAATACCAGTAAAGGCATCTCGAGAGAGGCCTCTGGGGACTCATTAGATTTATTTCAACAGTCCCGAGCTTGTTTTGATGTGAACACAAATGCAAAGCCATTTGAAAACCTGAACTCCCGCAAGAATCTGCTTGAGAGGGGAGCTGATTTTGGTACAAAGGAGGAGACTATGAAGAAGGATCGGGATCAATCGAAGAGGATTATCAAGCATAAGTTTATCCGAAGAGCAGATTCTAATGAACATCCAGTTAATTCTGTACCATTGTTGAAACGCAGACGTCTCAGTGCTTGTGTTAGGAGGGAAATAATTCGTTCTGGCGAAGCTCCTGCATTCAAGCCATCTGAATCTGACCAGACAAGTCTCTTCCGTCCTGATATCCCCTGTGAGGTTCAATACCAAGATAGCTCCCGTGAAGAGATAAATCAGAAGAACGAAGAGAAATCTGAAACCCTGTTCCCAGTTGATAATATGCACTCAAAACCTGATCAATCAAAAGATCCCGGAGTCTGGCAGCCTCCACTGGTCAAGAATCAAGACAGGGAAGAAACTAGACCAAATGGGTTCTCTTTCATGTCGAATCCAGACAAAAACTGCTATTCCAAGGAACTGGGAACCATTCATGAACTCGTACCATCAGAACAACTGGAGCAACCAAATCGGTTCTGTTCCTTGTCAGATTTGGACAAGAAGTGCTCTTCCAAGGATCTGGAAACTTGTCAAGAACAAGAGCAACTGCTTCAGCCCTCGTCTATGCCAAAGTTAGATGATAAATGCTTCTCTAAGGGAGTGGGAACTACCCATGAACCTGATTCATCTGAAAAAGAACAGCAGATTAACACAGATATTCCTAGAAGACAAAGTACAAGAAAGCGTCCGTTAACAACTCGAGCTCTAGAAGCACTTGAATCAGGCTTTTTTGCAACAAAGAAGATGAGGAGCATGACTAAACCGAGAAAACGAGAAAGCTCTCTGAAGATGGAACAATCAGTGGAAGCTTGTAACAGAGCTGCTATCTCAGACAGTGGAATCCCAGACTCGGAGTTCAGAGTAAATAGAAGCTTCCTTTGGAAGAAAGCAACGACGACGAATAAGCCCCTGGATCAAATAGAGGATTCAAAGCCAAGCTTACTTGCAAAGAAAGCGACGACAGTGAGTAAGCCTCTGAATCAAATAGGGGACTCCAAGCCTGTGATCACCGAGGTCCCCAGACTTCCGCCTATCGTATGGAAACTTCCCCCGAAGCAAGACTCAGAAGTTGCCCGAAACTGAAGTATGAGAATTCGGGGCGTTTGATCTGAAAACTTGGCATTGGTGAAGAAATGTGTACAGAAGTGAGATTTTTGGAACATGGGTTTGATCTTTTATCCATTTTATTGGTGGTTTGTTATGGTAGAAGGTGATATAATAATGCTACATATCCTCTTCCTGATCTGTATTTCATATTCTCTGGAAATCAGTTTCACTAATCTTTCTATGTTTCCACTAATTTTGCTCCTTGTTTCTGAAATTTCTGTTTAGAATACTTTTTAGGCTCGAATTTAAAAGAAATCAATCTATAAATGTTCAATGTTCCTAGTTAAAATTCAAGGTATGATTGTTTTTGAGGTAATATAGCACCAAACCTTTCACTCATATATTCTAGGAACAATTGCCTATCACTTCCCGAATTATTCCGATTGGTTTGATTTCTCCTCAGAGTAAATTTATACTACTTTTCTTCAAAACATTCAGATTTCGTTTTAGTCATTATCAAAAACATTTGATTCGCCGCTTCAACCTAAAGCAACGTTATATTTTTGAAAATATGAGTTGTAATTTTCCATGGGGTAATAGAATGTTTTAAAATAAGATCCAAAATTATATCCTTAAAATTGACAATATGCTATAGGCTGAGAGTCCAATTTATATGCTTTGTTCTGTCGTAAAAATTTATATGCTTTGTTCTATCGTTGTTGATTTATTTTCCTTCGTTTGAGCAACATATGCAGCATTATCTTCACATAGTATAGTTGGATTGATATTAGTCGACAATCTACATGTTTCTTGTATGTGTCAAGTTCTTGCTCTGAGCCATGCACATTCTATGCTTGCTTCATGAGATGCGATGACTTCAACATGATTTGAAGATGTTGAAACCAATGTTTGTTTCTGCAAAACAAATTAACTCATGTTTGGAATCCCTAGGATAGAATAATCCTAAATCAACTGTCCCTTGTAAATAATGAAATATATGTTTAATCTTTGTCCAATTACGATGTGTAGGAGAAAAACTATATTGTACATTCGTAACAAAAGCTATATCATAACAATTACAATTTATCATATACAAGGTCTCTATAGCACTCATATATCGTACATATGGTCTGATGTAACTTTATCCATATTAAAACGCTTTAAAACCCTGTTTCTATAGTTTGATTGATGCACAAATATTTCACTCTTTAGATGCTATCTGTAAACCAAGCCGAAATTCGGTTTATCTAAGGTGTTTCATTTTAAATTCTTTTTTAGATAATTTTGGAGCATTTTCAATCTTATTTAGGTCTCAAATATATTTAAATCATCCAAATAAATAACTATAATCACAAAACTATTTTATGTTTTTTGGTATACACAATGACAAATAGAAATAACCTTTTAAGCAAATATCCGCTTAGACAATTGTATCGCATACGTTCAGATTGTTTCAATCCATATAGAGATCTGTTCAATTTGATCGCACACACGTCTTTATGTTTTGCGTATGATGTTTTCAACATTCTTAATCATTCAGGAATTTCATATATATATATATATAATTATCCAAAAATCCATATAAATATGGTGCAACCACATCCATAAGATACATTTATAAATTTTTGGATATTGTTAAACTCATCAAGTATCTGAACGTGATTGCATCAATTACTCGAGAATATTTTTCCTTATAATTAATTCCAAGTGTCTAAAAAAACTTGTGCTACAAGACATGTCTTTTATCTTGTGACTTCATTTTTTTATATTTCTTTTTCGCCTATTTGCATCCAGCTGGTTTAACAACATTAGAGGTTTACTTTTATTTTGTTTGCATAGCCTCTTTCTATTTTATCTAATCATAGTTCTTTTCATATTCTTTGAAACTGATTATGGATCTTCATTATCATATTTGATAATGAAGATCCATATCTTTATCGGTCTTCTACCTCACTTGTTTCATTTTTTTATATTCTCAATTATTTGAGAATCAATATCTTTATCGAACTTCTTTTTTTTCGAGGATTTTTATCTTTAGAACTTGGTAGTCGTCCATGCTTACAACACTCATTTGAAATTCTTTCACCCTCGTGAAATTTTTGATATTTCTATACGAGCGGGTGCATTTGCTGCTGATATATTTGATTTTGTCACCGTGTTGTATCATTGAACCCATATGGCAGCCAATTTGCAACATTTTTGCATATCTATGATTTTTTGTACTTCTAGATTACGTTATTTTGTAGAAGGATCAAGATACAATAATGATTGTGTTTTACATGTCAAATCTTGTGAGACTTACCTTATTCATCATTTCAATATTAGGAATTCATTCTCATTAAAACAATAATTAGTAAAACAAGTTGTGAACACATTACCCGTTTGTCGTTCAAGATATCTAATGCTATATAGTGAATTATATCTAAAATAAATTCCAATCTTCACTGTAGGCTCATTTTTCTTCCATTACGATGGAGCAATCAGAACATATGTCGTACAATTAAATACTCGAAGATGAGATATATTTGGTTCTTGGTGAGTTATTAATTTCATTGAAGAAAATTTATGGTAAGCATTTGATCTTATTTATATTAGTGCTGCAACATGTAGAATAACATGTCCTCAAACAGAAATAGGGAGCTTAGTTCTCATTACCAATGGTCTAGCAATAAGTTAGAGATATTTAATCAATGACTTTTCCATACCATTTTGTGTATGAACATGTTGTACACGATGTTTCATCTCAATGTCGAACGATATACAATAGTCATTGAGAGCTCGAGAAGTGAATTAATCAATGTTATCAAGTCTTATTTTTAATAGGAAATAGAGAAATTAAACTCGTAATTTTGTTATTTGAGCAATAAACCTCGTAAATGAAATATTTCGAGTTGATAACAGACAAACGTGTGGTCGTCTGATCAAAACTCGATTAATACCATAAAGTATTGAAATGGTCCTCTTGGTGGATGAATTGACCTATATATATATATATATATATATCCATGTTTATCCATTCTAAAAACGATGGTGATTCATGCCCAACTTTGACCGATGATGGTCTTATTATCAATTTTTTTAGACCAAACAATATATATGATCTCATGAGATTGAAATATCTTCTCATTTTTCTAATGGATGACCATTATAATTTTCAACCATTTTCCACATCATTATTGGAATAGGGTGACCCAATAGATCATGTAAAATCTTAAACACATTTTTATGCTTTAGATTGAAGGTGGCATATGATTCAACCATACTTATTTTTTTGAAATGTAATCCATAGGATAAAACCGATAATTTTTCCACAATATGTTTTTTCTTCAAAATTCATTGCCGTGATATAAATACATTCAAAATTTTCATTTGTTTCAATATGATAAACCTTTTGGCAAATATATTTGAAATTCAATAAGTTTCTTTGGGATTGTGCAAGGAATAATGCATCTTGATAATGTATGGTATCTTTTTCGCTTTTTAATCACATTTTCATATTCAGTATCTCGTTAATCTTTCTTTACATCCATGATGAACATTATTTGGTGGATTACTTCGACCTCATCCTTTACCCAACTATGACCATGTCCATGGCCTCAACTGCGATCACACACACATATCCATGTCCATGATCATGCCAATGGATATAATTCATTGAAGTTTATTTCAGAGAATGTTGCAAATCTAGTGGTGCAAGTATGGTGATTTTTCATTAGTAGCTCATTTAGTGTTCTGCAATGAGGATATAAAAACTCGCATATATTTTGAAATCTTACGCTCGATATTATTGTTTTAAAATGACATTGTTAACATTTCATGTGTTAACATTTCATGTTGATAATGTTTTTTCAAACTTATCATAATCACTTATCTTCTCTCCATATAGTTCTATTTTGGAGAATTATTTCAAATACCATAGAATAATATTAGTCTCTCGGCTTATAATTTTGGAATCTCAAATTCCACCAATCATTCTTTGATTTCGAGAGAAACACATATTTCTGATGGTCAAATAAATTTTTAAGAGACTCTTACAAATCTACGAGATCTTCTTTTGTACGATATTCATTTTTAAACCCATCAATAATATGATGGTAAAAAAAGATGATGACTTTTACTTTCTCTGTTCTGGGAAATTATTTCCTTTATCAATCGATTAATGATATTTTTGCCTTAAAAATGAATTTGAGCATCGAACACATGTCATATAATTTTTTTAGAGTCATCAAGTGTAGTGATTTTGAGATTCACTAGGTTCGATATAAAGATTTATTATCATTGAAGAAAAATAAAAAATATATATATATTATGACATTGAAAAGAAAGTTAAAAAAATATTTATTTAATAATTCAAGTGGTAGAACCATCTATATTTATAAATAATTCTAAATAATCAAGGAATAATGTAAATAAATAATAGGGTGGATTATCCATCATTCATATAAATAAAACAAATAACAAAAATAAAATAATATTAATATAACATAAAAAACAGGTGACATAGCCATCATCGTAAATAATAATAAATAAAAGATAAATTTTCTTAAAAATATTAAAATTATTGATCATTGACTGAATCAACGAAATCATATAATATAATATAAAATATTATGAGCATGACATAATCCATATTGTCTTTAATATGATATATATATATTTATATGATAACTACAAATATATGATTCACGGGGCCTATATAAATTTTTATACTTGAAATAGAATCTAAATCGAAATAAAAATCGATAAAAGTTTAAAATCGTAAAACTTGAAATTTAAAATAATACATATGATATATAATACCATATAGTTTTCTAACGTGTTAAAAATTTAAATTACAATGATATATATACACATTATTTGTAATATATATGTAATATGTATGTTTATATGTGTTACGTATTATATATATATATTTATAAGAAAAACTATATATTATAACTGTATGTATATTATATAGTGTAAGGTTGATTTCATTTGCGGATGCGTGTTTTTATTAACCCGAATTTAGATCTAGTCATATTCGGATTAGTTTTACAGATTTCAACGGCGAACAAATATTGAAACGGTTTCAGTGATACCTGTTGCGTTAAAACGGATGATCGGATGTGAGACTTGATAATGCAAGCCCTCTACTCGTATCCACGCCGAGATCGGGATTGCTTTGATGCGGGATTCAGAAGAACGAAAAATTGTTTTTCGTTCTTCAGGTTTTTCTTTTACTGGCCGCTAGGGTTTACGTCTTAGAATAGTATGTTTACGAAACCTCGTAACGCGTTTATTTATAATTATTAACTCTTTAATAATTACGTCTTAAACCCACAACTATTGAATATTACATATTAGGCATAGGACTTTCAATCTCCCACTTGCCTTTACGTAATATTTCAAATAGTCGAAATACATGTATCCCCATACACATATTTGCCTGTACATCTTATGTACTAACCCAAAAGAAAAAACAAATACAATTATATTCTTCGGTGCTAGCGGATGAATATAACTGTATCCCACA
>CM071864.1:35058945-35080697 GCA_036759665.1 Gynandropsis gynandra | reverse complement strand
GATGCGATAGAATTCGCTGGTTGCGAATATAACCAATCTTGCGCTTTGTCCTTTACCGAGAATGGGAAAGCAGCTAGCATGACATCCTCCTCCGATACCCCGTCTCCAGCTCTTATGGTTCGGCATAGCATCTTAAAATCAGTAAGATGCTGGTTTGGGTCCTCGGCGGGTCTCCCTCTAAACGCCGCGTTACCGAGCATTTGAATGAATGCCGGTTGAAGCTCTACGCGGGCGTTTCTCCTCGCAATACATGACAAGAGCTGCGTGTGCCTAGGGACCGTGTATGATCCATAGGTTAGTGCCGGTTGCACTTGCTGCGCGTTTTGAACGTTCATATCTCGACGTTCGGCCATTAGCTCTTCTTCAAATAGTTGTTCAATTACTTCCTCTGTTTGGAAGTCCAAGTGTACTTGCGTGTTATCAACTGAGTTGCTTGCACTAGCTCTCGTTTCTTTCCTTAGTTTTCTGAGGGTTTTATCGATGTCGGGGTCGAAAACTAGATCCGCACCTCCGGTATTTCTCACCAAATCTAGGGAAGATGATACGTTTGAAGAGTTTGACCACTACCTTGGAATCATTGGTCAGACATGCTTGCGCTTTCATCCATTTTGTCACATAGTCCACAACAACCAAAATGTATAGATTTTTGCAGGAGGAAGGAAATGGTCCCATGAAGTGCATGCCCCAAAAATCAAACAGTTCGACTTCCATAATGTAGTGCTAAGGTCCCTCATGTCTTCTAGGTTAATGAAATTTTTATTCTTTTACCAAGGATCTAATTCGTTCAGAACTCAGTTGCTTCCTGTTTCCTATTTGCGGTTGTCTCTCGTGTTGCACCCCTTTTCCGCTTTTTGTTTTTGTTTTCACGTGATTAGACGAGTACAACAATGAATTGTACGACGGGCTTTGTAATACCATAACTTTGCGTACAAAGCTCCGAATTACATGATTTTTGCCAATTTATTCCTGTTTTCGAGATAAACCATGCCGCGGGTTGCTGAAGGCACTCCGACCCCGTTTTCGAGCTCAAAATGCTTTATTTAGGTCGATACAATGGATTTTCATAGCTGGAAGATGCCTTTTTCGAGTTTGTTAGGATA
Organism: Gynandropsis gynandra; assembly: GCA_036759665.1. Taxonomy (NCBI): domain Eukaryota; kingdom Viridiplantae; phylum Streptophyta; class Magnoliopsida; order Brassicales; family Cleomaceae; genus Gynandropsis; species Gynandropsis gynandra. The sequence continues at coordinate 35,079,597 of CM071864.1, read as the reverse complement.
CGAATGTCATTTGGTTTCAATACACCACTTGCGTTGTGTTTGTCTCTAGAATATGCCTTTTGCTTCCTATTTTCTATTTGCGTTTCTCTCTCGTGTTGCACCCCTTTTCCGCTTTTTGTTTTTGTTTTCACGTGATTAGACGATTAAAAACAATGAATTGTACGACGGGCTCTAAAATACAATAAGTTTGCGTACGAAGCTCCGAATTGAAGGCAGCCCGACCCCATTTTCGAGCTCAAAATTCTTATTTGGGCCGATATGTTTGATTTTAAGAGCCGGGAGATACCCTTTTCGAGTTTGTTAGGATACGAATGTCATTTCTTGTCAATACGCCGCTTGCTTTGCGTTTGTCTCTCGGATATTCGTTTTGCTTCTGATTTCCTATTTGCGTTTGTCTCTCGTGTTGCACCCCTTTTCCGCTCTTTGTTTTTGTTTTTACGTGATTAGACGACTAAAACAATGAATTGTACGACGGTTTTTGAAATACCATAACTTTGTGTACGAAGCTCCGAATTACATGATTTTTTCCGATTTTATTACTCTTTTCGAGATAAACCATGCTGCGGTTTGCTGAAGGCATCCCGACCTCGTTTTCCAGCTCAAAATGCTTTATTGAAGTAAATACAATTGATTTTTGAAGCCGGAAGATGCCCTTTTCGAGTTTGTTAGGATACGAATGTCATTTCCTGTCAATACGCCGCTTGCATTGCGTTTGTCTCTCGGATATTCCCTTGCTTCGTATTTCCTATTTGCGTTTGTCTCTCGTGTTGAACCCCTTTTCTGCTTTTTGTTTTTGTTTTCACGTGATTAGACGACTAAAACAATGAATTGTATGAAGGGCTTTGAAATACAATAACTTTGCGCACGAAGCTCCGAATTACATGATTTTTTTCAGATTTTATTCCTCTTTTCAAGATTAACCATGTTGCGGATTGCTGAAGGCAGCCCGACCCCGTTTTCGAGCTTAATATGCTTTATTTAGGTCGATATGTTTGATTTTTAGGGCTGGCAGATGCTTTTTTCGAGTTTCTTTAGGTTACGAATGTCATTTCTTGTCAATACGTAGCTTCCGTTGCGTTTGTCTCTCGGATATTCCTTTTGCTTCATATTTCCTATTTGCGTTTGTCTCTCGAGTTGCACCCCTTTTTCGATTTTTGTTTTTTTTTTCACGTGATTAGACGACTAAAACCATGAATTATACGACGGGCTTTGAAATACCATAACTTTTCGTACGAAGCTCCGAATTACATGATTTTTTCACATTTTATTCCTCTTTTCGAGATAAACGGCGCTGGGGGTTGCTGAAGGCAGCTTGACCCCGTTTTCGAGCTCAAAATGGTTTATTTAGGTTGATACGATGGATTTTTAGAGCCGGGAGATGCCCTTTTCGAGTTTGTTGGGATACGAATGTCATTTCTTGTCAATACGCCGCTTGCGTTGCGTTTGTCTCTAGGATATTCCTTTTGCTTCTTATTTCCTATTAAAGTTTGTCTCTCGTGTTGCAACCCTTTTCCGCTTTTTGTTTTTGTTTTCACGTGATTAGCCTGCTAAACACAATGAATTGTACGACGGGCTTTGAAATACCATAACTTTGCGTACGAAGCTCCGAATTACATGATTTTTTTTCATATTCTATTCCTCTTTTTGAGATAAACCATGCTACGGGTAGCTGAATGTAGCCTGGCCCTATTTTCGAGCTCAAAATGCTTTATTTAGGTCGATATGTTTGATTTTTAGATCCGGGAGATGCCCTTTTCGAGTTTGTTAGGATACGAATGTCATTTCTTGTCAATACGCCGCTAGTGTTGCGTTTGTCTCCCGGATATTCCTTTTGCTTCCAATTTCCTGTTTGCGTTTGTCTCTAGTGTTGCACCCCTTTTCCGCTTTTTGTTTTTGTTTTCACGTGATTAGACGACTAAAACAATGAATTGTGTTTGTCTCTGTGTTGCACCCCTTTTCCGCTTTTTGTTTTTGTTTTCACGTGATTAGACGACTAAAACAATGAATTGTACGATGGCCTTTGAAATACCATAACATTGCGTACGAAGCTCCGAATTACATGATTTTTTCACATTTTATTCCACTTTTCGAGGTAAACCATGCTGCGGGTTTCTGGAGGCGGCCCGACCCCATCTTCGAGCTCAAACTGCATTATTTAGGTTGATACGTTTGATTTTGAGAGCCAGAAGATGCCCTTTTCGAGTTTGTTTGGATACGAATGTAATTTCTTATCAATACGCCGCTTGCGTTTCGTTTGTCTCTTATATATTCCTTTTGCTTCCTATTTCCTATTTGCGTTTGTCTCTCTTGTTGCACCCCTTTTCTGCTTTTTGTTTTTGTTTTCACGTGATTAGACGACTAAAACAATGAATTGTACGACGGGCTTTGAAATACCATAACTTTTCGTACGAAGCTCCGAATTACATGATTTTTTCACATTTTATTCCTTTTCCGAGATAAACCCATGCTGCGGGTTTCTGGAGGCGGCCCGACCCCATCTTCGAGCTCAAACTGCATTATTTAGGTTGATACGTTTGATTTTGAGAGCCAGAAGATGCCCTTTTCGAGTTTGTTTGGATACGAATGTAATTTCTTATCAATACGCCGCTTGCGTTTCGTTTGTCTCTTATATATTCCTTTTGCTTCCTATTTCCTATTTGCGTTTGTCTCTCTTGTTGCACCCCTTTTCTGCTTTTTGTTTTTGTTTTCACGTGATTAGACGACTAAAACAATGAATTGTACGACGGGCTTTGAAATACCATAACTTTTCGTACGAAGCTCCGAATTACATGATTTTTTCACATTTTATTCCTTTTCCGAGATAAACCATGCCGCGGGTTGCTGAAGGCAGCCCGACCCCGTTTTCGAGCTCAAAATTCTTTATTTAGGTCGATACGATGGATTTTTAGAGCCGGAAGATGCCCTTTTCGAGTTTGTTAGGTTACGAATGTCATTTGTTTTCAATACGCCGCTTGTGTTTCGTTTGTCTCTCGGATATTCCTTTTGCTTCCTATTTCCTATTTGCGTTTGTCTCTCGTGTTGCACCCCTTTTCCGCTTTTTGTTTTTGTTTTCACGTGATTAGATGACTAAAAAATTGAATTGTACAACAGCTTTGAAATACCATAACTTTGCGTACGAAGCTCCGAATTACATGATTTTTTTCACATTTTGATTACGTCTACTTTGTTCTAATACTTTCATCTATTTTCATAGTTAGTTTCATCATTCATTCGACTTTACCAAGCATTAAGCATCTTTACCATCCCGTTTTCAGTCATTTTGGAGCTAAGGGACGTGCCAAGACAAAGTGCAAACATCAAGGATCATCACGGGACAAACGGGACGAGAATCGGCATGAAAAAGCCACTACCCACGCGGGTAATACCCTAGCCCGAGCGGGCAAAAGTTAATGCGATTTTGTCCAGCAATTTGTGCACGATTCGGGCAAGAAAAACCACGATCGGGGCCTCTACCCGAGCGGGCACAAGCCATGCCGGAGCGGGCATCATGCCAGCCCGAGCGGGCACACCATCAGCCCGAGCGGGCACCCCTTTTTCATCGCGTTTTTGCGCCGTACCCGAGCGGGTCACTTTCCTTGCCCGAGCGGGTCGAGGCCGTCACCTGCAACTTTAAATAAGTTAATTTGACTTAGAACAAGGGGAAGTTCGTGGGGGACTAATACAATAATGAAAACACCCTTAGAGAAAAGGAAAAAAGTCATATTTTCTGGAGGAAGTAATAGAAACGTGTCCAACTTAATCAAGATTTGGAAAACTCAAGAAAAGGCAACAACGAGAGGTGGCTGCTGTAACTAACGAGGAGAGAGCATGAGGGACGAAGGAGAAAAGAACAGAGAAAGGAGAGCACACAAAGAGAGAAAGGAGGAGAGCAGCACGCACACACAAGGGCGAAGCACGGAGCGAGGAAGCTGGAGCGTGGAAGAGCTATTGAAGACATCGTTAATAGAATAGGGAGGGATCTCATTCTTTATCCATGTCTAATATAGTTATCTTTTTGTGTTTCTTTTGCTGAGTTCATGTCCGAGTAGGTCCATAGCCATGGGTTAGAGAGCTTTGCCGATATGTATTGAAGTTTTGTTCTTAATGCTTGGTTTATAATATTTGTTCGTTTGTAATTGATTGGTTGTTCGTAATGCTTTTATTCTTGTTGGTAGCTTGAATGAATGATTATAAAAATCTAATTGCATTGGGAGATGAGTTGGATTTTGGAACGTAGCCATGATATGAAGTCTCAATTGATTTAGAACCTTGGCCGGTCGGTTGATTGAACTTAGGAATTAGGATAGCGATCTTAATGCGTCTAGTAGGTGAGATACACAATTGGGAGATTGGTATACGCATGCTAGATAGTGGGTTTAGGCATCGGGAGAGTCATTCCCTAGAAAAGAGCTTGAATTTCCCGAACACGTAATGATATCTATAACAATGATCTTGTTAGAACTTCGTTGCATCATCATGCATCTCTCGATTAGAACTTTGTTGCATCATCGTGCATCTCTCGAAACCTGTGGTGTTTAGTTCATTAAGTCTTAATCTGATAGTTAGTTAGTTAGTTAGTTTATCTTTATTTGCATTTCCACCACTTATTGATTTTACACGTCCTATTCTTTAGTTTACTAGCTTTAGAGTTGCATCTATTCCTCGTGTTCGACCCTGGTACTATACGATCCGTATTCTTGCGGAAGCGTTAGTCTAGGTAATTATTACTTGACATTAACCACATCAAGTTTTTGGCGCCGTTGTCGGGGACTTGATTACGGATTTAGAGTTAGGATACTTTTGAACTAGGATATAGTCCTTTCCGGAGTCTTTATTTGTTTTTTGTATTTTTGCTTTTGTTTTTCTTTCTCATTGGGTCAAATTTTTTACCTCTCAGAGCTTAATCGAATTTTGTGTTCTTTATTTTGCGAGGTAACATGAACGACATCAAGTCTTTGGATGCCGATATAGCTGGAGTATAAGATCAACTTGCCGAACTTCGTCATATGCTGTCTAACTCAAACCATCCACATTACTCGGAGCAATCATGGGAACAAGAAGTTTGGGGGTATGAAGAAGAGATCTACGAGAGCTACAATCAGCCTTTCGGGAATACATACAATCACGGATGGAGCGATCACGCAAATTTCCCGTATAGGGACACCAATGGTACGCTGAATGCACAACATCTATTGGGGAACTTTCAGCCATGGACGCAGCTCCAAACTCAGAACTATCATCCATGTGCCTCTCAGTCACAGCCAAACCAATCCGAAGTAGCCCATATTTCAACGCCATGTTCACTCGTCTCCTCCAATTCTACAAAAATCAAGGTAACTTGATGTCGCAAATACAACAAAGTCTGGTGAGGAATGAAGAGAACACCCAGAAGCATCTAGAGAGTTTTCAAACTCATCTTAGACAATTGGAGACACAAGTTGCACAACTTGCACAAGGGGCATTACAACCACAAGAGGTTCTATCGGAAAGTTTAAAAACAGATCCTCGTGAGCATGCCAACGAAATTTGCCTAAGGGTTTGTAAGACGGTCGATCAGCTTACTTCAACGTCTGAAAGGGGTGAAGCATCTATCACAGTAGCAGAAACGGTTGTCAACAAGCTTAAGGAGAAGTGATAACACGTAATCCGTCGTAGTATTTATATCATTCTTAGGTTTAGTTTTGATTAGATTTCTTAGATTTCACCGATTTATCGAGTTTATTCGAGGACTTCATCTACATTTCGTGTTTTGTATAGGAAACGAAGACAGGAAGCGAAACACGAGAGATTACGGCAATTCAACCCCAAAAACGTGATTGAATGACAAGGTACAACTTGTGCAAGGCCATGAAAGCAAATCAAACACTCAAGCATCGAGCGAAAGGAGCGGAAACAACATTTGATGGTGTACATGCTCGGGCATGAAGTGTGCCCACTCGGGCTGTGTTTGTGCACCGGACCAGAATTTCGCCGAGAGTTAACCCGACTCGGGCTAAAAGTGTGCCCGTTCGGGCATGCCAGCCCGACCAGGTTTAAAGTCATGCACGCACTGGCTAATGGACTGCACGAACGAGTAGAGGTTGTGCCCGCTCGGGTCCACCTTTTTCTCAACAAACTCCTTGATTTTAGAACGGCCAATTCAGGAGAAAAGAGACCTTTTAAAGCTAGGATTCGTATTAGACTTAGACGGGACGTGAGGAGACATTAGAGGACACACTTGGAGAGATATAGAGAAAGAGGGAGAAGGACGGAACGAGGAATCCGGAGCATGGAGGAGCTATTGAAGACGTCGGTATATGAATAGGGAGGAATATCATTTTTTTATCAATGTTGAATATAGTTATCTTTTGTGTTTCGTTTTCTAAGTTCATGTCCGAGTAGATCTACAACCATGGGTTAGAGAGTATTGCCAATATGTAACGAAGTCTTGCTCTTAATGCTTGGTTGTTCTTAACGCTTTTATTCTTGTATGCCACTTGAATGAATGAATTCGGTACTTGGTCGTTTTTCAGATTGATTGGTTGTGTTTAATGCTTTCATTCTTGTACGCCACTCGAATGGATGATTATAGAAGTCTAATGAATCTACGCCAGGGGATTAGACTTTGGAATCTAGCCATGATCTAGGATTTAATCGGTTTAGAATCTACGCCAGGACCATCGATTGAATCTAGGGATTAGGATAGCGGTCTTAATGCGTCTATGTAGGTGACATACGCAATAGATATATTGGTATACGCATGCTAGATAGTGGACAAGTCTACGCCGGTCAGTTCCTATATAAGAGCTTGAATTCCCTGAACTCGTGATAGTATCTAAGACTAATGATTTTGTTAGAACTTCATTGCATCGTTGTGCACCTCTCGATACCAATGGTGTTTAGTCGTTGAGTCATTCCGTTCTTAATGCTTGGTGGTTCTTAACGCTTTTGTTCTTGTACGCCACTTGAATGAATGAATTCAGTACTTGATCGTTTTTCAGATTGATTGGTTGTGTTTAATGCTTTCATTCTTGTACGCCACTCGAATGGATGATTATAGAAGTCTAATGAATCTACGCCAGGGGATTAGACTTTGGAATCTAGCCATGATTTAGGGTTTAATCGGTTTAGAATCTACGCCAGGTCCATCGATTGAATCTAGGGATTAGGATAGCGGTCTTAATGCGTCTATGTATGTGAGATACGCAATAGATATATTGGTATACGCATGCTAGATAGTGGACAAGTCTACGCCAGTCAGTTCCTATATAAGAGCTTGAATTCCCTGAACTCGTGATAGTATCTAAGACCAATGATCTTGTTAGAACTTCGTTGCATCACTGTGCACCTCTCGATACCTATGGTGTTTAGTCGTTGAGTCATTCAGTTCATTAGTATAGTTTAGTTTGCATTTGCATTCACATTCACTCATTGATTTCACACGTCTTATTCATTAGTTACTAGCTTTAGAGTTGCATCAATTCCTTGTGTTCGACCCTGGTACTATACGATCCATATTCTTGCGGAAGCGTTAGTCTTGGTAAATTATTACTTGAGATTAACCCACATCAAGAAGCTTGAGGAGGAAGAGGAGCCAAAGTACGTAAAACCAGATTCGAGGCCACCTACATTGCCATTCCCACAACGTCAACGCATGAAGACGGTAGATCAGCCAAATCCCTCGATATTTGAAAAAGGAGAAGAATCTAACATGATAGAGGATAAGGCTATGAACATTGATAAGCATATGAAGAAACCCGAGATGGAAGTAGAGTTCAGTTTAATGGACACACTTGAGCAACCGTGCGTTATCGATTTCGTGTTCCCCGACGACATCTTTGAGAATTTAGCCGAGGAAATTTGTGAGGAATTTTGGAATACGGATTCCCTAGATATGAATCTCATAGCAGCTGGAGAACGATTGTACAAGGTACCAAACGAGCTGCTTGACAACAAAAAGAAAAAGTAACCCCCCGACCGTGACTTCTGCATAGCCCGAGCTAAATGCGGTGCAAATCGGTACATAAATGACCCCGAGATGCTGAGAAGCTACACCAAACGTCCAGCACACAATTGGAGCATTGACAAGGCACCCAAGGTGAAGATGAAACCTTCACCACAAAGGCTCACACACCAAAAACTTCTGGAGACGCTGAAGGAAACAAGCGATGAACGCCTAACCGGTTGCATGGAGTACACAACTGGGCTTATGGACAGCTCGACCAGAATTTTGGGACAGCACGATCTAGCACCCAACTTAGAGAACATCATGACAAATCTTAGGGAAGACATGACTTATCGTGCAAGGAACTCAACTGATCCGCGTGCTACACCCTATCGAGCACACTATCACACGAGACGCTACGCACACGACGACGTCGAGGACGTCCACCTGATGAGTAACATCGTGGTCAGGCTCGTGACCTTAAACAAGCGCTTATTGGGAGGCAACCCGAGCCCCATATCCTTTAGCTATTTCGGTTTAGTCTTTTAGAATTCGACTCTTATTCTTTTCACAAGCATTCTCCTTACCAACAACCCCGATGTATCGTACTGTCTCCTTTGGATTGTGTGACTTTTGTTACAGGTTTTCCACTTCGAAATCATCCACAACATAAGGAAAGACGCGTACGCCCAGCTGCCTCAACTCGGGACAGCAAGCACGCATCAGGTGCACACATTCCTATTTATAATATTTTCCCCGAGTTTTTGCATGTTAGTCATTATCTTAGGTATTGAACACCGGGACGGTGTTCCGTTCAAGTCAGGGGGGTATTCTCTGAATGTCATGATTGTGATTAGTATTTAGATGTTGAGTTCTTCGTTTTGTTTTTAGGATTAGACGGACGGATATCTAGTACGAAAAATTTCGAACTTTAGTCACCTTATGCATCTTTGTCGAATCGGGAACAAAAGTCTAGGTTTGCTGAAACATACCTTTAGATATCGGTTTGTTTGTGATCGTGCATGAATCCATGGCCTATAGCTGTATTCCTTCCCTTAGGCTTCAATCCCAAACACTCATATCTTTGAGCATACCTTTCATTCTTTATTTTGTTTCGATCATTATATTTCCATGCACTTACACTCCGCTGTCAATAGACTAAGTTCTTTAACTTTTTCAGCCCTACATTGCCATGAGTGTATCAATATTGATGGTTCGGGTTCAAGTGGTGGGTCGAGGCCGTTTTTCTACGTCCTAAGAGTTAGAGTCGATGCTTATTCACACAAGTTAATCAAAAAAATAAAAAAAAAGAAAAAAAAGAGAAGAGAAAAAAAATCAGCAAAAACGCAACCTCTTCACTCCGCTAAGGTTACGAGACCTTATGAGTGTGCCAATCGGGAACCTGGGTCTAAGTAGAAGGCTATCCTCTTCAACTCCGACATCCTAGAAACCGAGTGCAAATAAAAAAAATGTGTGGAAACCAAAAAAAAAGAAGAAAAAGAGAACCGAAAAAGAAGAAAAATAATTGTCTTAAAAATGGTATCAAACTGTCTGCGCATTAGAATAGGTATGGAGATTGCTTGTCCAGAAGTTTGTACACGATTCGGGCAAGAAAAACCACGATCGGGGCCTCTACCCGAGCGGGCAGCAAGCCAGCCCGAGCGGGCAGCAAGCCAGCTCGAGCGGGCACCCCTTTTTCATCGCGTTTTTGCGCGATCGTCTGCGCCGTACCCGAGTGGGTCACTTTCGGCCATCACCTACAACTTTAAATAAGTTAATTTGACTTAAAACAGAGGGAAGTTCGTGGCAGACTTATACAATAAGGAAACACCCTTAAAGAAGAGGAAAAAGTCATATTTCGCTGGAGGATGTAATAGAAACGTTGCCAACTTAATCAAGATTTGGAAAACTCAAGAAAAGGCAACAACGAGAGGTGGCTGCTGTAACTAAAGAGGAGAGAGCTTGAGGGACGAAGGAGAAAAGAAGAGAGAAAGGAGAGCACATATAGAGAGAAAGGAGGAGAGCAGCACACACACAAGGGCGAAGGACGGAGCGAGGAAGCTGGAGCATGGAAGAGCTATTGAAGACATCGGTAATAGAATAGAGAGGGATCTCATTCTTTATCCATGTCTAATATAGTTATCTTTTGTGTTTCTTTTGCTGAGTTCATGTCCGAGTAGGTCCATAGCAATGAGTTAGAGAGCCTGCCAATATGTATTTAAGTTTTGTTCTTAATGCTTGGTTATAATATTTGTTCGTTTCGGATTGATTGGTTGTTCGTAATGCTTTTATTCTTGTTAGTAGCTTGAATGAATGATTACAAAATCTAATTGCATTGGGAGATGAGTTGGATTTTAGAACGTAGCCATGATATGAAGTCTCAATTGATTTAGAACCTTGGCCGGTCGATTGATTGAACTTAGGAATTAGGATAGCGATTTTAATGCGTCTAGTAGGTGAGATACACAATTGGGAGATTGGTATACGCATGCTAGATAGTGAGTTTAGGCATCGGGAGAGTCATTCCCTAGAAAAAATCTTGAATTTCCCTAATATGTAACGATGTCTATAACCATGATCTTCTTAGAACTTCGTTGCATCATCGTGCATCTCTCGAAACCTGTGGTGTTTAGTTCATTGAGTCTTAATCCGATATTTAGTTAGTTAGTTTATCTTTATTTGCATTCCCACCACTTATTGATTTTACACATCCTATTCTTTAGTTTACTAGCTTTAGAGTTGCATCGATTCCTCGTGTTCGACCCTGGTACTATACGATCTGTATTCTTGCAGAAGCGTTAGTCTAGGTAATTATTACTTGAGATTAACCACATCAAGTTTTTGGCGCCGTTGCCGGGGACTTGATTACGGCTTTAGAGTTAGGATACTTTTGAACAAGGATATAGTCCTTTTCGGAGTCTTTATTTGTTTTTTGTATTTTTGCTTTTGTTTTTCTTTCTTATTGGGTCAAATTTTTTACCTGTTGGAGCTTAATCGAATTTTGTGTTCTTTATTTTGCGAGGTAACATGAACGACATCAAGTCTTTGATGCCAATATAGCTGGAGTAAAAGATCAACTTGCCGAACTTCGTCATATGCTGTCCAACTCATACCATCCACATTACTCGGAACAATCATGGGAACAAGAAGTTTGGGGGTATGAAGAAGAGATCTACGAGAGTTACAATCAGCCTTTCGAGAATACATACAATCACGCATGGAGCGATCACGTAAATTTCCCGTATAGGGACACCAATGGTACGCTGAATGCACAACATCTATTGGGGAACTTTCAGCCATGGACGCAGCCCCAAACTCAGAACTATCATCTCTGTGCATCTCAGTGCATCTCTCGAAACCTGTGGTGTTTAGTTCATTGAGTCTTAATCCGATAGTTAGTTTGTTAGTTTATCTTTATTTGCATTCCCACCATTTATTGATTTTACACGTCCTATTCTTTAGTTTACTAGCTTTAGAGCTGCATCGATTCCTCGTGTTCGACCCTTGTACTATACGATCCGTATACTTGCGGAAGCGTTAGTCTAGGTAATTTTTTCTTGAGATTACCCACATCACATTTTATTCTTCTTTTCAAGATAAACCATGCTGCGGGTTGCTTATGGCAGCCCAACCCCGTTTTCAAGCTCAAAATGCTTTATTTAGTTCGAAACGTTGGATTTTTAGAGCCGGGAGACGCCCTTTTCGAGTTTGTTAGGATACGAATGTCATTTCTTGTCAATACGCCACTTGCATTGAGTTTGTCTCTAGGATATTCCTTTTGCTTCCTCTTTCTTATTTGCGTTTGTCTCTCGTGTTGCACCCCTTTTCTGCTTTTTGTTTTTGTTTTCACGTGATTAGACGAATGAAACAATGAATTGTACGACTGGTTTTGAAATACCATAACTTTGTGTATGAAGCTCCGAATTACAAGATTTTTTTACATTTTATTCATCATTTCCAGATAAACCATGTCGCGGGTTGCTGAAGGCAGCCCGACCCCGTTTTTCAGCACAAAATGCTTTATTTAGATCGATACGATGAATTTTTAGAGCCGGAAGATGCCCTTTTCGAGTTTGTTATGATACGAATGTCATTTCTTGTCAATACGCCGCTTGCGTTGCGTTTTTCTCTTGGATATTCTTTTTGCTTCCTATTTTCTATTTACGTTTGTCTCTCGTGTTGCACCCCTTTTCCGATTTTTGTTTTTGTTTTCTCGTGATTACACGACTAAAACAATGAATTGTACGACAGGCTTTGAAATACCATAACTTTGCGTAGGCAGCTCCGAATTACATGATTTTTTTCACATTTTATTACTCTTTTCGAGATACACCATGTCGTGGGTTGCTGAAGGCATCCCGACCCCGTTTTCGAGCTCAAAATGCTTTATTTAGGTCGAAACTTTGGTTTTTTAGAGCCAGGAGATGCCCTTTTCGGGTTATTAGGATACGAATGTCATTTCTTGTTAATACGCCGCTTGCGTTGCGTTTGTCTCTCGGATATTCCTTTTGCTTCCTATTTCCTATTTGCGTTTGTCTCTCGTGTTGCACCCATTTTCCCCTTTTTGTTTTTGTTTTCACGTGATTAGATGACTAAACAATAAATTGTACGACGGGCTATGAATTACCATAACTTTGCGTACAAAGCTCCGAATTACATGATTTTTTTCACATTTTATTCCTCTTTTCGAGATAAACCATGTCATGGGTTGCGGAAGGCAGCCCGACTCCATTTTCGAGCTCAAAATGCTTTATTTAGGTCGATATGTAAGATTTTCAGAGTCGGAAGATGCCCTTTTCGAGTTTGTTAGGATACGAATGTCATTTCTTGTCAATATGCCGCTTGCGTTGCATTTGTCTCTCAGATATTCCTTTTGTTTCCTATTTCCTATTTGCATTTGACTCTCGTGTTGCTCCCATTTTCCCCTCTTTGTTTTTGTTTTCACGTGATTAGACGACTAAAACAATGAATTGTACGACAGGCTTTGAAATACCATAACTTTGTGTACGAAGCTCCGAATTACATGATTTTTTACACATTTTTTTCATCATTTCGAGATAAACCATATCGGGGGTGCTGCGGGCAGCCCGACCCCGTTTTCAAGCTCAAAATTCTTTATTTAGGTCGATACGATGGATTTTTAGAGCTGGAAGATGCCCTTTTCGAGTTTGTTAGGATACGAATGTCATTTTTTGTCAATACGCCGCTTGCGTTGCGTTTGTCTCTCGTGTTGCACCCCTTTTCCGCTTTTTGTTTTTTTTTCACATTATTAGACGTCTAAAACAATGAATTGTACGACGGGCTTTGATATACCATAGCTTTGCATACGAACCTCCGAATTGCATGATTTTTTCACATTTTATTCCTCATTTCGAGAAAAACGATGTTGCGGGTTGCTGAAGGCAGTCCGACCTCGTTATCGAGCTCAAACTGCTTTATTTAGGTCGATACGTTTAATTTTTAGAGCCGGAGATGCCCTTTTCGAGTTAGTCAGGATACGAATTTCATTTCTTGTCATTACGCCGCTTGCGTTGCGTTTGTCTCTCGGATATTCCTTTTGCTTCCTATTTCCTAATTGCTTTTGTCTCTCGTGTTGCACCCCTTTTCCGCTTTTTGGTTTTGTTTTCACGTGATTAGACGACTAAAACAATGAATTGTACGACGGGCTTTAAAATACATTAACTTTACGTACGAAGCTCCGAATTACATGATTTTTTCATATTTTATTCTTCTTTTCGAGATAAACCATGTCGCGGGTTGCTGATGGCAGCCCGACCCCGTTTTCAAGCTCAAAATGCTTTATTTAGGTCGATACTTTTGATTTTTAGAGCCGGGAGATGCCCTTTTCGAGTTTATTAGGATACAAATGTCATTTCTTGTCAATAAGCCGCTTGCGTTGCGTTTGTCTCTCGGATATTCCTTTTGCTTCCTATTTCCTATTTCGTTTGTCTGTCGTGTTGCACCCGTTTTCCGCTTTTTGTTTTGGTTTTCACGTGATTAGACGACTAAAACAATGAATTGTACGACGACTTTAAAATACCATAACTTTGCGTACGAAGCTAAGAGTTACATGATTTTTTTCACATTTTATTCCTCTTTTCAAGATAAACCATGCTGCGGGTTGCTGATGGCAGCCTGACCTAGTTTTCGAGCTTAAAATGCTTTATTTAGGTCGATACGATGGATTTTTATAGCCGGAAGATGCCCTTTTCGAGTTTGTTAGGATACAAATGCCATTTCTTGTCAATACGCCGCTTGCGTTGCGTTTGTCTCTTGGATATTCCTTTTGCTTTCTGTTTGCTATTTACGTTTTTCTCTCGTGTTGCACCCCTCTTCCGCTTTTTGTTTTTGTTTTCACGTGATTAGACGACTAAAACAATAAATTGTACGGCGGGCTTTGAAATACCATAACTTTGTGTACGAAGCTCCGAATTACATGATTTTTTTTCACATTTTATTCCTCTTTTCGAGATAAACCATGTCGCGGATTGCTGAAGGCAGCCCGAGCCCGTTTCGAGCTGAAAAAGCTTTATTTAGGTCGATACGTTTGATTTATAGAGTCGGGAGATGCCCTTTTCGAGTTTGTTAGGATACAAATGTCATTTCTTGTCAATACGCCGCTTGCGTTGCGTTTGTCTCTTGGATATTCCTTGTGCTTCCTATATCCTATTTGCGTTTGTCTCTCGTGTTGCACCCCTTTTCCGCTTTATGTTTTTGTTTTCACGTGATTAGACGACTAAAACAATGAATTGTACGACGGGTATTAACATACCATAACTTTGCGTATGAAGCTCCGAATTACATGATTTTCTTCGCATTTTATTCTTCTTTTCGAGGTAAACAATGCCGCGGGTTGCTGAAGGCAGCCCGACCCCGTTTTCGAGCTCAAAATGCTTTGTTTAGATCGATACGATTCATTTTTAGAGCCGGAAGATGCCCTTTTCGAGTTTGTTGGGATACGAATGTCATTTCTTGTCAATACGCCGCTTGCGTTGCGTTTGTCTCTCGGATATTCCTTTTGCTTCCTATTTCCTATTTGGTTTTGTCTCTCGTGTTGCACCCCTTTTCGCTTTTTGTTTTTGTTTTCATGTGATTAAACAACTAAAACAATGAATGGTACGAAGGGCTTTGATATACCATAAATTTGCATACGAAGTTCCGAATTGCATGATTTTTTCACATTTTATTCCTCTTTTCGAGAGAAACCATGCCGTGGGTTGCTGATGGCAGCCCGACCCAGTTTTCGAGCTCAAAATGCTTTATTTAGGTCGATACGAGGGATTTTTAGAGCTGGAAGATGCCCCTTTTCGAGTTTGTTAGGTTACGAATGTCATTTCTTGTCAATACGCCACTTGAGTTGCGTTTGTCTCTTGGATATTCCGTTTGCTTCCTATTTCCCATTTGCGTTTGTCTCTTGTGTTGCACCCCTTTTCCGCTTTTTAATTTTTTTTTCACGTGATTAGACGACTAAAAAAATGAATTGTACGACGAGCTTTGAAGTACCATAACTTTGCGTACGAAGCTCCGAATTACATGATTTTTTCACATTTTATTCCTCTTTTCGAGATAAATGATGCTGCGGTTGCTGATGGCATCCCGACCCCGTTTTGGAGCTCAAAATTCTTTATCTAGGTCGATACGTTTGATTTTTAGAGCTGGAAGATGCCCTTTTCGAGTTTGTTAAGATACGAATGTCATTTCTTGTCAATGCGCCGCTTGCGTTGAGTTTGTCTCTTGGATATTCCTTTGCTTCCTATTTCCTATTTGCGTTTGACTCTCGTGTTGCACCCCTTTTCCGCTTTTTGTTTTTGTTTTCAAGTGATTAGATGACTAACACAATGAATTGTACAGCGGGCTTTGAAATACCATAACTTTTCGTACGGAGCTCTGAATTACGTGATTTTTTCACATTTTATACCTCTTTTCGAGATAAACCATGTTGCGGGATGCTAAAGGCAGCCCGACCACATTTTAGAGCTCAAAATGATTTATTTAGGTCGATACGTTTGATTTTTAGAGCCGGAAGATGCCCTTTTCGAGTTTGTTAGGATATGAATGTCATTTCTTGTCAATACGCCGCATGCATTGCGTTTGTCTCTCGGATATTTCGTTTGCTTCCTATTTCCTATTTGCATTTGTCTCTTGTGTTGCACCCCTTTTCTGCTTTTTGTTTTTGTTTTCACGTGATTAGACGACTAAAACAATAAATTGTACGATTGGCATTGAAATACCATAACTTTGCGTACGAAGCTCCGAAATACATGAGTTTTTTCACATTTTATTCCTCATTTCAAGATAAACCATGACTTGGGTTGCTGAAGGCAGCCCTACCCCATTTTCGAGCTCAAAATGCTTGATTTAGATCGATAAGTTTGATTTTTAGAGTCGGGAGATGCCCTTTTCGAGTTTGTTAGGATACGAATTTCATTTCTTGTCAATACGCCGCTTGCGTTGCGTTTGACTCTCAGATATTCCTTTTGCTTCCTCTTTCCTATTTGCGTTTGTCTCTCGCGTTTCACCCCTTTTCCGCTTTTTGTTTTTGTTTTCACGTGATTAGATGACTAAAACAATGAATTGTACGACAGGCTTTGAAATAACATAACTTTGCGTACGATGCTCCGAATTACATGATTTTTTCACATTTCATTACTCTTTTCGAGATAAACTATGCTGCGTGTTGCTGAAGGCAGCCCGACCCCGTTTTCGAGGTAAAAATTATTTATTTAGGTCGATACGATGGATTTTAGAGCGGGAAGATGCCCTTTTCGAGTTTGTTAGGATACGAATGTCATTTCTTGTCAATACGTCGCTTGCATTGCGTTTGTCTCTTGGATATTCCTCTTGCTTCCTATTTCCTATTTGGTTTTGTCTCGCGTGTTGCTGATGCGTATCAGAGTTAAATATAACCTAACCTACCCGCAAGTGCACGGCACGTGTGTAGTATTTTAGGTGTCGATCCCACAGAGACTATGCAACGCTACCTAAACCCGAACTACGAATCAAACTTGCTAACGAAAGAGTGGTGATGAAGAATAAAATACTGAAAGTAAACTAAACTACTTGTGTTCTAACGATGAGATAAACGTCCTAGGAAACCGGTTTCACCACAAGACTACCGAAACACACGATCAACCTATCTATCATGCAATCCCAGTTAAAGCTATCTAAGGCGGACGATCCTAACATGATATCTACCCTCTCTCAAGGCATAGACACGTGATCTAGACAAGCTGCCCCCTACTTTCGTGGCTGACAACATGAACTAAACCCATAAACTCTGTGATTCGCCCGTTCACCCTCAACCGTTGCTACCCTACTTTCGTGGCCTAACCTCGGTTGTTCTAAACCTGATCTTCCAAGACTAGAATTCTCCTTTCGGTCCTTCTCCTAACCCCTAACACATGCATCTACGTGGCCATCGCAAACACAAGTAAATTCAAGAACTCAGATAAAGAATAGATGAACTAAAACGGGAAGATGCATTCAAAATAGATCAAAAGCGGTCTCGGGATAGCCAAGGACTAATCCCTTCTCCTAGAAAAAACAAACTACTCGCTCATGCGTCTGTAAAGAAACATAAACATAGTAGAAAGTCTAAGGAACATAAAAACCAAACAAAACCGAAGTGGCGGTGCTTGATCTCCAATGCTCCTCGCTTATCTCCTCGCAAGAATCTGCTCTAACTTCGCTGAATTCTTCTCCTCTGTATGCTTGCTGTAACGGCGTCTTTTTGCCTCCTTTTAAGCCTCCTAAGTCGGTCCAATTGTTGCCCAAATTGCCCCACGAGTTCCCTTATGTTTTAAGTTAAGTTTACTTAAGTTTTGAGAAGTTTCGGGCCGCTACCCGCTCGGGTAATGAGAGTACCCGCTCGGGTGCGGCTAGGGCAGTTCGTGCGCATCCTGTGGTGCTGGAATGGTGCCCGATCGGGCATGGCATGTGTGCCCGCTCGGGCACAAGGCAAAATGGTCCTAAATGCTTGCCCGAGTCGTGCTAAATGGTCCACACAATTGGCCGTAGGTTTTGCCCGATCGTGCAAGGGTTGTGCCCGACCGGGTGAGGCTTTTCCATGCTCAATCTCGTCCCGTTTGTCCCGTGATGATCCCCAAAGTTGCTCCTTAGCTCCGTGCATGTTCCTTTAGCTCCAAAATAGTCCAAATACGCGTAAAAACCTGTAAGAACATGAAAAGCACGAAAGCAAGTAAAACGGATACGGAATCATACGTAAAACATCACATATGTATCAAAAACGTCTCCTAAATCGTGCAAGAAATACGTATGAAAACGAGATGATCAAAATCCCCCAGACTTGAATGTTTGCTTGTCCCTAAGCAAACGTAAACGTGGAATACATGGGGTATGAAAATACGAGAATTCCCCTTCTCCTAGAAATACCGCTAAAGCGAACCTAACCGATCAACTAGCAAATCGAGAGCAAATTCGGCCTAATCGAGTTTTCAGCCTTAATCCTAAGTCCACCATGGCTACCCATAAGAAAGTAAATCAAAGGAGACTAGACACGCTACCGTAACTCCCTCCACCAGACAAGACTTCAGACTATGCTAAACCTAGGTCAACCGAGGATACTTGTTTCTTTCTTTCCGAGCTTCTTTCTTTCTTTTTCTTTTCTTTTTCTTTTTCTTCTTTTTGTTTTCTTTTTATGACTTTTTCTTTTCTTCTTTTGTTTCCTTTTTATTTTTCTTTTCCATTTTTTTCTCTTTTCTTTTCTTCTTTTTCTTTGCATACACACTAGGCTTCTAGGACGTCGGATTTGAAGGGACCCAGCCTCTACTTAGACCCAGACTACCGATGACGGTATACTCATGCATCTCGTGTAAGAGTGCAGCGGAGTAGGTGGCTTTTTGTGCCTTGCCCTTAGGACGTAGAAAGATGATCGCCAACCCACCACTTAGACCCGAGCCACCGAAGGAGTAACAAGGTCGATGCACTCATATCGATTTTTGATCATGCTTATTAGGCACTATTTCTATCGACAGCGGAGTGTTAGTGTGCGCTTTTTTAAACTGCAAAATAGCTCGATTTTATATGATCCAATAATCCTCAATATGACAAAAGTAAAGTGTCGTCTACACGAAGTATAACAATCTGGGTAGAGAAAATAAACGACAGACCAGCCTAGCAACCTCGTCTAAACATCCCCACAAGTAACACTAGGATTCCCAAGAACTACGACCTATTGTTTTTCAGCCGACTAATAAGCTCTAACGCATAGGAAAACCTAGCTCAATCATGCAAAGTCTAACGGAAAAGGTCAACCTCTTAAGCATTCCTAAGTTCAGGGTTCATCTCAAAACGTGGCACCGGACAAGTGCCTTGGGACGACTCTGACTCAATGAAAACAAAAACGAACTAAAAATCGCAAAAATAACCTAAAAACTAAAAATCAAAGGAAAATGAAACGAAATCACCTGAAAAACGTGAGCTGCTCCCCCAGACTTGAATTGAACGGCGTCCTCGACGTGAAGCTCCGATGGAGGATGAAAGAAGTGAAGCATGTTTTTGGTGTTATTTATTTATTTATTTTTTTTTTGTTTTTTTTTTGAAACTATCTGGGTAGAGAAAATAAACGATAGACCAGCCTAGCAACCTCGTCTAAACATCCCCACAAGTAACACTAGGATTCCCTAGAACTACGACCTATTGTTTTTCAGCCGACTAATAAGCTCTAACGCATAGGACAACCTAGCTCAATCATGCAAAGTCTCACGGAAAAGGTTAACTTCTTAAGCATCCTAGGTTCGGGGTTCATCTCAAAACGTGGCACCGGACAAGTGCCTTGGGACGACTCTGACTCAATGAAAACAAAAACGAACTAAAAAAATCGCAAATAACTAAAAATCAAAGGAAAATGAAACGAAATCACCTGACAAACGTGAGCTGCTCCCCCAGACTTGAATTGAACGGCGTCCTCGACGTGAAGCTCCGATGGAGGATGAAGGAAGTGAAGCACGTTTGTGGTGTTATTTATTTATTTATTTAATTTTTTTTTAATGGAAATAAATAACCGAGTCTTTAACTTAAATACTAAGAAAATGAAAAGCAAACAGCTGGGTTGCCTCCCAGAAAGCGCTGATTTAACGTCATTAAGCTTTGACGTATCCATTCCTCATGCGTGCGCGACGGGTGGATCGGAAAGGGAAATAGAGTTTCCACTTTCGATCGGTTGAGCGGCTTGGTAGAGCTTAAGCCGCTGTCCATTGGATTTGAATGCGCCACTCGTCTCGCTCCATAGTTCCACGTCTCGTACCTGAAAAGGATCAGACCAATAAGACAGTAGGTTGCCCGATAAAAACGTAGGTCGAGAATTAGAAAGTGGAACGAAATCACCTGATTGGAAGTCATGAGGTAGGATCTGTTCGTCGTGCCATCCCTTAGGCACGTCATGCACGGGATTTACTTGCTCGCTGTCCGAGGTTGGATAAAGGGTATTTGCGTTGAAAAGTTTAATGACATCTTTTTCCATTACCTCGTGCAAGTGCGGGTGCAGCCTCCATTGAGTTTCGGTGGGAAGTTCGTGGTTGTCCTTCCTATAATTCCCGTACATACATATTGAAGAGCTGAGCCTCTTACGCTTCTTCACGCGTGTGGGCTGTCTTCTCATCTCATCTGCACTCATGTTAGCATCTAAAACAGCAAGATATATGTTATCGGAATCAACGTACTCATACCGAAAAGAAGATGGTGGAGGATCGGGCTCAAGTTCGGACGTC
>CM071864.1:35036242-35047249 GCA_036759665.1 Gynandropsis gynandra | reverse complement strand
CACTATCAATTCCAATGTTGTTCGCGGTCCCTAATCCGTCTCGAATTCCCTTTCCCGACGGATTAGGGACTGAAAATTCAGTCCCTAATTACCAAATTTCTTGTAGTGGTTGGTTCAGGAGACGTGAAGCGTAAATTGATTGATGAAAATTCCATTGTTTATGGTATAAACGATTAGGCCATATCTTGAAACCGAGAATGGAACGTTTTATACTAGAAGGAATTATTGGAACTCTTGATTTTTTGGATTTTGACCATTGTGTCAATTGTATCGAGGGGAAGCAGACAAACAAAGTGGGTAAAGGTGCATATCGAACTTCAGAAACTTTAGAATTGATACTTATTGATGTATGTGAACCGTTTCCTATGGCTTCTTGGAATGGTCAACATTACTTTGTATCATTCATAAATGATTACAGTAGATATGATTATCTTTATCTTATTCATGAGAAGTCAGAGGTTTTCGATATTTTCATAACGTTTAAGGCTGAAGTTAAACTTCAACTCAATACACACGTTAAGGCCGTTCGTTCTGATCGTGGTGGTGAATACTACGGTAGAAATGACGGATCAGGTGAACAACATCTAGGACCATTTGCCCAGTACCTCGAGGAGTGTGGAATCGTTCCCCAATACTCAATGTCGGGTACACCTAGCATGAATGGTATTGCGGAGAGACGAAACCGTACACTTCAGGAAATGGTGAGAAGCATGATATCGTTCTCTACTCACCCAAAATCCTTGTGGGGCGAGGCATTAAAGACAACGGTTTATATCCTGAATAGGGTACCAACTAAAGCAAAAATTAAGACGCCTTACAAGTTATGGATGGGTAGACGTCTTAGCTTAAGGCATTTTCACATTTTGGGATGTCCAGCAGAGGCTCGATATTATCGACCCGATGAAAAGAAACTGGTTTCCAAAACTGTGAGTTGTTACTTTGTTAGATACTCGGAAAGATCTAAGGGGTATAAGTTTAATGATCCCATGAAAAAGACGATCTTTGAGACAGGAGTAGCGATGTTCTTTGAGGATATCAAACCTGGGAAAAGGGACGATGAATTTTGTTTTGGAGAGGATAAGGATGAAACTTTTGTTTCATAAAAGGATAATGATTCCTATTCCAATTATTGTAGCTGGCAATGATTTGGATCATATTGCTCGAGCTACAAATCAAGATACTCCAAATGTCGTTCATGAAATCCATGAGAAACAAGTTCATGAACCTCAAGAACAGTTACATCAGGAAATTGTGCCACGAAGGTCTACTCGAGAGAGGAGAAGTGCTATTTCTGATGACTAGTATAGTATTTTCTTCAAGAACATGAGGATGACATTGGATTGACGGAAGATGATCGAGTTAACGTCCGTCAAGCCATTCAAAGTGTTAACTCTCAAAAGTGGACTGATTCCATGATAGAAGAGATTAAATCTATGGATGACAATGGCGTTTAGGAACTTGTACCTTTGCTGAAGGTGCGAAACCCATTGGATGCAAATGGATATTCAAAACCAAACGGGATTCGCAAGGAAATGTGGAAAGGTATAAAGAACATCTAGTCGCCAAAGGATTTACTCAAAAGGAAGGCATAGACTACAAAGAGACTTTCTCTCCGGTTTCATCGAAAGACTCTTTGAGAGTATTGATGGCACTAATAGCTCATTATGATTTAGAGCTGCATCAGATGGACGTTAAGATAGCCTTTCTCAATGGTGACATTGAAGAGACTATCTATATGGTGCAATCAGAACACTTTGTGGTCGGAGATCCAAAGAAAATAGTTTGCAAATTAAGGAAATCCATCTATGGTTTGAAGCAAGCGTCTAAATTTCTTTGGGAGCAATTCGAGATGAAAGATCTTGGTGATGCCTCTTTTTTATTGGGTATAAGAATACACTGAGACTGCTCTCGAGGTATATTGGGTTTTATCACAAAAGAGTTACATAGATAAGGTTTTAGAGAGGTTTGGCATGAAAGGATGTAAGGGTATAGATACCCCTATTTCTAAGGGTGATAAATTCAGCCTTAGACAGTGCCCACAGACTGAACCGGAAATTCAGGAAATGAGGAAGATTCCTTATGCTTCGGCTATATGGAGTCTAATGTATGCACATGTTTGCACACGACCTAATTTGGCATACATTGTTGGGGTTTTGGGAAGATACTTAAGTAACCCTAGGATTAATCATTGGAAAGCGTCCAAACGGGTGATGCTATATCTTTAGAAAACAAAAGGTTATGCTTGTGTATAGACGGTCTGACCAGCTCGAGATCACTGGTTATTGAAATTCAGATTATGTTGGGTGTCCCGATAGTCTTCGATCCACTTCAGGTTATATATTTCTCATCATTGGTGGGGCTATTTTTGAGTTTAGTGCTAAACAAAAGCTCGTGGCATCGTCCACAATGGAGGCATAGTATGTAGTATGATATGAGGCATCCAATTAGGTTCTATGGTTGCAGAATCTTGTCACTGGGTTGCACATTATGACTGGTGTGGATAGGCCCCTAAAGGTTTTCGTGACAATCGTTCTGCAGTATTATACTCGAACAATTACAAGAGTACTTCGAAGTCAAAGCACATCAAAATTGAGTATCTTATTGTTCGTGAAAGGATGCAGAGTGGGGTAATCTCGATAAAGCATATAGGTACAAACTCCATCATTGCGGATCCGCTGACTAAGGTTATTATACTTAAAGTTTTTCGGGAGCATATTGCTCGTATGGGTATTGTCCTTTGTGACAATATTACGGTTTAGTGGGAGTATTGTATCTATTCCAGTTTGCTCTTGGATTATGATGATGTATGCTTATTGGGTTTCAGTTTTTGTTCCGGAACTATTGAGTTTTAAGCTTAAGGTATTCACTCTATATCATTCGGTTTAAGTTGATCTCGATAAGGTAGGACCAGTTGGAGATAGACACGTATCGATCACTTCACGTGTAATCTTCATGCTATGCATTCACATCCAGATATATGTCATTCTTCTGTATTACGTTAGTAATCAAATGTGGGTCTAACTACGTTGATATTGTGGTACGTCGATATGGTCGATGGACGAGATTGGTGTCAATACCGGTTTGATGACAACAATTATGAGCGCTCTTAAGGTTATTCAATGGTTTGATGGTCACATATATGGTCCAAGTGGGAGATTGTAAGATTTTTTGGTTTAATCTTATATATGTGGACCTATATATGTGAATAATTTTGGAATAAGTGTTGTCATTCGGTTTAGTCCAAATTAAATGTGATCAGATTTAAGTCTAATTGATTGGACTTTGGTGTTGAATTGAATGGGGAGGATTATATGCATAAAGACCTTTGGTAGTATCGTTTATATTTCATGATGGGCGAAATTAAACGATACAATTGAGAACCGGAATTAATTGGTTATCTGTCGATTTATGGTCTATGGTTAACGTGCCTATATATAAATGAGATTCATTTGGTTTCTGAAAGTGGATTCATTTTCTATCACAACATTTTACAAAAATTTTCAGAGAGTCTCTCTTCTTAATTCATCCCATAAGTATCGACTTTTAAGGTTATTGCACGTAGAATCAGAAGATCTATTCCGCTGCATGTCTTATACCATAAATTCAGGTATTTATCTCGATCTTCTGTTTTCGAGTTTTCTCAAATCTTGATATAATTCACAATAAAGTTTCGTGGGTTTCGGAATCCGAATCAGATGGAATCGGATTCTTTCAACATGTGCTATATGGAGTTGTAATTAATTTAATATTATATATAATAATTCATTTAGACGTATTATATTTTTAGTAGCATATAATAACTTTATAAATTGATGTTTACTGGGCATCATATTATTTAAATAAAATGAGTTAATGTTTATAAATTTTATATGTAACGTGATTATCTACATCAATCATTCATTTGTTTTATATGAAAATATAGTGATTATATTTAAATTTAACTTTAAAAGCATTTCACATAAAAATGAAAGTATAACCAAATATGCGAACAAAACAAAGTATATAATTAAATATTGTATTCGTAAATCTCCACGGATGATCATATGTTTCTACCATATTTGTGTTTAGAAAAATAATGTTGTTTCGAATGCTTTTATTTTACAAAATATTTTATGTTTTAATGTAGTGTTAAAAAACTTTCGTGTTGCAAAATTTTCTAATTATCTTTAGTTTTTCATACGGATAAACCTTTGTATAAAATGTGGTATGAAATGTCAAAGCGTATGCATCACAATAAACCAAAACAAAATTAATAATAATATTTTTATATGATATATTATTATAGATCTATGCATAATAATTGATATATTTTAGAAAATATAATCAATCAATGTTGGATTTATGCGGTCACAACCATAATAATTTTTTTCATTATCATATTCTCCATTTGAGATTTGATTTCAATCTAGTTCATCAGATATTGAAAGTTTTATTATATACGAGATTTTAATATGAGATCTAAATATCAATATATTGGTAGACAATATTGTGATAGTTGGTTTCTCTGTGGAGAATTTGTTAAGATATGAGATTCTTAAACCATGTTCTAAAGTCATTCTTAATGGTGCAACATATAGTTTTTAATGACTGAATGTTGTTTTGGTATGTTTCGAACTTCCCTAAATCCTATTTATTATCATTGCATAGCATAGCCACATTGAAAAGTGACTCATTTCCAATGTAAATGGTATCCTTGAATTAATTGGCAATAAGACAATTTTTGGAATTAAACACTTGGTTCTTATATTTGTTCACGTGATAATCCGTACCTGTAATACTTTTTTATCAATTGAGTAACCACCAATCAGATTTCTTTACATAGTCATTTTTTTATTGATATTTCTTAGAATTATTATTGGTGTATTTACATTTAAACCTATTTGATGTTTTGGAAAACAAAAAAAAAAGTTCTGGGAGTTTAGCTATTCCATCGGATAAAACAATTGTCAATCAACCATAAGAACACTATCAATTCCAATGTTGTTTGAGTTCAAATACTCTATCATCTTTTTTAAATGATATGATAATAAATATTCAATTGTTTAGTCGACAATGCCATATATTTGAGTCAAGATCACTTTTTTTAGATATTCATGGTTCATGAAAAAATCAAGGAACTCTAGATATGTTACAACTGTAATTGTCTATAATGGATCGGTTTGATTCCAAGCATCTATTTTTTATCGATTAGGATTTTATCAGCGTCCTTATACGTATTTGCTTTCATCTCTCTTTTAGAATTCGTATCATTACCAACATCCAATAACCATTTAACAAAAAAAAATTTGGTGTCGTTTCAGTCGCATGTTTCTTAAAGTATAGATTAAACGAGAGTGTCATAGATTTAAATGGCAAATTGTTGCAAGTTTTATATAATCCCTTTCATTACTACTTATGCAATTAAAATATTGTAGTTTCTTGAAATGTTAAACTCAATAATAATTGTTGATTACTTATTCTATCACCGTATACAACCAAATTGAAAGTAAAAAATAAACCAAAATAAAAGTAAAAAATAAATAGAAGACATACAAATTGTATGCACATTTTTTACTATAAAATTTATTTTTTATTTAAACAAATTTAAAAGATGTGATCACTATAATCATTTAAAAATGAAATTGTTTATATTGCAGTCAAAATATTAACATATATTTTAATATTTCAAGAGTACATTTATAGTCTTCTGTTTTTCTATGTTAATGTGATTAGAATTCCAATTACTGTGAAGACTTTCTCTAATATGAAGGTTCCAATTTGCATTAAAAAAACATATATCTTCTATATATCAGTTGATTAAACAAATATTTTTTATATTTGAAATCATAAAGTTGGATTCCTTTATACGCTTGATTAAGGTACTAACTAAATATATATTTTATATTTTCCTTGCGATACTTTTTCTAAATCAAAATAATGTTCACGCTATTATTTTCAACGATGTTCTAAAAAACATTCTAGGCGACCGCCTAGGCGCTAGGAGTTCCCGGTGTCCAACTAATCTTTAGACGATTTTTTTTTTTATAAATAACATCGAAACGACGTCATTTTGGTACTTAACACTGACTTTCACCTTCGCGTTCATCTTTTGTCGCATTCTCCTTCATCATCGCATTAATCTTCTTTTATCTATTGCATCGTCTCTCGTCTATTGTCTTCGACTTGTCTCTCATCCTCTCCTTCGTCTCTCATCTTCACCTTTGCCTTCATCCTCGCGTTCTCATCTGCCATCATCTATCGTCTGTCATCTCTCGTATGTCGTCTTCGCCTTCATCTCTTGTCATTGTCTTCATTCTTATTTCGTCTCCAATCTTCCATGCGTGCTCCATCCAGATAACATTCTATACGCAGTAAAATCGCTAATTGTCTACAACAAGACCACTTTCAATGTGAAATTTTCCTTAGTACTGACGTCATATGCAAGGATTCCTTCGTTCCACAACTGTCTTAATTCATGAATTAAGGGTTGCGAAAAGACATCGAAACTTTTCTTCGGATGTTCTGGTCCTGGAATCTGCAACGTTAGAAACATTACCTCTCTTTTCAAACACATCTCGGGAGGCAAATTATACGGAGACAAAATCATCGGCCACAGAGAATATTGACTTCCAGATTGTCCATAGGGACTAAAACCATCAGTGCACAAGCAAAGATAAACATTTCTCGTTTCATACGCGAATTTGAGAAATATTTCATTGAAATCTTTCCAAGTCTTACCATTCGATGGATGTTGCATTATACCTTCGGCCGTTGAGTGTTCTGCGTGCCATCTCATTGCCGCAGCGGTTTTTTCGATTCATATAACCTTCTCAACCTGTTTGCTACAAGCATATAGAATATTTTATTGTATGGTACATATTTACATGAAGATGATTTTTTAGGCCGAAATCTGCTTGCACCGCAAAACGTGCATTTCAACAAGTCTTTATCATTTCCCCAAAACAACATGCGACTATTTCTACAAACATCAATTTTCTCATGTGGTATTCCCAAATCTTTTAACACATTCTTTGTTTCGTAGTTTGTCTCAGGAGCTTGATTATTTTTCGGTAAATATTCCCGCATTATTTGCAAAATATATCCATGCAATTTTCAGCCACATCGTAGTCTGTTTTAATACTCATCAATCTTGAAGATAAAGATAAACGAGACTGACCTTCACGAAAACCTTCATATATAGGTTGTTTCGCCGAATCCAATAGGTTTGAAGAATCGACGTGCATCGATGTTTGGCATCTCTTCATGTGTTTGTTCATTAACAGCTCTAGGAAAAGCATCTGACACCATTTCCACATATGGATTGGTCGTTGATGCTTCATATATAATTTCTTCATTTCGTTCTACTTGTGCATCTTGTACAATATCTCTAACACCGCAATTTTCACCGTGAAAAAACCAAATTTCATAATTTTCAACGAAACCCACCTTATAAAGATGTTTGCAAACAATTTCTTGACTTCGATACTTCATGTGTTTGCATCTTTTGCATGGACATAACATTGTCCCGCGTTCTTGACACAAAGGTTGCATCGATGCAAAAATCATGAATTGCTCCAACCAGTGTAAGAATTCTTGCGTAATCTCTTCGGTTATAGGATCTTTTCTTCTATACATCCACTCTCTCGATCTATATATATTTCGATTTGAAGAAGACGACATTTTGGTGTAAAATATTTTTGTTATTGATGGTTTGATGCACTCTTTGGTATGATATAAATAGTGAACATTCCAACGGGCATCCGTTGGAAATGGCGACGGATGTCCGTTGGAGGTTCACGTGAATTTATTTAAACTGGTGAACCTCGAAATTAACAATTTCAACGGTCATCCGTTGCCAATGTTAACGGGCATCCGTTGCCAATGTTAACATGCATCCTTTTAAATTGCCAACGGACGCCCGTTGCAATTCTTTCCCCGGATTCTAACCGGTCTTCCAACGGATATTGCCAATGGATAGACGTCGTTACAATCCGTTAAAAATCGCGACGGATTTCAACGGATATAGTAACGGAAAAAATCCGTTATAATTCCGTTGAAATTTGCAACGGATGGAAACGGAATCCGGCCCATTGAAAATATTAACAAATCCATTGCAATCCGTTGATAATTGCTTCCAACGGACAAATCCGTTGCCCCGTCCGTTGGAAACACCGAGTTTTTTTTTGTCGTGGACATACGATGGACTCAACAAACCAACGACAACGTGAACAGACAAAGAAGAGAAAATCTTAACAAAACAAAATCCAGAAGGCATAGGAAGCTCACAATCTAAAACTAAGTTTGTTAGAAAATCTATCTTAAACCAAGTTGCGTGTGGAGAACCACTGCCCTGTTTCGGCATGACCTTGGTGCAACCGACGACCGTACATTTTCCAAAACTTACCCCTTTCGCGTGCACTCGTGAAGAGAAGGGTAGAATAGCAGAATTGTAATACTCGGGGATCAAACTTTAGGGTAGAAGAGAGAAAGAAAAAGATCTACTCGGTGTGATCTCTCGGTAGCCTCATACCCTCTCATATATGGTTGAACCGACCTAGTTGAAAACATTCCACAAAGTAGAAACTGTCCTTGAAGATAGCCACATTTCAAAAAGAGTTGAATCGGTTAGATTAAAAAAGTCTATGCATATGTTGCATGTTAATTCGAAAAATATATGTGAGTTCGTAAAACATGGTCCAGTCCAGCCCAGGCGACAACGTCATCGTCGTCGTGCGCGTGTGGTAATTTTAGTAAAATCCAGCACATTCTCAAATTCCTCCAATGACTCATTTTGATAATATTAATATTCATGACTACTTATATACTATAATTAACAATTTCCCTAAACAATATGGGACTTTTGAGTTTCCAAAAAGACAAAAAGCAAAAATGAGGAGTCATTTCTTTCAACAAAGCTCACCCAACTCTAAAAATTATATGATGGACAATAATGCGATCACACATGAACGACAATAAACAACCTAAAAATGCATATAACGGATGAGATCCACCTCAGAAACGCCAATCAAACGGTTTAAATGGCACCAATTCTAGTAAGGACTTAACTGGTGAAATCGGTACGTTTGCGTTTACGAGTGGTAGTGTTTCTACTTGCGATTGGTGGCGTTTTATTCTATATTGTCTTATTGATGAAATCACTGCGTTTTGTAGTGATTGCGAGTTGTTGTGATATGGAGAAAATTTTAGAAAACGGTTGCGATTGCGTTTTGAATAAAATGATAAAAAAACATTTATTATTAGTAAAATAACTTATTTAATTTTTTTAAATCTTCATATAATTTTGGTTATAACTTTCAGATATTTTTAAATCAATAAAAAAATTTTGAAAATTTTCAAAATATTTACATTCACATACATATATATATATATACATGCACATATATACACATGTATATACATATATACTTACATAAATATATATTATATACACCCAAACATATATTTTAATATATATATATGTATGTATATATGTGTGTTTATGTGTACATGTATAGACATGTAGATATATATGTAATAAATTATGTATATATAGGTATATATGCATATACATAAATATATTTTATGGTTGCATGTATATATACATATATCTATTTTTTATGAATATGTATATATGTGTATATGCATATAAATATATATGAATGTGTATTGATATGTCTAAACCATGTATATATACGATTATACATACTTGTATATATTGTATATATGCATGTGAATATATGTATATAATGTATTTTATATGTATATGCATATCTATATATATACATATATATTAATATGTATATATATATATGAACTTTGTTGATTATATAAGTTTTAGGGTAATTTTTGTCATTTAATCAAATGATCACTAAATACAATCGCAATATTCTATGTACGTTTCAAATATCACGATTGATAACGTTTGCGATTTTACCAATCGCTTTTCGTGACGTCTGCAATAACCAGAAAACATAAACACTAGAGTTGTGAATCCATCAGTCGAACCTACTCGTGTGCCAGTTCTACCTGGGTAGGTCAATCCGATGGCCAAAAATTAGTGCATGCGAAAACCCAAGAAAACCAAAGGCAGAAAAAGGGACCACGTTGATAACACTGAAAGTGTATCAATTTTAGGTTAGGTTTTAGTGCCATTTTCGCATGTATTTCATAGATAGATTTACATATCCGATACGATTATTCGTTACATACACCCATTTTGTTGGTTTGCAGGTTTTTAGGCGACAAGGCCTAAATGAGCTTAAAAAGACGAATTCCTGAGCAAAACCACGTATTTTGAAGATAAATCCACTCAGAGCCAAGATTAAGCCTTAGAACCCAAAGGAACACCCGAGCAACGAGCGGAAAAGAGAGAATTCAAGATTTCAAGGGTGCCCAGTCGGGCACCATAGTCTACCCGCTCGGGTAAAACCTACGGGGTATTATCCGCACACCTTGCACGACCCGGGCACGAAGGCAACGAGATCGGGTAGTCTTACCCGATCGGGCGCTACAAGGATACCCGCTCGGGCGTTAATTCATCCTAAATATCCCTGAGAGTTTGCACGACTCGGGCCGCTCAACCACGCGATCGGGTGCTGATGCCCGATCGGGCATGAATGGAGTACATGACCGGGCGCGCCTCTGCACGACCGGGTAACAGTGGTGCCCGAGCGGGCCGTGTATTTCGCAACAACCTAGATCTTGCATTCAAACGACCTAATTTATAGACCAGAAGAGATCTAGAGAAAATGGGGCGACGTACAGGGCAAGGAGAGGCTTGGAAAACATCTGGAAAGGCTCGAGAGACGTTGGAGAAGAAGAGAAGCATCAATCCTCACATCGGTAACACGATAGGGAAGGTCGAGGCATCGAATTTCCTAGAGTCTATCATGTTTAGGATTGTGTTATCTTCGTTATCTGTATTCTCCATGAGTGAGTAGGTTCCCAACTATGGGTTAGGGATATCGGATTGTAACGGATGAACAATGATTTGCGTTAATGCTTAGATTTATTGATTTTATCTTGATT
>CM071864.1:35011320-35028441 GCA_036759665.1 Gynandropsis gynandra | reverse complement strand
ATGCTTAGATTTATTGATTTTATCTTGATTTTCGGTTCTACACTTAACATTATCATTCTTATACTAGTGTTGTCCGCTCAATAACATAGGATTTCAGACTTTGCTGGAAGGTTAAAGGATGAATCCGGACCTGTTAAGTTGTAGGTTAAGTTCGGCTAATGAGAATCTGACTGGTCGGTTAGTCGACTTAGAAATTAGGATTGCGTTCGTAAAGCTGCCATGGTACGGATTAATAACTGTTGGAAGGTAGGGTTGCACGTACTCATGGTTAGGAGGTTTAGGCTCGGAAGAAACACTCATCACCTTAAGGCATGAATTTCCCGTTGTCAAGATAAGTCGATAGGTTTATGATCTTTAGTTGCTTCATCCATACGATTCCCGGTATCCCGACACCCGTAGTGTTCGTCATATCCGAATTTACCCCAACCTAGTATTGTTGTCACCATTTAGTTTAGTTTTTAGGTATTTAGGACCATATCTCTATCTTCTTCCATTCGTCTTGGTTTAGTTTATTCTTAGTTTTTGACTGCTTTAATCGCTAAAGATCGACCCTGATACTACACGATCCGTATACTTGCGGTGAAATGGTCTAAGAAAATATATAACTCGTGTTTCAAGCACATCACACGTGTATCCATGTACTGTACAAACCACAATCTGGAACTGTTAGTATAGATATTCGCCTTCTGTTTTTATAGTATAGTTAAGCATTAATCAATACACGTCCATATATACACACAGAAATATATATTTTTCCGAAATGTGAGTCTGAAGTACAATCTTTTCCCGTACAATGCAAACTACATCACGCACAGCTAATCTGAGGCCGTTTCACTGCCTTCTCCAAGTTCTCATAGACTGCTTTGGTTAAATTGGGGTCCCCGAAACCAAGCTCTGCACTCGATCTACACCAAAACACAAGGACCAAGAATCCAAAAGTTTCAATCATAAGACTCATGTGGCTCCACTGATAAAATCCAAATCTATTTTCTGTTCGTCTTGCTACTAAAGTGATCTACTGTTGTATCTGGCTGGTTTTTTGTACTTACACTGGATCCAAAACGAGTTTCTGAACCTCTTTGATGGCCGAGCTAGCAGCGTACAGCGATATCTTCCCGATCTGATCAACACTCGATTTTTTCAATTATTTGAACTAAGCTACAAAACGGCGAAGACTCGAGCCAGCATTTAGGAATACTACCTCTAGTGTCTGAAGTTTGGCCTCGTGGTCATTTGGAAGACATCTGATTTCTTCAGCTAGCCTCATGGCTTCACCCACGCTCTCGGGGAACAAGAAGTCAAGCATTAGCTGAACGTTCGACTGGTACCATATACATACACATACATGAGAACAAGTACGACCCTGTGCAAGCAGAAACTTCACTCACAAGTTTTGTGCAATCTTTACCCGAATATTCCTGACTTGGAAGGGACATCCTGCAGGGATAAAAATAGCTTCACCAGGGTGCTGCTCAAATGACCAAGGCTCGATTCCTGAAACATGAAACAGATTTAAGTCCTTTCTGCTTTACGGTGTGGCACATGGCAAGTCACACTAAGACGGGGATAAACGTCCTTTTTCTTACCAAGTTCTTCCTTCAGCCTTATCTTGTGTTCTTCGTTTAGAAACATTCCTTCATACAATGGTCCAGAGGCCTGAAACCCGGGGAGCAAAGCTTGAAACTTTATCATCAACATAAAAAGAATTAAAATAGCTTCACAGTATGTGTTGCATTCTACGTAACATGTAACTGTCTAAATTAAGAAAAAGGACTCACAAATTCGTCAATCAAGTAGTCAGGCTTCTGGAACGTTCCGCGGTGCGCTTGGAGATACTTGACCAGTTTTGGAACATCTTGTCGGCGGAAGATGTCCCAGTGGGCTCCCGAGCATGTCACTCGAGAAGATTCCTTGTTGTGATGATCTATTCCATCACCCGGATCTACAATCAGCCTTGTTTCGCAATCGTTCTGCTCTGCATTAAGCCTATTCAGTGACACATAGGGTAACTTCCTGTCCTCTAATTCAGCCTCAGAGCTCGGAAGAGAACCATTTTCCGGTGTCTTATCGGGTTTTTCTGCCTCAGGTTTCATCTCCCGAGGCCCTTTTAATGTTCCTTCAGATGTGTGCACCAAGAGGTATACCTGATAAATGATCCCAATGACGTCAGTTAATATATTGACAAAACGGAATAAAAGTGACTCAGATCTGGATTTCATACATCGACACTGAGTACAACATGCCCAGCCCACGAACCTAAACCGATAATACAAAAATACGATAAGATTATTAACCGAAATGAGGACAATATAACATAAAAACTGAGCAAACAAATAAGAACACTTATCATGTTTCGCAATGAATCAACCTAGGTTAATGCAGCAAAAAAATGACAGGTTCGAGTTTGGGTTTCAATAGAAAAGTTCACAATGAGAAGTCATGACAGCGCAAGGCATAGCAATTGACATAAGATGTCTAAAATAGCAACGCTTAAAAAAATGAGTTGGTTTTGGATTCCACACACCAATGTACTTATTCCATAGGTTTAGTGTATGGCATCTACCGGAATAAGCAAAGGTTTACATTGAGAATTACCACAAGAGTAATCGGGAACCTACCATGTCGCACATGTTGTAGTGAAGATCAGTCATCGAGTCAGCTTGACCAAATTCTTCATATGTCCCACAAGACAAATGAATTTTTGGTCCTGAATCGCTCTGCAGTGCGTAATGAGGCAATTTGGCTGCGACATTAAGAAGACCTAACCGGGGATGTATGTACTCGAGAAGCGGCAGCCTACTAACGAACTCAGGTCTCTGGTAGAAAAGTAACTCCTCGGAAGCACTCGGGCTCGGCCAATCCTTTAACTTCAATAATCGCGGGAAACCACTTTCCTCAGTCCTTCCCTCAGCATACAATTTCATAAAATCACTAAGCCTAATGTCAACCTGTTGTCCCGTTGAGAAAAACCAATGAATGTTTGATAACAAGCAATCACATAAAATTTGGATAGATTATGAACAACAATGAAGAAGATTCACCTCAAACCCATCTAAGCAATGTATGGCCTTAACCAGTGGATCATGTTCTTTCGTTTTTTCATCTGAAATCTCCTGTATATCTCTCCATATAACCTCAGGATTCCAGCTACTAAAAGACGACTCATCAAGTATCCGTTTCATGATAACAGGCCGAGCTTCGGCCCATTGTTTCTCAAAACTGTTTATTCCTTCGGATTTAAACACTTCCAGTGACGGGCCATGTACAAAATTGTCACAGTTGTCCTCTCTATGAGCCAATTCATAGAATCTGGAATCATACAGTTCTGGGTCCTTGAGATCCCTCGTATCTGATACCTTGCAGCCACTAACCATCTCCTCTGCATTTTTCACAAGCTTTGCCACCCAATTCATCTTGAAAATGCGGCCAAGATTCAAAGACTGTGAGCCACATCCGCCATATTCCTTTGGCGGGCATGGGATGCTCCCGTCGCTGTTGGCTTTCCACTCAGGAAACTTGTTTGAAAATCTCAGCTTCAGCTTTGGAACTCCTGCTTGATCTGCTGTGTCTTGGGTTGTCCCACTAATCTTAACTGAGGATTCTGTACGTAGATCTTGACAGCATCTCAAACATAGATCATACGAGCAGCTCGAGCAATGACGGTAGTAATCAACAACGGGTATCCGGCAGACATTGCTACATGGAACAAAACAATTTTATGCAATTAAGTAATCTAGTGCAGACAACTTCAGTTTGGTTTGGGTAGAACATGTAAAAAAAGATTCAAAAGCACTGAGTAATAACCAGTTCAGATTTGCTAATAATACAACATTACATTATGGATAATTTTAAACGATTAAGACAAAAACATGTAATGAATGAAGTCAAGTACCAGCACATCTGCTCATCTGCTTTCAATCTTGCCCTGACAAGATCAATCTCAGTTCCTGCATTGAAAAGCTATCAAGCCTTAACGGCAGTGAAATTTAGAAGTATGAATAATCAGCTACCACTGTATAAAGAATTCATCTTACCACGCAGCTTCTTCTCCAGCTCTACTTCAAAGCATTGTTCACGGTGGATTTGCGATATCACCGGAAGCACAGATGACAATAGACGATAAAGATATTGCAACTTGTCCAGGATGGATATTTGCCGAATTCGTGCCTGAAACATCACATAAAACCATTTCATTGCCTGATTATTTAGCCCTACAAAGTTACAACGGTTTAATATTTCGATCAAAATATAACCTTTATTGTATTATCGGAGCGTAAACAAAGTTTGCAATTACACAAACCACGGCAAGCAGGGCAAACCTTCTCAATTTCATCGAGTGAAAACTCCGAATACCTTAAAAGTAAGAGACACGAGGACAATAAATATTTATACAATTGAATTACAGGATTCTTATATAAACTGAAATGGTGTACCATGTTGAAATGCAAGTGGTGCAAAACATTCTCCGGTTGCATTTGAGGCAACAAATAATTCCATCTCTATCTTTATTCTGGCATTGATGGCATGTGCGCCCCACAGTCTCTGCAGAAGAATCAGTGCTTGCACCAGAGTATTCCTGCAAAGCAAAATAGTCACTTTATCATCAGTAAAATATGACTGCAAGCAAATGCCGGACCAGACAAGAATCAGAATTACATATCCTCATGTGAGCAATGAGTCATGTAAACAAATTAATCACAGTAAAGTATCTTTACGATGGAAACACACATAAAGGTCCACAAATCCTCATCTAACCAGGAGCATCACTATAAGAACCAATAAAACAAATTTGATTGCAGATCGACATACCATCGGACTGAAGCTTTGGTGTGACCTGTTGTATGATGAATCCATCGCAGCAATATGCCGTGTCTTATACAGCCTCCATCTTTCTTCAAACTGCTCAGGTTCTCTCATTGACTTCACAAAACGTGTAGAGCAGTTGCTTGTTATAGGTGCCTCAGGTGAGTACCGCATCTGGCTCATATAACTCTTCTCCTTAGCACTGTTCTTCCCTGAGACCAAACCATTACTATAATCCCCAACCATCATGTCGGTATGGGTTGTCTCTATATGATCGACACTACCCTCCGCATATGTATCGTTGTCACCCAAGGATTTTCTTTTCGCCCTCTTCAGGTTTGCCCGCCAGGCGGAAGTAGCTGCCCGTTTCTTGGCCTGGATGTAGTGCTTCTCACACACGGTTTTATCTGGCATTGACATCGCAGTGCATCTCCACTGCTTACCATCTGATCTCTTGCACCGCATATCATCTGGAATACCAACGATATCTTCGCCATTTCCCGAGACTAATCGGGTTTGATCGTTAACGCTCATTCTAGAACCCAATCACTTGTTCATCAACCTGCATTGTTCCAACAAGGAGAATAATAAGCCTACAACACTAGAAATCAAACCTGAAACTCCAGAATCCAATTTCTACTTAAAACATCAATATCAACCAAACAGACAATACCCAGAATCCAATTTCTAGGTAATATCATCAACATCAACCAAACAGACAATACAATCCAATTTCTGGGAAAAATCCACATAATCAACGAGCACGATCAATAAGCCATTGTTAATTCAACACTAAGCTGAGCAAAATAGAGAGAGAAGAAAACATTGTTGGACCGGGGAAACTCGAAAACTCTACTAAAAAAGCGCTAATCGGACAGAAATCTTACGCACGAACTAGTTTCAGAACACAAGAAACCAATAACATAGACCGACACGGATAGCATATAACTGTATATCGTGATATGTATATGCGTGTGTACAGACTGGAAGACAGAAACACAAAGTTAGAAAACATTATTGGAAGAAATCGGTTGAACTGGAATCACCGTGGCGATACCCCAACCACAAATCTCTCTCAAGAACAAGTCTTGACAGGAGAATTCGAGAATCGCTACATACATACAAGCCTATACCGCTGTATATAGATTTAAGTATGTATGCTTGCTCGTTTATGTATATACAGAGGAAGACGTGACGGACCCGAAATTAGGGTTTGGATCGACAGAGACTGCAGAAGAGGAATAGGTCACAGAGAAGAATCATGTTCAGAGGACTAATTAACAGTATCTCTGCCTTTTTTTTCTTTTTGTTTTGTTAGGATTTTTTTAGCTTCTCTTTGACGAGAAGAGTCCTGTCATTCTGACAGAACGTGATAGTTTCACTTTCACTCCACTTTGTTAAGTTTCTCAGAGTAAAAACAATGAAATGCAATATACACATCTTTTTACACTGAGGTAACTAAATAAAACATGTAATTTAAAAAGTTCTACTTACAAATATCAATTTTCAATATACCTAATTTCATTTTCCAACATTATTTTATGTTACCATTATGTTAAAAAAATTCGAACATAAAAAACTTTAGTAAAAAAGATAATTAGAGAACAAATAATATATTGGGAAAATATAGTAATTAAACATATAAATGTTGACGTTTATCTCATATCGAGATCTACACAGTAATAATATTCTAACATAGATTTTATCTTTCAATTATGCAAGTACTTAATAAAATTGTTTAGACTTTTTTGGAAATAATTGTTATATGTAGAATAACTAAAAGCATGATGTCGAAGGATTTGTATAATTTCTTCCATCGAACCTCTTTTATTTTGAGAAGACTAGTTCATAATTTGCACAATCTGCATACTAATATTAAGAATTTGTTTATATTCGAATCTAGATTTATATTTTTGTATGTTAAGTATATGAAAGATATTTATCGAAACAAAATTTATAAATTATTTATAAATAGATGATGTATCGCTACGACTTCTTTTCAAAACGTTTATATAATGATAAAATAATTATGAATTTTTTACACGTACTTAGTCATTATTTACAATAGAAATTCTACCACTTGGTAGGAATCATGCGGCAAAGGATGGATCTTTTCCTTTGTTCTTTCATTATAGATCACACTCTATAACCCTTACATATTAAATTATTTGTAAGTGTTGATATTGTTCTTCCTATCATGTTCATGGACACTTGAAACAAATACTTAAACTTCAACCCCACAGTTGTTTTGATTGTGGATTTACTGCATTGTATCCCAACCATATTGAGCATGTTCTGGTCTTATTTGAAATTTTCTAGGACAGTACCTTTCATTTCACTATTGTGTTGTTTCTATTACCCTTATGGGCAAACATCCAACCCGTTTGCTTCATCAGTTCCTAAGCTCTTGCAAAGCTGGAAGAAACCGGTAGGGATAAAGATCCTCAAGATCATAATGAAATTCTTCATCATAAATCTTATAAGTAGGAATGGGCAAATAGCGAATATCCGTAAATATTCGACTATTCATATCCGTATTCGTCGAATATTTGATTTTACTATTCGTATTCGTATCCGTATCCGTAAATACGGATATTCGTAAATTTGAATATCCGCAAATATTCGGATATTCGTCGGATATTCGTATCCGTAACAAAATCAATTTTAAAAAAATAATAAAAAAAAAAATTCTTATAAAAATTTAATAGTTATCAAAATATCATTCATAAAGAATCTTCAAATTGCACAAATACAAAAAAACATAATATAAATAAAGAAAACACCAATGCATCAAGTCTCTCAATCATGTAGAGTTAACTTTGTCGATGACTCCAACAGCGTCGCCAATTCATCTAAAACTTTTATAATTTACATTTTAGTCCTTAAATTTTAAATATAATAACGATTTCTTTATATATTTTATATTTGATCTGAAAATCAATTATAATAATGTTTTTTATTTATAATTTGGTCCTTAAAATTAATTTTATTATATATATATTTATATATTAAATAAATTATCTATTTAGTACTTACGGATACTAATACTTACGAATAATTGTTATACTATTTGTATTTGTATTTGTATTTGTCGAATATCTAAATCATGATATTTGTATTTGTATTTGTTCCTACGGATATTTGTTTTTTCGGATCGAATACGGTTCGAATACGAATACTTCAGATATTTTGCCTAGCCCTACTTATAAAACCTCAAGATGTGAAATTCTTTAGTATCACAATCTTGAGCTGAGGTGTATCTTTCTCCTTCATGAGATTGGGAACTCAATCCATTCTTACTTATCTTTGTGTTTGTGTTCAATCCGTATTACTCTAATACGATAGAAACCTTTAAAAACAAAATTTTTCTTTCTCTCCGTTGTTTTGTATGATTTTACCATTTTCTCATTGATAATTCGTCCCAAAAATGGCTCTTTCAAATCATAGAAAAAGAAAACATTGTTTAGCATGTGTTTAGATTCGTTAATATGTTTTTATGCTAAAACGATTACCCTTCATTTCATTTAAATTTAATTTAATTAACAAAAACTTTCGTTTTAGTTTGTTGTTGTTTTAGTGGGTTTATTTTCACCTTGTAATTAAAGCTTTTTAAAAATTTGTTATTTAAACTCTTTTGTAGTTGATTTATTGGTAAGAACTTTTTGTCAATAATAGACAGGTTTTTCTTGATGTTTTTTAGAGTTGCATATGCATTTTTAAGATTTAGATTTTTAAATACTTTCGATTATCAATCATTTAGGGTGTAACTGGTGGAGTCGTAGTTGCCAGCAAACGCATCGAATGCGTTTTCTAGCGACTACAGACGAGATGAAATCTGACTGGTGGAGTCGTAGTCGCACGCAAATGCAGGCGAGATTAAAAATCTGGAAAAATAGTTGCGATACGATTGCGATTGGATGCGTTTTGATTAAAAAGACATAAATACCCTTCGAATTTTATGAAAATTATAGAAAAATCATTAATTGTAAATATATATATAAATTTGTATATGTAAATATTTTAATAATTTTTTAATTAATTTAAAATATTTGAAAATTATAATTAGAAGTATACACTAAACAAAATTTAAATAAATTATTTTATTAACAATTGATGTCTATTTTGGTAATTTTATTTAAAACACAATCGCAACAGTTCTCTACCATTCGCTTCAAATCACAATCGCTACCAAACGCAACGATTTCACCATTCAGATAAGATCAAACGAAACGCCACCAATTGCTGCTAGAAACACCACCAATCGTAAACGCAAAAACAGTGTTTCCACCGGTCAAACCCTTGATCACTTGTCATCATCGTAACATCTTCGCTTATTTTTTTATTTTTTAATCATTTTGGATAAGAGGTATAAATTGTTTTAATAACTAGATAGCTTTAGATTTTTTTACTCGAGTTGTTAAAAAGGTTTTAGATCAATTTCATTTGAGAACTTTAGCATGATCATTATGGATTGAAGCTTGTTGAATATAATTTAGAGATAAAAGAAAAATCAAACAATTTCAACATGCATTTAAAGCATTATTTTATGAAGAGATTGGATTGTAATACAAGAGAGACCGTGATATCATAC
This sequence comes from Gynandropsis gynandra, assembly GCA_036759665.1. NCBI lineage: Eukaryota > Viridiplantae > Streptophyta > Magnoliopsida > Brassicales > Cleomaceae > Gynandropsis > Gynandropsis gynandra. The sequence continues at coordinate 35,019,047 of CM071864.1, read as the reverse complement.
CTTGTCAAGCCACAATTAGTTGCATTATTTTTATTTAAGTTTTGGTTACGTTATAAAAGAACATGCATTTTTAATAATCAAATTTGTTGAAAATGTTAAAAAAAACCGTTGAAATTGTAATTCAACGAATTTTAGTGAATTTAGAATCATTGATTTTGGGAGGTTAAAAAATAAATATATTGTAAAACGTTGACATTTGCGATGGTTATCAACGACTAAAATTCGCTGGTAATTTCAATCCATTAGTTGCTAAAATTTTATAAAATATTATTTATTTTCAATTTTATAATAAACTCAATTTAAATAATAAATTTTATATACTTTTATTATTATTATTTATATATAACCTTTTAAATAATTTTAATATTAATATATCAAAATGAAAATTTTAGTATAAATAAATTAAAAATAAATTCACTATAACAACTTTAATATTATAAAATTAGAGATTGAGATTTAAAAGGTACAACGTTAAATCTATCGATAGATTTATAAGTTTTCAATAAATCTAAATCTAAGTATATATATATATATATAACATTGATATCAAACTAAAATCTTTGAAAAATGAAAGAAATAGAAAGAGGTTGGCGAAAAATTCAATATTTTTAACGGATACTACTTGAACTCCAAAAAAGCTGTTTTTCGGATTTTTTTTCCTTCTCATTTTTGGCAATGTTTTCTCTATTTTCAATGGGTATTCATTAAACAATTTAAATAATTTCTAAATATTAAATAAACGTTAGAAAGCTTGTTTGAATCTTTTCGCATTTTTATGAAGTTTATTGTTTATTTTCAACAAGATTTTGACCATCACCATTGAAATTTTCAAATGTTGTTTTCAATTGTTATCCATTGATGAATTCATTTAATTTTTCGACCATCGTCCATTGATAATTTTAACAAACTTTTCAATTGTTAACCAATGATCATTTCGATTCATTTTCCAATCGGCGCTCGTTAATAACTTCAAATGTTTTTTTCAACCATCATGTGTTAACCACATGAATATTCAATGAGTACTAATAAGTTCGAATTTCATCGCTCACTGATTCCACATGTCTCTAACACATACTATGATACATGATATTTAAGGATGAAATCAAAAGGAAAAAGAACTATATGGGGTGCATATCAAAGCAAATAAATATTTTGTTCCTTCACTTTTTGCCGACACAAGCACCTTAGAAAGAAAGGAGCTAGGGCAGACTGATGAATATGTTCCACCAAGCATTATCAAACCCACAAATTGAACCAACCGTTTGGAAAAAAAACATAAAACTGAAAAGAGTCAACAAACTATGAAACTTGAAGATCAATCACATACACCGCAAAATACTTCTCACTAAAACAAATAGCAAAAATAATCAAAGACATCATCACATGTAATTTAAGGTACGAAAAAACCCATGGATCGTAAAGGTTCGGGGCACAATGAATAGTGAAAAATAGCGATAATCGTCGAACAAATTTATCGATAGACGATTATATGATGCTTACCTCCTTATGTACTTCAGGATCTCTCACAATTCCTCTACAATGGGCATTGAGGTAAAATGATTGAAACACAAGATTTTACCGTGTATCATTTCAGAGAAATATGTTCTCATCATCTTGCTCTACATTCCCTAAGCATAAGTTTATAAATAGAAACATAAACAATAATTTGGAAAACTGTATCAGATTTCCGAATAATAGATGGCTATAAAAATCATTTTTCCTCGTGTTCTAAATTGTTGCATGATCCTTCAAGACATGTTTCTTAAGAAGCAAACTCAAAAAAGGAAGAACCTATCCATCTTGATTATCAAGACCTTGTTTTGTGAATTGCGAATATTCTCTCTATTCCATAAATATTAGCATAGTGAAATGCATACTCACCAACTCAAAGTTGCCTGACAAGTAAAATGATCTTTAAGATGTAAAAATAAAAGATGCCATAGTCTTTCCTTCAAAAATACACAAATTGATTCTAAAATTGTGCAAATCAAGAGGAACATGGATAATGTACGGAAAAAAAATTGGAAAACCAAATTTGGGAGGTAACAGATTCCATATGAGCCATTAGAGAAAAAATTAAACCAAGAATGGAAACGAAAAACTCAACCAAATCAGATGAAAAAACCTTTGGAAAATGAATAGAATTTGTTAAATCAAACACTCGAAATTTAGAAATCACTATAAAAAACATCCAGTTTACAACGAACGGATCAACAGATCCGTCCGTTGATGACCTTTTTCAAAGGATTGCAACGGATACCCGAGAACGTTCAACGGGCTGTCATCCGCTGCAATCGTTGCAACTATCAACAAATGGTCAACGGATAATGTATGTTGCTATTGTCCGTTGAAATACAGTTAGAAAACCACAAAAATGGACCAAAGGACATCCGTTACAGTGGGCAACGAATGTCCATAGTATTGGCAATGAAAACCTGTTGAAAGTGGTAATTTCGAGGACTGCCATTGGAATATTTTCACGTGACTTTGCAACGGGCATCCGTTAATGATTCCAATGGATGTCCGTTGGAAAAACACTATTTAATGACCAATATCAAAGTTTTAGCATCAAACCATCAACAACAAATATATTTTCAACAAAATGGCATATACTTCAAATAGATATATATATATATATATATATAAATATATAAATATATATATATATCGAGAGAATTGATCTATAGAAGAAAAGATCTTATAACCGAAGAAATTACACAAGAATTCTTACACGGATTGGAGCAATTCATGAGTTTTGCATCGATGCAACCTTTGTGTCAAGAACGCGGGACAATGTTATGTCCATGCAAAAGATGCAAAAACATGAAGTATTGAATTCAAAAAATTGTTTGCAAACATCTTTACAAGGTGGGTTTTGTAGAGAATTACAAAATTTTGTTATTTCACGGGGAAAATTGCGGCGTTAGAGATATTATGCAAGAAGCAAAAGTAGAAATAAATGAAGAAGCTATTTATGAAGCATCAACGACCAATCCATATGTGAAAATGGTGTCATATGCTTTCATGGAGTTGTTGAACAAACGAATGAAGAGATACTGAACAATGAGGCACGGCGATTTTTCAACTTATTAGATTCGGCGAAACAACCTATACAGAAGATTGTCGTGAAGTTCAGTCCCGCTTATCTTTATCTTCAAGATTTATGAGTATAAAAAAAACTACGATGTTGCTAAAAATTGCATGGATACATTTTGCAAAACTATGCGTGAATATTTACCGAAAAATAATCAAGTTCCCGAGACATACTATGAAACAAAGAATATTTTAAAAGATTTGAGAATACCACATGAGAAAATTGATATTTGTAGAAACAGTTGCATGATGTTTTGGGGAAATGATAAAGAATTATTAGAATGCAAGTTTTGCGATGCAAGCATATTTCGACCAAAAAACCATCTTCACGTAAATATGTACCATACAAAAAATGTTCCATATGCCTATAGCAAACAGAATGAGAAGGTAATTTGAATCGAAAAAACCGTTGTGGAAATGAGATGGGCGAATGGATAATGCAACATCCATCGGATGGTAAGGCTTGGAAAGATTTTCATGAAATATTTCCTGAGTTCGCGTATGAAATGAGAAATATTTATCTTTGCTCGTGCACCGATGGTTTTAGTCCATATGGATAATCTGGAAGTCAATATTTTCTGTGGTTGGTGATTTTGTCTCCGTATAATGTTTCTTACGTTGCTGATTCCAGGACCAGAACATCCGAAGAAAAGTTTCGATGTCTTTTGTTAGTCCTTAATTCATGAATTGAGATATTTGTGGAACAAATGAATTCTTGCTTATGACGTGAGTATGAAATAAAATTTTACATTGAAAGCGGTCTTGTTATGACAATTAGTGACTTTCGTGCCTATGGAATGTTATCTGGATGGAGCACGCATAGGAGATTAGCATGTCCATATTATATGGAGGATACAAATTCATTTCGACTAGTACATGGTAAGAAACCATGTTGGTTTGATTGTTATAGAAGATTTCTTCCTCGTGGACATGTTTTCCGGAAGGATAGAAAACATTTTCGAAAGAACGTGGTACAAAAAGAAGAGGCACTGTACATACAAACCAGAACACAAATCTTTTTACGAAAGATTAAACACAATGGAAGATTTACAAGAATTGATAGAATGCAATGGAGATTGTGGGTCGTAAACCAAAAGGCCAAGGTGAATGGCATAACTGGTATAAACGTAGTATCTTTTGGGAACTACTATATTGGAAATCATTGATATTACGTCATAATTTAGATGTTATGCATATCGAAAACAACTTTTTCGATAACATCATCAATACTATTTTGAATGTGGCGGGTAACACTAAGGATAATATACAATCAAGAAAAGATTTGAAGACAATATGTCAAAGACCTGAGTTGGAACTAAGAGATGGAAGGTCACCTATCCTAGTATTCAGATTGTCTAGGCAGACGAAAACAACAATATTAAGGTGGTTAAAAGAAGATGTTAAGTTTCCAGATGGATATGCATCGAACATTGATCGATGTGTGGATATTGTTGGTTCAAGGCTGATCGGGTTGAAAATTTATGATTTTCACGTTTTCATGCAGCGACTCATTCCAATTGCATTTGATGAGCTTTTACCACGGAATATTCACGATGTGCTATGCGAAATTAACATATTTTTTCAAAGATATATGTTCAAGAAATTTTGATCATCTCGTTTTCATACGTATTTCTTGCACGATTTTAGAGATGTTTATGATATATATGCGATGCTTTACATATGATTCCATATTTGTTTTACTTGTTTTCATGTTCTTACAGGTTTTTATGCGTATTCGATTCATTTCGGAGCTAAAGGACGTGCACGAGACAAAGTACCAACATCGAGGATCATCACAGGACAAACAGGACGAGAATTGGCAAGGAATAGCCACTACCTGCGCGGTGAATGGAGATATCGCGATACAAACACGAGTAAATGAAGCAAAACTAAGCAAAACCACTCTTCTATCAGATATGCATGGTCAGCATTCAAAGAATCATAAACCGGAGAAGAGAAATGGAAGCAATGGCCGCTTACAAAAAAATGGAAACAATGGGCGCTTACAAAAATGAAAACTTTCGGTGGTTGGAGCAAAAATGGAAAATTTCGGTTGCTAGAACAAAAGTAAGAAGATCACGGTTGGAACATGAAAAGAAAACATGGTTTATATAAAATAGGAGCAAGTTGCTAGAACAAAATGTAAACTTCCAACCGCCTACACAAAAATGGAAAGATTGCCGCCTACACTAGAATTGGAAACACCAACCATCAAAGATAAAAAATGGAAATGGCTGATAGAAAAATTAATGGAAATGCAAGAACAAGAAAGAAGGCAGAAAAGAAAAGAGGAAAAGAAGGAAAAAGGAAAAGGAAATCGTTGCTGCACAAGAGGAAAAGGAAATACAAGCTGATGAAGAAAATAGAAACCGAAAAAATGGAAACTAGTGAAAAAGGAAATTTAGCAAAACAAGAAAATGAACGTGTTGGCTACTTAAACCAAATGGAAACATGGTTAAAAAAGAGGAAGAGGAGCTACATGGCTGGAAAATAAAGAGGAAACGTTGACAATTACACAAGAATGGAAAAACAAGAGATGGAAAAATTCGGAAAAGTAAAACTGCAGTTGCTGTAAGAAATAGAAAATTCCAGCCACTAGAGAGGAAAGAAAGGGGACGTCCAAAGAGGAAAGATTAGAGGAAATAAAAGAGGAGAAAAAGGGAAAAAGGGGAGAGCTTCGGCAGTCCAATTCGTACAGAAAACGAAGAGAAAAAAGACAGAGCACACGTAGAGAGAAGAAGAAGGTTCTTGCGAAGGAGACTTGCAAGGAGCATTGGAGATCAACTTCATACTTCGGTTTTGTTTGGTTTTCATGTTCCTTAGACCTTCTATTTCGTTTATTTTTGTTTACAGACGCATGAGCGAGTAGTTTGTTTGTTCTAGGAGAAGGGATTAGCCCTTGGCTATCCCGGAACCACTTTCGATTTATCTTTGAATGCATCTTCCCGTTTTCGTTTATCTATTCTTTATTTTATCTAAGTGCTTAATTTACTTGTGTTTGCGATGGCTACGTAGATGCATGTGTTAGGGAATAGGAGAAGGACCGAAAGGAGAATTCTAGTCTTAGAAGATCAGGTTTAGAACAACCGAGGTTAGGCCACGAAAGTAGGGTAGTAGGGGTTGAGGGTAAAACGGATGAATCACGGGTCTCATGGGTTTAGTTCAAGATGTCAGCCACGAAAGTAGGGGGTAACTTGACTAGATCACGTGTCTATGCATCGAGAGAGGATGCCTCGAGAGAGGATAGATATCATATTAGGATCGTCTGCCTTAGATAACTTGACTGGGATTGCATGATAGATAGGTTGATTGTTGGTTTCGGTAGTCTTGTGGTGAAACCGACTTCCTGGAACGTTTGTCTCATTCTTAAGAACTAGTTTGTTTATTTGCTTTTATTATTTCATTCTTAAAACCAAATTTCATTCGTTAGCAAGTTTGATTCATAGTTCGAGTTTAAGTTGCGTTGCATAGTCTCTGTGGGATCGACACCTGAAGTACTACACACATGTCGTGCACTTGCGGGTAGTTTAGGTTATTTGTTTAACTTTTATAACGCATCAAGTTTTTGGCGCCGTTGCCAGGGACTATTGTCAACACGTCTTAGATTCGAGCCTAGAGTCTTTTCTTGTTTTGTTTTTGTTTTTGTTTTCTTTTCTTTCGTTCTTTCTACGTAAATCGTTCTTTATTTGTCCTTTGAAGAGCCTTCAGATCAACATGGATGGATAATCAGAACGGCAATGGACAGATGCAACAACATCAACTCGTGCCTCAACCGCGACAACCACAGGCTCCTCCACCACGTTGCCTCAGAGATTACGTGGTGCCGAACATGAACAACGTACAAACAGCCATAAGGATGCCTGCTGTTGCTAGAGAATAGTTTGAGATTAAGCCGGCAATGATCAACATGCTTTATCAGAAGCAATTCATGGGTGCAAATCACGAGGACCCTCATCAGCACCTCAGAGACTTCCTTGAGCTTTCCGGTACATTCAAGATACACAGAGTCTCAGAGGATGCAATCTTACTACGTCTCTTCCCCTTCTCAAATGGGGGACGGGCGAAAAACTTGGCTGCAATCGCTCCCCGCTGGTTCTATCACAACTTGGGACCAACTCTGCACATTGTTCTTATCACGCTTCTTTCCTCCGAGCAAGACGATTCAGATGAGGGGGAAATCACAACGTTGAGATGCAGAGATGGAGAAATTTTATTTGAAGCGTGGGGAAGATTTAAGGATCTTCTACAGTTGTGTCCACACCATGGTCTTGAGCAGTGGTACATTATCCAAACCTTTTACAACGGAATTTCAGATGAACATCGAACGACGTTGAATAACGCTGCTAGAGGATCATTTATGGATCTGAGCGTCGAGGAGGCATACGAGCTGATCGATAACCTTGCCATGAACCACACCATGTGGTCAACACCGAGAGGTATGCCTAATAGCACTCGTCGCCTATACGAGCCGAATTAGAGTAAAGCGACGGATAATGCAACGAATGCCATGTACTGCGTGAATTGCGGAGATACAGAACATGTGGCTTATCAATGCACGCTGCACGAGAATGTGGAATACATGAATTATGCCCAGCAGCAAGGAAACACGCAATTTGGGAATACCTACAACCCGA
>CM071864.1:34997301-35008048 GCA_036759665.1 Gynandropsis gynandra | reverse complement strand
GTGATTATCTCGTTTTTATACGTATTTCTTGCACGATTTTAGAGATGTTTATGATATATATGCGATGCTTTACGTATGATTCCGTATCCATTTTACTTGTTTTCGTGTTTTTATGTTCTTACAGGTTTTTCTGCGTAGTCGGTTCATTTCGGAGCTAGTGCACGAGACAAAGTACCAACATCGAGGATCATCACAGGACAAACGGGACGAGAATTGGCAAGGAATAGCCACTACCTGCGCGGTGAATGGAGATATCGGGATACAAACACGAGTAAATGAAGCAAAACTAAGAAAAATCACTCTCCTATCAGCTATGCACGGTCAGCATCCAAAGAATCATAAACCGGAGAAGAGAAATGGAAGCAATGGCCTCTTACAAAAAAATGGAAACAATGGGCGCTTACAAAAATGGAAACTTTCGGTGGTTGGAGCAAAAATGGAAAATTTCGGTTGCTAGAACAAAAGTAAGAAGATCAAGGTTAGAACATGAAAAGGAAACATGGTTTATATAAAATAGGATCAAGTTGCTAGAATAAAATGTAAACTTCCAAACGCCTACACAAAAATGGAAAGATTGCCGCCTACACTAGAATTGGAAACACCAACCATCAAAGATAAAAAAAATGGAAATGGCTGATAGAAAAATTAATGGAAATGCAAGAACAAGAAAGAAGGCAGCAAAGAAAAGAGGAAAAGAAGGAAAAAGGAAAAGGAAATCGTTGCTACACAAGAGGAAAAGGAAATACAAGCTGATGAAGAAAATAGAAACCGAAAAAATGGAAACTAGTGAAAAAGGAAATTTAGCAAAACAAGAAAAGTAACGTGTTTGATACTTAAACCAAATGGAAATATGGTTAAAGAAGAGGAAGAGGAGCTAAATGGCTAGAAAATAAAGAAGAAACGTTGACAATTACACAAGAATGGAAAAACAAGGGATGGAAAAACTCGGAAAAGGAATACTGCAATTGCTGTAAGAAATAGAAAATTCCAGCCACTAGAGAGGAAAGAAAGGGGACAGCCAAAGAGGAAAGATTAGAGGAAAGGAAAGAGGAGAAAGAGGGAAAAAAGGGGAGAGCTTCAGCAGCCCAATCAGAGCACACGTAGAGAGAAGAAGAAGGTTTTTGCGAAGGAGACTTGCAAGGAGCATTGGAGATCAACTTCATACTTCGGTTTCGTTTGGTTTTCATGTTCCTTCGACCTTCTATTTTGTTTATGTTTGTTTACGGACGCATGAACGAGTAGTTTGTTTGTTCTAGGAGCAGGGATTAGTGCTTGGCTATCCCGGAACTACTTTGATTTATCTTTTAATGCATCTTCTCGATTTCGTTTATCTATTCTTTATCTGAGTGCTTAATTTACTTGTATTTGTGATGGACACGTAGATGCATGTGTTAGAGGTTAGGAGAAGGACCGAATGGAGAATTATAATCCTAGAAGATCAGGTTTAGAACAACCGAGGTTAGGCCACGAAAATAGGGTAGCAGCGGTTGAGGGTAAAACGGATGAATCACAGGTCTCATGGGTTTAGTTCAAGGTGTCAGCCACGAAAGTAGGGGGTAACTTGACTAGATCACGTGTCTATACCTCGAGAGAGGGTAGATACCATATTAGGATCGTCTACCTTAGATAATTTGACTGTGATTGCCTGATAGATATGATGATTGTTGGTTTCGGTAGTGTTGTGGTGAAACCGGTTTCCTGGAACGTTTGTCTCATTCTTAAGAACTAGTTTGTTTATTTGCTTTTAGTATTTCATTCTTAAAACCATATTTCGTTCGTTAGCAAGTTTGATTCGTAGTTCGAGTTTAAGTTGTGTTGCATAGTCTCTGTGGGATCGACACCTGAAGTGCTACACACGTACCGTGCACTTGCGGGTAGTTTAGGTTATTTGTTTAACTTTGATAACGCATCAAAATTAAAAAGGGATGACTTGGATTAATGAAAAACAATATCTCTGAAGTATTATGTTCATTGGAAAATGTTTTTCTGCCTTCACTCTTCGATGTTATGGAACATTTGCCAATTCATTTAACAAATGAGGCAATACTCGGTGGGTCATTCAATTCAGATGGATGTATCATTTCGAAAGGGTTTTCTTTCATTTAAAGAAAAAAGCAAAAAAAAAAACAAAGCAACGATTGAAGGATCTATTGTTAAACAATAATTTTTAGAAGGAATCACATATTTCAGCATATTTTATTTCGAATCTCATATTCAGACGAAAGAAAGACGTGCAGCGGATGATCACACAAACTATCTATATCAATATAATTCGCAGTTTGGCATAATTCCTGAGATGTTTACACTGATTGGACGCACTGGAGGTAAATCCAAAGAATATTGGTTAACGCAAAAAGAGTATAATCACATCCACACATGTATATTACTAAATTATAAAAATCTATTACCTTTCGAAAGGTACAAAACAATGAAAATCAATATTTTAAATACAATTAATATATATATATATATAAAATATTAACATTTTTTCATTACAGGATATTTGATGAAGAAGTAATTGGTACATATCCTCATAACGCAGATGAACTCACACTCACAAAAGTTCAACATTATGGCTCGTGGTTGAGAGATTACGTAAGTACTCATGTACACGTCTTATATATACTAAAATTAATTGCATTTATTATAAAGTATTCATTTGGTTTTTATGTTATATAGGTGAAATATTCTGATGAGAGACTTTCTACGTGGTTGAAAGATTTGGCCTATAGTCCTACACGAAATGTTATGTGTTGGCCAATTTTGTTTACTCGCAACTACACATTCCATACGTACGAACACAGAAAGCATAGAAGCATATAACATTATGACGTTTGCGTTAATAGTGAAATAGAGGGTGATAACTTCTACGGAATTTTGCACCAAATCCTATAGGTGGAATATCTCGGTCTCATTGGGTTGAAGGTAATGCTTTTTAAATGTCAGTGGTTCGACCCAACCGTAGGACGTGGAACACCAAAACAATCGATGGGGAGGAATTGACATCAATCCGGAACGATAATATGGTAAGAATGATCGATTCATCACAATAAATCAAGCAGATCAAGTATATTATATGCAATATGATGTGGTTAATCTCAAGTAATAATTACCTAGACTAACGCTTCCGCAAGAATACGGATCGTGTAGTACCAGGATCGAACACAAGGGAATAGATGCAACAATAAAGCTAGTTAACTAATGAATATGATGTTTGATAAATTAATAGGTGAATTAAAAGTAAAGACTAAACTAATCTAAACGAAGTAAATTCAATAAGATAAAACACCACGGTATCGAGAGATGCACGATAATGCAATGAAGTGCTAGCAAGATCATGGTTATAGATATTATCACATATTCGGGGAATTCAAGCTCTTTCCTAGGGAATGACTCTCCTGATGCCTAAACACACTATCTAGCATGCGTACTACCAATCTCCCAATTGTGTAATCTCACCTACTAGATGCATTAAGATTGCTATCCTAATTCCTAAGTCCAACTAACCGACCGACCAAGGTTCTAAATCAATTGAGACTTCGTATCATGGCTACGTTCCAAAATCCAATTCATCTCACAATGCAATCAGACTTTTATTATCATTCATTCTAGTGGAAAACGAGAATAAAAGCATTAAGAACAGCCAATCAATCCGAAAACAATCAAATATTATAACCAAGCATTAAGCACAAGACTTCATTACATATCTGCAAAGCTTTATAACATGTAGCTACTAATCTACTCGGACATGGACTTAGAAAACGAAACACAAAAGAAATCTATAATCAACATAGATAAAGAATGAGATCCCTATCTATTCTTTTACCGATGTCTTCAACAGCTCCTCTGTGTTCCAAGTTCACCACCCCGTCTCCAGCCTTCCGGCGTGCTGCTCTCTCTCTTCTCTCTACGTGTGTGTTGTGTGGTGTGTGTGTGTTGTGTGTCCGAATTCCTTCTGTCCTCTTGACCCCTACGTCCTCTTTTCTCTTTCATTTCTTTCCTTTTCTCCTTCTTTTCCTCTTTAGTTGGATCTAATCTCTCCAACCCATTCCTTTTCGTCCTCCTTTCGTCTTTGGATAATTTCCATTTTTTCGGTTTCCATTTTCTTCAGCAGCTTGTGTTTTCATTTCCTCTTGTGCAGCAATTATTTCCTTTTCTTTTTTCCTCATTTTCCTCTTCCTTGGCTGACTTCTTTCTTGTTCTTGCATTTCCATTAATTTTTCCAGCAGCCATTTCCATTTTCTATCTCCGATGGTTGCAATTTCCAATTCTTGTGTAGGTGGCTATCTTTCCATTTTTGGATTGGCGGTTGAAAGTTTACATTTTGTTCCAGAAACTTGCTTCTATTTTATGTAAACCATGTTTCCTTTTCATTTTCCAATCGTGCTCTTCTTAATTTTGTTCCAGTAACCGAAAGTTTCCATTTTTGTTCCAGCCACCGAAAGTTTCAATTTTTGTTCCAGCCGTGAGTTTCCATTTTCGAAGGCCACATGCTGGTTTCTATTTCTTTTAGCGTGCAACTGCTTATTTCCATTTCTCATCTCCAGCCATGCTTCCATTTTTTGTAGGAAGCCAACACATTTCCATTTTGTTCGAAAGGCCAACAATTTTCATTTTTGTAAGCGGCCATTGTTTCCATTTTTGTAAGCAGCCATTGTTTCCATGTTTGTAAGCAGCCATTGCTTACATTTCTCTTCTCCGGTTTATAATTCTTTGAATGTTAACCGTGCATAGTTGATAGGAGAGTGGGTTGCTTAGTTTTGCTTCATTTACTCGTGTTTGTATCCCGATATTTCATTTCCTCCAATAACACGAGAAACCGATGAAAGAGGACTAAGTGATGCTTAATGCTCGGTAAACTATCTACGAAAATGAACTAAAATACTATAACAAAATAGACGTTATCAAACTCCCCCAGACTTGAACCTTTGCTCATCCTCGAGCTAGAATAGAACTAAGCATGAGAGGAGTTAGACAACAACCAGATACTAGCACAAACAACTCGAAAAGTCAGCCACCCTACACAACAACGCGTCACTCGAACATAGATCTAAGTGCACCAAATTTAAACCTCTATCTACCGAAAGCCATTAACCGTGAAATCCTACACATATCCTAATTTCAGTTCAATAATCCCTAGACAACATCCAAGCGATCTTTATACCTATTCTAATGCGCAAACAGTTCGATGCCATTCTTAAAACAGTTATTTTTTCTTTTTCAGTTCTCTTTTCTTCTTTTCAGTTTCCACACATTTTTTTTTGAAAATTCGCACTTGGTTTCTAGGACGTCGGAGTTGAAGAGAACAGCCTTCTACTTAGACCCAGGTTGCCGATTGGCACACTCATAAGGTCTTGTAACCTTAGCAAAGTGAAGAGGTTGCGTCTTTGCATATTTTTTTCTTTTGATTAAACTATTGCGACTACGCATCGACTCTAACCCTTAGGACGTAGAAAAATAGCCTCGACCCACCACTTAGACCCGAACCATCAATATCGATGCATTCATGTCAATGTAGGGCTTAAGTAGTTAAAAAACTTATTCTATTGACATCGGAGCGTAAGTGCATGGAAATATAACGATCGAAAACAAACCAAAGAATGAACGGTATACTCGGAGATATAAGTGCTTGGGATTGAAACCTAGGGAGAGGAATATAACTATAGGCTATGGATTCATGCACGACCACTAACTAATTGATATCTAAAGGTATGTTTCAGCAAACCTAGACTTTTGTTCCTAATTCGACAAAGTTGCATAAAGGTGACTAAAGTTCGAAATTTTTCGTAAGAGATATCCGTTTGTCTTAATCCTAACTCACGTAAAAACTAAAATATAACAAATAACTCAGCATCTAATCCTAATCACAATCACGACACTCGAAGAGTACCCCCAAACTTGAACGGAACACCGTCCCGGTGTTCAAAACCTACGAGAAGGACTAGCATGTAAAAATTTGGGGAAAAATAAAATAGATAGGAACATGTGCACCTGATGCGTACTGGCTGTCCTGAGTTGATGTAGCTGGACGTACGCGTCTTTCCTTATGTTGTGGATCATTTCGAAATAGAAAACCTGTAACAAAAGTCACACAATCCGAAGGAGACAGTACGATACATCGGGGTTGTTGGTAAGGTGCATGCTTTTGAAAGGAATAAGAGTCGAATTCTAAATAACATTAAAACGAAATAACTAAAAGGATATAGGGTTCGGGTTTCCTTTTGAGAAGTGCTTGTTTAAGGTCACGAGCCTGACCAAAACGTGCTACTCATTAGGTGGACGTCCTCAATGTCGTCGTGTACGTAGCGTCTCGCGTGCATAGTGTGCTCGATAGGGTGTAGCACGCGGATCAGTTGGATTCCTTGCATGATTGGTCATCTCCTCCTTAAGCTTGGTCGTGTTGTTCCCTATGTTGGGGGCTAGATCGTGCTGTCCAAAGAATTTGGTTCAGCTATCCATATAAGTTCGGTTATGCACTCCATGAAACCGGTTAGGCGTTCGCCTCTCGTTTCCTTCAACGTCTCCAAAATTTGTTGATGCGTGATTCCTTTTGGTAAAGGATTCATCTTCACCTTGGGTTCCTTATCAATGTCCCAATTAGGTGCTGGACGTTTGGCGTGGCTGTTTTCGGAAGTGGTTGAACTCGCGCTGCATGCTGCTTGATACGCGCTGGAATCTGCCGTGGACGCACAGAGGTTTCGCACTGATTTAGGACGTTTTCTTGACCTGAATTGATGTCCACTCGAGTTTTTCTTATGTGTTTATGAGTTGAGAACTCCTCTTAACAAGGATTGTTCGAAATTTCACCTTTTGCTTAGGTTACGAACTGTTGTGCTCGAATCGCACAAAAATCTGCTCGGAGTGCGTCTAGCTCGGTGTTCGAGCTCTCCTTTGTATTTTCTTCGTCCAGCAGCTTAGTATAGTATGTTGCAACATTTGGTTCTTTATACAATTCTTTTTCAATTGCTAAAAGAGCCATCTCAAGGGAATCCATATTACCGAACTCTTCAAAGACTTCTTCGGCCAGTTTCTCTAGGACGTCGATATGGAATACCGAATCCACCATACAAGGCTGCTTGAGTGTGTCATTCAGATTGAACTCCAATTATTCATCTCCGAATTTAAGCGTAAGTCTACCTTCAACACAGTGTATGATTGTCTTTTCCGTATTTAGAAACGACCTACCGAGAATAATTGGGATTTTATTGTCCTCCTCCATATCCAAGACGACGAAATCGACCGGGATGAAGAACTTCCCATCTTGTAAAGGCATGTCTTCTAGTATGCCCTCGGGTATTCTAACACTTTGATCAGCCATGGTGAGCACCATTCATGTAGGTTTAAGATCCAACATTCCCTAAAATCCATTTTTTTGTATACCGACAATGGTAGCACGCTCACGCTTACTGCGACATCGATTAGTGCATGATTAATTTCATAATCACCTATTTTACAAGGGATCACGACTATACTTGGATCGGACATCTTCTTAGGTAGGTTTGGTTGCAGCATCGAATTTGTCACCATCACGGTTTCCATCTCCACGTCTCGTTTGTTCGCAAGCACCTCTTTCAAGAACTTAGCATATGAAGGCATCTTCTTCAACACTTCCTGAAATGGAATGGTAATATGCATCTTCTTCAACATCTCAACAAATTTGGAAAATTGAGCATCTTCTTTCTTTTTGCATTGACGTTGGGAAAACGGCAAAGGAGTCGGTCTTGGATCGGGTTTTACGTATTTCGGCTTCTCCTCTTCGGTTTTCTTTTTATGCTCTTCAATGTTGCTGCCTTTTTCCATTGTTGTACTACACATTTCACCTTTATCAAATGTTGAAGGAATGGTTTGATCTATCAGTTTCTTACGTTGACATTGTAGGAATGGCAAAGGAGGCGGTCATGGTTCGGGTTTTACGTATTTTGGCTCTTCGTCCTCTTCGGTTTTCTTCTTGTGCTCTTTAACGTTGCTGCCTTTTTCCACCTTTGTACTAGATGATTCACCCCTTTCAAACATCAAAAGAGCAGGCTGATCCACTGACGTGTGGAAACACGAGTTACAAATTATCCTAGACCACTTCACCGCAAGTATACGGATCGTGTAGTACCAGGGTCAATCTCTGGGGACTAAGGCAGCCAAAAACTAAGAATAAAACTAAAATAAGAGGGTTAAAGATAGAATGAGATATGGTCCTAAATATCTAAAGCTAATCTAAGTGGTGACAACAGTACTATGGTCCCGAGATCTCACATCGGAGAAGACGTGTTTACGTCGGAATGTCCTTCACAGAAAAACCAAAAGGATCAAACTCAACCGAACAATTGTTATCACGTCCAGCAGTGATTAACCCGTACCATGGCAGCTTTACGAACGCAATCATTATCCCTAAGATGACTAACCGACCGGTCAGATTTTCATTAGCCAAACTTAATCTACAACTTAACAGGTCCGGATTCATTCTTTAACCTTCCATCAAAGTCCGAAATCCTGTGTCGCTGAGCGGGCAGCACTAGCGTAAGAGTGATAATGCTAAGCGTAGAACCGATAATCAAGAATAAATCTATAAATCTAAGCATTAACGCAAATCATTATTCATCCATTACAATCTGATATCCCTACCCGCAGTAGGGACTCTACTCACTCATGGAGAAAACAAAAGACGAAGAGCCACTTGGTGCTTGCATGAGGAGAGCCGCGTTCGTATGGGAGGTCGGTTGCGGATGTGAGGAGGTGACCGGTGCTTGTGTCCAAGGTGTTCCGTAGGCTGTTGGAGGAGGACCTCGACCTTCCCTATCATGTTACCGGCGCAAGGATTGATGCTTATCCTCTTCTCCAACGTCTCTCGAGCCTTTCCAGATGTTTTTCCAGCCTTTCCTTGCCCTGTACAGGCTGTTGGAGGAGGAGGAGCCTGTGGAGCATATGCGGCCGACGCAGTGGGTGGCACGGACCATGGAGAGAGTGATGGCGGACCATATCCGGGCGAGTATATTCCCGAAGGTGACCACTGCGGCTGGGCGTATGGGCCNTTTAAATTAGACCGTTTGAATGTTAGATCTAGGTTGTTGCAAAATACACGGCCCGTTCGGGCACCACTGTTGCCCGGTCGTATAGAGGCACGCCCGGTCGTGTTCCTTCATAATGCCCGATCGGGTATTCAGCACCCGATCGCGTGGTTGAGCGGCCTGAGTCGTGCAAACTCTCGGGGAATTTGGGATGAATTAATGCCCGATCGGGTAAGGCTACCCGATCGCGTTGCCTTCGTGCCCGGGTCGTGCAGGGTGTGCGGATGAAACCCCGTAGGTTTTACCCGAGCAGGTGGTCTATGGTGCCCGAATCTACGAATGCTGATAATTTGTTACTAGGAACAGATCGATAAAACAATCATTATTCAAGATTATTTTTTAAGTATCTCAGAACACGTTTAGCAGTTGTAAGGTGCATATGAGTTGGTGTAGACATATACTGAGACAGTTTACTAATAGCAAAACATATATCGAGACGAGTAATAGTTAAGTATATTAACTTGCCAATTAATCTGCGATAGTAAGAGGGGTCAGATAACAAATCACTATTTGTTTCAGAAAGTTTAGTTGTGGCATCCATAGGTATAATCACAGGTTTAGATCCTAAAAGACTAAATTCTTCTAACAATTCAAGTGTATATTTACGTTAATTTATAGAGATACCAGAATTTAAACGTGCAATTTTGAGACCGAGAAAATACTTACAAGAACCCAGGTCTTTAACCTTAAAATGTGATTGTAGAAACTGCTTGACTGATTGAATAACACTATTAGCATTTTCAAATATTAAAATGTTGTCAACATAAACAAGTAATGCAACATAATAGTTATTATCAATCTTAAAGAAAAGAGAATTATCAGATATATAGATTGCTTGAAACCAAAAGAAAGCAAAACATAAGAAAATTTTATGTGTCATTATGTTGATGATTGTTTCAAACCATATATAGATTTATTAAGTTACAAATTGGTTTCAATAGAAGTTTCTCCCCCTAATTGCATGAGTAACGAGGGTAAATCCATAAAAATTTCTTCTTCTAAATCCTCATTTAAGAAAGCATTTGACACATCCATTTAGTTTATAATCCAATTGTTAGCAAAAGCAAAACATAATAAGATTCTAACAGTGACCATTTTTGCTACTGGAGTAAATGTTTCAATGTAATCTATTCCTTCTTTATGTGTGAAACCCTTAGCAACTAACCTGGCCTTGTATTTATGAAATGTTGGTTGTCTGGCACAACATATTGGTTTAGGTTTGTCGAATGAGGGTTGGATTGAGGAGAACTAATGGGAATGTTATTTTCAAAAATGTTTCAAGATTAAAAGAATTTTTGTTGTTATGAAAAGGAAAAAAGTGTTCATGGAAGATGATGTTTCTAGAAATCATAATTTTATTTGATATTAAATAAAGAACTTTGTAGCCTTTGTATCCTTCAGGATTGACGTGTGGAAACGCGAGTTATAAATTAACCTAGTCCACTTCACCGCAAGTATACGGATCTTGTAGTACCAGGGTCGATCTCAGGGACTAATACAGCTAAACTAAGAACAAAACTAAACTAGGAAGAAAAGTGATAGGAGGGGATATGGTTCTAATGGTCCTAAATCTAACCTAATGGTGACGACGAAACGAAGGTAAAGATGAACTAGATATGATGAATACTACGGGTGTACGGGATACCGGATATTGCATACATGAACGACTAAAGATCATAGATCTACAA
>CM071864.1:34971720-34992328 GCA_036759665.1 Gynandropsis gynandra | reverse complement strand
AAGCGATTGCAGGCGGCCGAGTCTTAGTATGGTGGTGCGGCGCCACGCTAGAGAGGCGGCCGACGGTGGAAGAGAAAGAGGGAATTTGAAATTCAAAATTTGAAATCTGATACCATGTAATTAGGAATGATTCTTTGATTGATTGATTATTGTTAAGGTTACATATTTAAAGTACAATAGATGAGACAAATAAGGAAAACTAATAACAGACAATAATATTCAAAAATTATCTATGATCTTGTATACTAACATGAACATGGTGTTGATATCGGGGGCTGCTTCGGATTGGTTTGGTTGTGGCTGAGGTGCACGTGGCTGATAAGTCTGAGTTTGAGGCTGTGTCCTTGGCTGAAAGTTCTCATTTCTTTGCATCATTCGCGACTGAAAGTTTCCCAATAATTTTTGCGCATTCAATGCACTATCATAGTTCTTATAGGAGAAGTTAGGGTGATTCCTCCATCTGGGATTGTATGTGTTACCCAAAGACTGGTTGTTGCTTACATAATTCACTTCCTCGTACCCTTGAACCCCTTATTCCTTTGATTGCTCTGAATAATGAGGACGACGCGACTCAGATAGGAGATTGTAGATCCCTGTGACTTGGTCTTTCACCTCGGCTAGACTGGCGTATAAAGCATGCGTCTTGTTCAAGTTAGCCACCCTTGCTGGAGCGTTGTATATTCTCCAACGGCGTTACTGCCTTCATCAGCCATACGATCAATTAGATCCTCGATCTGTGGAAACGCGAGGTTGCTCAAAGGACCTCAAACTGCGGCTATGATCAGAATTCTCGTATTATCCACGAGTCCTTGTATAAATTTGTGTATAAGATAGCTTTGATCCATGTCGTGATGTGGGCAAAGGGGTTGGTAGCCTTTGAAACGTTCCCACGTTTCGTATAAACTCTCAGATGCTCCTTGGACAAATGTGTTGATTTGATTCTTGGCGAGCTGAGCTTTACTTTGAGGGAAGGATCTCGTTATGAATTTTTCCTCTAGCTGTCCCCATGATCGTATAGAGTTTATCGGGTGGGGATACCACCAGTCTTGTGCTTTATCCTTCACTGAAAATGTGAAGGCAGCGAGCATGATGTCCTCGTCCGAGACTCCTTCTCCGGTTCTGATGGTTTGGCAAAGCATGTTTAATTCAGTAAGATGCTGATTTGGATCCTCGGTGGGTCTCCCTTTGAATGTTGCGTTATCAAGCATTTGAATGAATGTTGGTTGTAATTCGACGTGAGCATCTCTTCTAACAATGCAAGACAAGAGTTGGTATGCCTAGGAGCCATGCATGTTCCATAGGTTAACGCGGCTGGAATTTGTGGCGCGTTTAGGATGCAACGTTCTGTCATTTGTTCTTCTTCGGTCTTGCACGATAAAGTACCTCACACAATAAAAATACAAGTATCGGTTAGGCTCCAAGAGGTAAAAAAATTGAATCAAGAAAAAAACAAGAAAATAAAACAAAAACACGAAAACAAATAAGACTCTGGAAAGGACTATGTCCTAATCCAAAAGTATCCTAACTCTAAAGTTGTAATCAATTCCCCAGCAACGGCGTCAAAAACTTGATGTGGTTAATTTCAAGTAATAATTACCTAGACTAACACTTCCACAAGAATAAGGATTATGTAGTACCAGGGTCGAACAAAAGGGAATCGATGCAACAATCAAGCTATTTAACTAATGAATAGGATGGTTGAAAAATTAATAGGTGAATCAAAAGTAAAGACTAAACAAATCTAAACAAAGTAAATTCAATAAGGTAAAACACCACAGGTATCGAGAGATGCACGATAATGTAATGAACTGCTAAAAAGATCATGGTTATAGATATTATCACATATTCGGAGAATTCAAGCTCTTTCCTAGGGAATGACTCTCCCGATGCCTAAACCCACTATCTAGCATGCATACTACCAATCTCCAAATTGCGTAATCTCACCTACTAGATGCATTAAGATTGATATCATAATTCCTAAGTCTAATTAACCGATCGACCAAGGTTCTAAATCAATTGAGACTTCATATCATGACTACGTTCCAAAATCTAATTCATCTCCCAATGCAATCAGACTTTTATAATAATTCATTCAAGTGGCTAACAAGAGTAAAAGCATTAACGAAGCATTAAGCACAAGACTTCATTACATATCGGCAAAGCTCTCTGACCCGTAGCTACTAAACTACTCGGACATGGACTAAGAAAACGAAACACAAAAGAAATCTATATTCAATATAGATAAAGAATGAGATCCCTCCCTATTTTATTAACGATATCTTCAACAGCCCCTCTGTTCCAAGTTCGTCGCCCCGTCTCCAGCCTTCCGGCGTGCTGCTCTCTCTCTCTTCTCTCTACGTGTATGTTGTGTGGTGTGTGTGTGTTGTGTGTCTGAATTCCTTCTGCTCTCTTGACCCCTACATTCTCTTTCCTCTTTTCTTTCTTTCCTTTTCTCCTTCTTTTCCTGTTTGTCCGAATCTAAATTCTCCAGCCCATTCCTTTTCGTCCTCCTTTCCTTTTTGGCTAATTTCCATTTTTTTCGGTTTCCATTTTCTTCAGCAGCTTGTGTTTTCTTCTCCTCTTGTGCAGCAACGATTTCCTTTTCTCTTTTCCTCCTTTTCTTATTTCCTTGGCTGCCTTCTTTCTTGTTCTTTTCTTTCCTTAATTGTTCCAGCAGCCATTTCCATTTTCTATCTCTGACGGTTGCAGTTTCCAATTCTCGTGTTGGCAGCTATCTTTCCATTTTTGGGCTGGCGGTTAGAAGTTTACATTTTGTTCCAGAAACTTGCTTCTATTTTATGTAAACCATGTTTCTTTTTCATGTTCCAACCGTGCTCTTCTTAATTTTGTTCCAGCAACCGAAAGTTTCCATTTATGTTCCTACCACTAAAAGTTTCAATTTTTGTTCCAGCCATGAGTTTCCATTTGTGAGGTCAGCGGTTGGTTTCTATTTCTTGAAGGCCACAGCTACTTATTTCCTTTCCTCATCTCCAGTCATACTTCCATTTTTTGTAGGCAGCCAACACATTTCCATTTTGTTTGAAAGGCCAACAATTTTCATTTTTGTAAGCGGCCATTGTTTCCATTTTTGTAAGCGGCCGTTGCTTCCACTTCTCTTCCCCACTTTATAATTCTTTAAATGCTGACCGTGCATAGCTAATAGAAGAGTGGGTTTGCTTAGTTTTGCTTCATTTACTCGTGATTGTATCCCATATTTTATTTCGTGCAATAACACGAGAAACCGATGAAAGAGGACTAAGTGATGCCTAATGCTCGGTAAACTAACTAAAAAAATGAACTTAAATACTATAACAAAATAGATGTTATCACAATATCCAACAACATTGAAACGTCGAAGGAAGGAGTTGTGGGCCATGGTAAAGATCAAACCATGAGGTATTATAAGCACAGATGAAAAACAAGATCCATTGCAAACCGAGCATCCACAGCCGATTCGATTAATTGATGCAGACAATCGGGAAGAGATTTTGCAAGAACTGATATAGACGGAGAATACATACGCGATTATGAAGACGTTGAACTAGAAGATGCAGAAGATGAATACAGTGATGAATTCAATGAACAATTGAAGGAAGACTCGCCAATCAAAGAATCTACCGAAGAAGAAATGTAAATTCTATAATGTAATATTTAATTTATGTGTTTACTTTTTTTTAACTTCATATAATCAAAATTCAACGGGCATCCATTGAGATTGCCAACGGATGCCCGTTGAAATGCTAAACCGTGTTTGACACTTAGCAAAACTTTCAAAGTTTTTCATAATGTCAACGGGCATCCGTTGGTAATTTACAACAGATGTCCGTTGCGAGGGAGCTCAACAGACAACGGCTGACACTTTGGCAGCACCAACGGTCATCCATTACAAATTGTAACGGGTGGCCATTACGAAGTGTCATCATAGCTATCCTACGCTATGGTTGTTTCCAACGGGCATCCGTTGCAAATTGCAACGGATGCTCGTTGTCTGGGAGAAGTACGATTGTTTTGGCGTTCATTGCCTCGGAGTACGCATTCCTAACGGGTATCCATTTGAAATTATAACGGATGCCCGTTGGAGACACAGAACATCGTGTCAATTAATTGCGTGTGTTGAGTGGACGTTTTCATTTTCAACACAAATCTAAAACACCAAATTCTATAAAATCTTACAAATCTATCACACACATAAACACTTCTAAACACAAAACACAAAATGAGGGTTAGATGATTTATAGGATATGGTGGCATGTTGGCGGGTTCAGCGGAAGCCCCGCCCCCGCCTCCACCACCATCTTATCGGCCTCCTTCACCAATATCAGCACCACCGATATTTGATGGGAAGGACGATATGGTTGATATCAACACCTTGAGATAATTTCGACGGGTGTCCCACCCTTCCAATTATTGATCCTGAACGCCATGACGGAACGTTATGGTAAGAATTCAAATTATGAATTTATATTGTTTTTAATTATAAATATTATCTAAATATTTCATTTTCATGTGCAGGTTTGATGTGGATGATATTCTAAAACATGCAAACAACACATCATCCAAGGATCGCTATAGAAGTTATACGCCGCCTATGGTGGTGTACTTTCACCATAAGTTAAAAATACTATAAAATTTGTAGTTAAAATGATTAATTATATTTATTCTAAACTAAGTTACTATAATTTATTTTGCAGCACACATACAGATTGCAGAAGAAGGATACGTCGCGCATCTACACAGCTTGGATGCACGGCATGCAAGTCCAAATGCGCTTGATGATGAACAACACCAAGCGCAACTACTACAAGAAGAATGTCAAACCGACGAGGTATTCAACCAACTTGCCCAAGACTGGGAGTCTAAGGACTTCAAGGCAAAGAGCGAGAAGGCCAAAAAATTTCGATACGGTGAGAAGGTTCCCGGAGATGGTCTGCATCTCCATACTTCGGGATCAATATCATTCCCAAAGAGAAAGAAAGAATTGGTAAATTTATTTTAGTTATTATTTAAATTTTTTGTTTTTACAATATTTATATAATTATATTTATGTTATATAATATATACAAAGAATAGGATGTCAATTTCAAGCACAGCCCGAAATTCGACCCGAAAATTGCAGGTTTGGGCCAAAAATTATAGCCCGTTTACAATTAGGTCGAGCTCGGGCTTGGAAAATTCAGCCCGCAAAATTCAGGCCGGGCCAAAATTCAGGCCGGGCCAAGCTTGGCCCCCGGGCTGTCCAAGCCCGAAAATGGCATGCGACTCAAACCCTAGTAGCTCAGCTGAGCTCTCTCCCTCTCGGTCTCGACAGTCTCCCTCTCGGTCTCGGACTCAAGCCCTAGTTGCTCATCGCCCGATCTCTCTCTCTCTCTTTCTCTTCCCTGAGCTTCTTGAAACCTTTTAATGACGACAGAGCAGTCGCCATCATCGACGTGAATCTCAGCTTTCTTGTTGGTTTGTTTCCCGGAGAAATAAGAAAATTATCCGCCGAGGGTTGCTTCTAAGTCACGATTTCGTCTTCTTCTCTCTGTTACTTCTTCTTCTGGTTAATTCGTGTTCCCAAAGTACCCATCCATTGTTCTATGAATTAGGTTTTTCGATTGTGTCGGACTATCGAGGCCTGATTCCGCCTATTGGCCTTGGAGAAACGCAACATAATCATTGATCTCTCTCATTGTTTTGGAAGAAACCGAAGATATCGTTGCCTCTATCGAGTTTCGAATTTCAATCTGTGTTTTTTAGTTTGTCGTATAAACCCTAAGTTTCCTGCTACTAGTTATTGTTCCTGGAGCTTCGTTGATAGGGTATTCAGTTACGGAAATTAGGAGCTTAATCCAATAGTTGTGCGAAGTATCAACAGTGCTGTATGAGAATAATTTGTTGGATCTTGGGAGTTGGTTTGTTCTTTCCAATCAATTAGGGAAACATGAGAAATCGGTGTTTGAAGTGTTGGGGATTGATGGTAGATTTAGCCCACTAGGGTTTCAAGGAAGATAATTTTATGTATGTATCTTC
Source organism: Gynandropsis gynandra (assembly GCA_036759665.1). Lineage (NCBI taxonomy): Eukaryota > Viridiplantae > Streptophyta > Magnoliopsida > Brassicales > Cleomaceae > Gynandropsis > Gynandropsis gynandra. The sequence goes on along the minus strand of CM071864.1, from coordinate 34,986,316 downwards.
AATAAGATTATGTGAAGAATTTCGGCCACATTTCTCTATTTGATATATTTATGTTTTTCCAAGAATTTGACGAAGATTTAACTGTTTCAGAGTTTACTATCTCTTAATTCTTTGCTCACTAATGTGCTGAAGCCAGGGGGTTAATCATCTACGATATGGTATGAAATAATATTCTGTAGAATCCTTATTTTTTATCTCTTTAGACCCGAGGCCCGGCCCGAGCCCACACAAAACCTGTTGGGTCGAGTTACGGGTCGTATATTTTAGGCCCGATTGCATTCGGGTCGGCCCGACCCACAAAAATTCGGGCCTTTTTCGGGCTCAAGTCGGGTTCGGGCCGACACGGCCCGTATCGCACCCCTGGCAAAGAATAGGAAGAGAACTGATTCTTCTTGAGCTGGATGTAGAAACTCATGCAAAGAAGAAACCGGTCGTCGGGGAAGAGAGTGATGAACCTGAATTCGTCGACCCTCGAGCAGAACAGACCGTAAAAACTGTGACGGATAAGATCACACAACAATCATAAGCTTACGGTTCAACTCCCGATGAGCTCATTCCTTTATAAAATGATAGAATTTATTTGGAGGTAAAGAAAAAATTTATTGTTTATAATTCGATTAGTAAATAAAATATTTTATAACGATTCTAACTCTAAGGGGTGTCTATACTATCTCGGTGCGCTTCAAAAGGACATCGTCGAGGATGCCACGACGGTACCCCGTAATACAAGAGAGTTATACTCAAGAACGGCATAAGAGCATCTTGAAATAGAACTTCAAGAAACTAAAGCATAGATGCGGTACATGGAGAGCGTCATAGAATTGCTAATCGACTGGGCATATCAACCGCAACATCAGACTTGGGAACAACGTCGCGTCAATACCCGGTTATCGATTTGGATGCAAGGATTTTTTTTACGAGGTGCTGGCGACCATTGGGATTAATTCGACGCCACAAATTTAGATGATATGTAATAGAAATTATGTTTTTTTTTATTTTTTGTAAGAACTCTTTTTAATTAATTAAAGTTTTTAGATTTATCTTAATTTTTTTTGTTTTTTTAATTATTTTTTGTAAATCCCTAACGGATGCTCATTGACAGTTTTAAAAAATTATAACGGGTATCCGTTGAAAACCCAAATTCTCGCCATTTTTTAACGGATGCCTGTTGCCATTTCCCGCCAACCGGCCAATAGTCATCCGTTACAACTTTTCAATTCCTGCGCATTTTTTCGTACCAACGGATAGACAACAGATATCCGTTACAAATTGGTAACGGACATTCGTTGCAGTTTTGTAATGGTCATCCATTGCACGGATTGTGACGGGCATCCGTTGTAATGGTCATCCATTACAATGTGCCAATGGACTTTTCGTTATCCGTCCATTGGAATATTGCAATGGATAATATCCGTTGTAACCCCGTTGAGAATCGAAACAGATCTTGATTTGCAACGAGCGATTCCCGACGCCTCTAAATCTGTTTTTGTCCGTTGGGAATTACTCATTGCAACGAAAAGGATATGTGAGTTGGAAATCGCATGTTTTGTTGTAGTGAATAGAATAAAACACAATGAACTGAGCATGACAATTGAATACTCATTGAAATCAGAAGATAACACCTTTGAACAAATGGTTGTGAAGAACGGTGTGACGAAGGAAGAGGCTCTGATGAGACATTTAAGACATGAAGGAGGGCTAGCAACCGCCCTCTATTTTCTTCTTGGAAGTCGACCACCGCACTCATCTGACAGAGACCTCCAAAAACCCTAAAGAGAAAGGACAAACAACATAAGCAATAACTCTCTCTACATATCATTTCAGCAATCGAAAAATTAGCAACCTACGAAATTTGATCCAAGAAAAATAAAGATGGATACTTTCATGTGTTCAATACTTGAGAAGACTGAGTCGCCCTTCACGCCAGGAACCAACCTCTCTATGGTCTTTTCTTGGAAGCCGATCGCATCCCACCTCGTATTGAACCCCAAAAAACCAAAAGAGAAAGAACAACAATGAGTACCTCTAACATCTAAGAAGCTAGAGAGCTATATCAAAGATAATGAAGTTGATTGACGTTGAAGAAACAACGTTGGGGAGAAAAAGGAGAAACCCTTGGGTGAAGAAGATGAATGGGCATGAGAAATTAACGAATAACATTGATTTTCTTGTGAGTGGGAAGAATTACCTGAAGAAAAAACAACAATAATAGAAAGCATGTAGAAGAAAAACACTACTATAAAATTTTGATTTATAGATGAGTATTCAGACGAATTTTGATATGTCTTAAATTTCGAATGGATTTTAGGTCCGTCTTAAATTTCAAAAGTATTTTTATCCATCCATAATATTTAAACAGATTTTTCCCTTAAATTCTGAACAGATTACACACGAATCTTTAATTCGTTCCTAATTTTCGAACGTATTAGGGCTCAAGTTTTTTTTCCTTTTTTTCTCTTTATTTTTTATCAAAAAATACCGGACGAAAAAAATTATCCCTAATTCGGATAGAAAAAAAATGTCCCTTCTTCGAGACAGATTAGGGATGAATTCTATAATTGTTTTATTTAAAAAAAATATGGAGGAATTGTTTTACTAGTCCAAAATTTGATTAAAAACAAAAACTTAAAAATTAAAAAAAATAAAAAAATTATAGAATATGTTCCTAATCCTTCCGAAATCTAGAACATATTTCCATCTAGAATCAGAGATAAATGTTTTAATCTGTCTGGAATTGTTTTGGACGACCAAAAAATCCGTACCTAATTTTGGACGACAAAAAAATATGTTCCTAATTTAAATTTTCAATAAAAAAGAAAATGAAATTAAAGATTATAAAGTTTAGTTAAGAGGAGGAAGAAAAAGAAGAAGCAGAGGAGAAAGAAAGAGAGAAGAAAAAAAAGAAGAGGAGAAAAAAGAATGATAGAAGAAAAGGAGGATACAAGACGAAAAAATTTGTTCTGATATTTAAAAAAAAAAAGAAGTTTTGGACGATTTCCAGAGTTTCGGACGGATTTTAGATATATATTAATTACCGACGTTTAATTACATATGAACAAAATTTATCCAGAAATCGTCTGTAAACAATTTTCCAGACGAATTAGGGACGACTTTTGTCATTCGGAAATCTAATATTTATAATAATGGAAGTGGTTGCATGTCAACTGAATTTCGACTAAAAATATAAATAATGTTTTTTTGTTAAATTTGGAGCTGACGTGGAACTGATGTGTAGGGCTAAAAATCCAACATTTACAAAGATTATTATATATATAATTTATATTTAATTCAAATATTAGTTTCGATTTAATTCAACTCAAAAGTTAATTTTGGAGTTTAGTATTATATAACACAATATATATGAATATATGATTCATATACTAACTGTGACATATAATAATAATCCTGAGTCCAGACTCATTTGTAGAATGTGCACATCAAAATCAAGGGTCCAATTTCAAATATTTAAATCGTGACGAAACAAACGTTAATACCATCACTACAAAAAAACACTAAAATTCCAACGTAATTTCTAACATAAACCGAGGTAGCAAATAATTACAACGCAATTCCAATGCAATTGTGATGCTATTGTATGAAAAGTTTATGTTATAACTTAGTTGGCAATTGTAACGCAAATTCTACGCCGTTGTAACGCCGAGGAAACACAAAATTTGTGTTATAATTGCATAGCCATTGGAAAAGCAAATCTAACGACATTGTAACACAATTTATCACACGTTGGAAATGGCAACACAATTGTGACATAGTTGGAACGCAAAACTAACCCTTACATTTGCATTACAATTTAACTCCATTTGCATTACAATGGCCTTACAAATTGTAATGCAAACTCGTATGAATTTTTAGTTACAAAGTTGTCATAGAGCACATATGTACTATAGTTCACGAGTGCCATAATAATCAATGTTATATGTCGGTGATAGTAATGCAAGGGCAACACAATTACATTGACAATTCCAACACACTCATAAATAAAACTACAAAATCATTTAAATTCTCTTGCTCTCTTGTATATAATTTCTTCTAGTAATTCATATATCTGGTCATTCCGAAAGTGTATGTATGAGAGGTTTGACTCAGAAACAAAAAAAGTTTTTACCAATTCAAAATTATTAGAAAGTTTCATGACGTTTGCTAAAAATCAAGTTGAAGACACAAAAAGTGATAAGTAATATTGTCCCTATTGTAGGTATAGGAATGAAAAAATGCTTAGTGTCGACATTGTGTTGAAACACATATACACAAAAGGTTTTGTGGAAAACTACTATTGTTGGGTTTATCACGACAAAGCTATAAGTACAATGACATCTCATACACATGTTAATATTTAACAATCATATGGTGTTTATACTGATTATGAAACGGTCATAAATGAAATTAGTTTTCATAAAGATCATACTCGTCATGATTGATATATGGAAATGACTGGGAATGCTTTTTTCAGTTATTAGATTATATATGATAGAAACATGAATGAAGAAGTTTCAAACACTGAAACTAATATGTTTTTTGAGCTACTTGGTGAAACCAAACAACCTTTCTATGAAGGTTGCCAGAATCATTCAAAGTTGTAACTTTCATCTAAATTGGTGGGAACGCAGACAAATGCAATGTCACAAAATATTACATGGATCAAATGTGTTAGACGTTGCATGATGTTTTGATTAAATGTAACATCAAAGCTTAGTCCTTTTATGATGTGTCAAAGCTCATGAGATCTCTAGGAATATGATTTTATAAGATTGACGTGTGTGCAAAAGATTGTATGATCTTCTAGAAAGACGTTATAAATCTTTTCAAATTTCAATTTTTGTGATACTGAAAGATTTAAACCTAAAAGATAAATAAAATGAAAATAATTATGTATAAAAGAACATTCTACATGTCAATTATTGACAAATTAAAGAGATTATACAAATCACAATATCGACGCCACACGTGACATGGCATGTAAAACACCATTCTGTAGATGGAGAAATACAGCATCCATCAAACGAAAAAATGTGGAAACATTTTCTCGAGGTATATCTTGAATTTGATTCTAAAATAAATATTTACCTAGTATTATACATAGATGGTTTCACTCCGTACAATGTATATGGTAAACAATATTTGTAGTGACTCGTATTTGGGTCATCATATAATTTTCATCAACGATATGTTTTAAAAAGAAGCTTTGGTATAATTCTACAATTATCAATTGATGAGTTGAATTATTTATGGAAATACAGTGTTGAAACGTATGATATTCCAAAGAAATAAAATTTTCACATGAAAGTTGTGTTGATGTGGACAATGAATAATGTTTCCATCTACGGGATGTTGTGTGGTTGGAACAAACATGAATATCTTTCTTGTCCATATTGTATGAATGGTACATATTCATTTATACTAAAATACGATAGTAAAATGTGTTGCTCCATGGTTGTAAAACTACGTAAGCACTTGATTATATATACATACATATATATATATTACTCAACAGAAAATGATAATGCATATCATATTAATTTTATGTTTTTAATTGCAACACAAATTATATTTCTTTATTCGTATGGTTGAATGACTTGGTACGACCTCCTATAAAAATTGTAAAATGTTAGTCTATACTATTTACATGTGGCTACACATTTCACACACTTAGTCATGGTTCACACATTAAGAACAAGTAATTTTGATATTTATGTAAAAAGAGCTAAAGACATTAATATTTATATTTTAAGAAGAGAATATAGATTTCACAAATAAATAACAATGTATGATATATTATGTTTATTTACTAAATATTTACACCTTAAAGACATAAATATTTATATTTTAAGAAGAAAATATATTTATATTTTTAATATTTATAGAATTTTAAAATTATTGTTTATATAAATCTTAAACGATTACAATTACAAGAAAATTTGAAAACTATGTGAAATTTAGAAAATTAAGAAATAAAAAAATTAAAATGACATATTTTTCGAAGATTGAATGAGGTCTTAAATATTTATATCTAGAATATTTAGATATATAAATACATTAAAAGATAATCAATTTCATATTTAATTTATTGAAATTGAAATAAAATATAAATTTTAAAATGGAACATTGAAAACTTTAGATCTGAGCTTGTTGATAGAGTGGTCTTTGTCAGCCTCGTGGTATGAAAATGTGTTATGCCTCACTGTAAGCCTGAACAACATATTTGTAGGTCATTTTGTATGTGGTATTCGTTTTGGAAACGATGACAAATGCAACTACATCGTGTACATGTTTGTCATATGGTTACCTCATCTAGAGAGTGGATCTCATCTAGAGGGTGGACCATAGGCAAATATTCAATGGACCACTATTCAAGAACCTAAATCGCACTTAGATTTATTGCTCCAAAAATTCTGATTGTAATTGCTTGGAAAATATGCTATTTAGATACATTACAGTCCCAATTTGGCATAAAATTTTGAGCGAAGAACGGATCATATGCAAAAGTAGGTTTGAACTTCTCGTCAAAACCATATAGACATTATTGACTTATTCGTGTTTTTAACTTGAAGTTGGAATATTGTAGAGAGAAATCTTCAAGAGATATAGAAGTAAAAATGCAAAATTATTATGTATACACTTGAAACCCTCTTGAACTCTATTACTCAAATCGTCGAGAAATTCTCAAATTTTGTAAGTCCTCGAGTAATTTATCTTTTCTGTCTAGGATCATTACTCATTATCTGTTTTTGCAGTTCTCTGTCATGACATGTTTGGTTTTATGTAACAAATTGATCATCTGTTGTTATGATTATGGTGATAACTTCATGATAAGGGATGATGATGTAGTACAGAACTAAGAAAAAAAAAAGAAAAACACAAACAATAGCTGAACAAAAAAGCTATAGAGATTTATAAACGGACCAAAGATGCTCAATCTTATTTGCACAGTTTGTTATGTATTGCATTTTTTAGTATAAATACAATTTATAGTTTGCATTATTTCTGGTAAATTGTCAAATCTTTGAAGTATAATCGAATTAAAATCTTTGGTAAGTGTACCAAAGAAAATGCATTTCGCTTACAATGTTCAAAGGTTATAAGACAATAAAAATGATGAAAAAGGACAAACACTGAGGAAACACAAAACACTCCATGAGATACAACGTAATCAACCAATCATTAAATTACAAAAATAATGAAATAAAAAACCAACAAAAAACTGCCTCAATACAAGATTGATAGATTGAATTACAACAGGAAGTGGTAAGATAAACAAATGCTCTCAAAAACCCTGAAGTTGCCTGTCGTCACCGTGCAACGAAAATTAAGATACGCAACTTGAAAGGCATAAACACTTGAGCAGTTTAAGCAATAAAAGATGCAAGATTTAGGAAAACCGGACCAATAAAACCAATAGTTTACAATGTGAGAAGGGATCGAAGAGAGCCAGGGTACACTGCCATTACTACAACACAAATTAGAAACAACTAAAATCAAGGGAACAACATCATCGGTATAGGAGTAACCAACAAACCTTTCCAAGCAAGAGCAAGAAAAGTCAAATACATCATTTAAAGACTCATTCTAGGTTAATTTGTTCCTCCCATTGTTCAGAATCATTACTGTTCAGAACCTTTCCAAGCGAGAGCAAGAAAAGTCAAATACAACATTTAAAGAATCATTCTAGGTTAATTTGTTCCTTCCATTGTTCAGGTCTTAGAACACAATTACCTATAAGAAATCCTCGGTTGAGCTCTTGGATTATAATCTCGGTCTTGAACTCTTGACATGCTCTCGAGAAAAAGCTTCATACAGCTACAACAAGTGAAGGATTTTCGAAGTGACTTAAACATCGAAACATGATAAGCTTTGTATGTCTTCTCCCGTGATGAAAAACCACCTAGTAACGTCAAAAAACAATTCAGTCAAAGATAATAGCATTTGGGTAATAGAGATGAAATGGATCTAAATTCCAATGCAAAATTTTTCGAGGTAGGTCTTGCTCCATATCCACTAAATTACACAATAAATCAACAACCTTGATTTGATTCCAAGCAACTGTTCATCCTTCAAATTAATCAAAGGATCAATATCTTAATTTAGTAAACATGTGGAATACAAAATATTATGAAAACATCAAATAGGGGTAGAGAAAAGCTGATGACCTGTGAAGCCGAAAGTGAAAGAAGGAGATGCATATATTCACTAAATTAAGAGCTACCATGATCTGATTTCTAGTTACCTCTAATCATTCCAGATTATCTAAGGCTTTGTATCTTAATTTGGTAATTCTTAATTGATGACCTGAGAAGTTGATAGTGAAAGAGATGCAGTTGGGGTTTTAGGACTTTGTCGACCGTGAAATCTGCGGTAGAACGAGAGGGTAGAGTGCAGTTCAGAATATGATAGCAAAGGAGGCATAAAAAATACGTTGTTACCTGCTAGGCCGAGACAGGATACACTGCCGCTACTGCAACACAATTTAGAAACAACTAAAATCAAGGCAACAACACCATCGATATAGGAGTAACCAACAAACCTAACCAAGCAAGATGAAAGCAAAGTCAAATACATCATTTAAAGGCTTATTCAAGGTTAATTTGTTCTTTCCATTGTTCAAAATCATTAATTTTCATCTACAAAATCATATTATCACTAAAACGTTTACAATGGGTTATTTACCAAAGGTTCCAAGGAAAGATACTTGTTCCATGCAATACGCCTAATCGTCGCTTACCAACAACCATGTTGTTGATGTCTGCAGGGAAGTTGTGGATCAAGATTATGCATTAGTCACATCAAACGGAGGCGAACTAAACAATATGCAAAATTATCGACATGAATATGAACAGAGGAACTAAGATCTAAAAATGAATCATGAATGAAATAGATGCAACCACTAAGATCCAATAGTGTGGAGAACATAAAAGAGATAGGTGAGTGAAGAAAAAACACTTGGGCTCAAGCGGGATGGTGGTTGTGTTATCACCGGAGCAGGTGATGAAGTCTCCCTAGAATCAAAATTAGCAGTTTTCTAGCCAAGTCCTGCAAATAGTATAACCAGTCGATTCGTTTGAATGGGAGAGAAACTTACAGAGGTTGATGACGACGAAGATACAAAGAAGAACACAAGAATAATCTTTGATGGCAGGGAAGAGAATAAGATCAAAGTCAAATTTCGTGTTCGATTTAGCCTCCATTATTGATTGTCGTCTTCGAGCAACAAATAGATGTTCGTGGTGGAACCTTTCCAATGGGGTAGAAGAGGTGGATATCCTCGCCGCCCTCACAATCTATACAAAAGTTGGAGAAAAGGAGAATATCCTCACTGTCGTCACCATCTATACCAAAGTTGGAGAGAAGCCATGCCATGCTCAGATCTGTGTCTCCTCAAGCGGATAAAAGCACCTCTGGCGGGGTTTGTTGTTCTGCAGGACCATAAAAAGTTGTTCTATGTTCCCTCACTCTCCCGTGTCCAACAACTCCCCATGTATCAGGCGAACCACAAAGAGAAGAATAGTTTCTGGTAGCTCAGGTCGGCGAAAATGTCTGTGAAGCGGCGACGAAACAATTTCAGTGATAAACCCAAGCCCACAACGACGAATGAAAAACCTAAGCCTAGAGAGAGAGAATAACTATTCTAATTTTACAATCGGAATTAGTAGAAAATGTGGATTGTGAAAAGGAAAAGTCACATGAAGGAAGATGAAAAGGCGACCGTAGATATCCTTTACTGATGTTATGTCTTTATGGCACATTCAACATATTCAATTAAACTTTGAAAAAAATAATTAAGGTGATGTGACACAAAAAATGCATGAAAAAACACCCTTTTTTTATATAATAGACCAGAAATTAAACTTTTATTATTTGTCTCAATAATATATTCATTATATTTATTAATTTGAATTTATATGATAAAGATTATCTTGCGTAAATAAATACTTATTAAAAATTGGATAAAAAAATATTATATATAAGTCAAGTAGAATTTATAGATTTAAACAAATATATATATACATTTTTTATACACAAATATTTATATTCATTCTAGAGTAATTTAAATTGTTTATATATTTTTTATATAATGCGATTCGGGATATAAAAATGATCAAAATGTTAATTACTTAATTTATAATTATATTATACAGTCTCTCATATTGTTTTTAACGTGCAAATTGACAAATATTTTTACATATATGCACTATGATATATAAAGTTCAAGAGTTGTTATTAAAGAATTTATTTTATGTAAATGCTACATAATCAATTGTTTTCATAATATCTAAATATGTTCTATATGTTTCATGTATTCTTTCAATTTCCAAACAAAAATTACTAATATGAATGAATTTTTATTTAAAATTGTAAGATATAATTATTATAGTTCAATAATAAGATTAAAGAAAAACAATTTTTGATATATTGTTTCATAAAATGATAATGTAAAGAAAGATATGTACGTAATAGAAGTTAATGAAAAAATAACTCATTTAGTATTATGTAATATTACTTTTAAGGGTTTATCATTTTTTAGTAGCATAGCATACTATATTTTTGGACCGAAACCTATAGTTCATATTATAGATTCAGTGAGAAGGGTGATTGTTTCGATAACGGCACCGGCGACAGCACAAGTGAGCGAAAAGGAGAGAATAGGTTGGCTAGTTATAGGAGTTGAGAACGCGAGATGATAATTAGGAGGAGGACGACGTTTTCTCTTCCATAATAACCAACAGAAGACCCACGATTTCCACAATCAATTAAATAAATGAAACAATTTTTGCCCTTCCATAATATTAACTGCATACCCACGACTAAAGAAAGAAGTAAAATATATATAAAATAAAAATTTAAGATTATGTGTGTTTAAACTATGAAAATATGTGAATTTGGAATGTTTTAAAGCAAACACTTGTTTAGTCAAGAAAATTTGATATTTTAATTTAAGTTTTAAGGTTAAAGTTTCAGACAATACCTAATAAATCGAGAAAAATAGGCTAGCGTTTAGTATGAAATTTTTAATGATTTATCATTTATGTATATGTAAGTATTTATTTATTACTATAATGATTTTATTTTCCACTAATATTGTCGTAATATGTCTATATATATATATATATATATTTATACATATACATGTGTACATATGAAATTTGTAAAGCAAAAGATCTATGATATTTTTATTGAATAAATTGTAAATATAAATTGATATTTGTTTATCTATATATTTTTTACTATATATAGTCATAAACAATTTATTTCTTGGCTAAATAAATGATATTTATTGTGAGTTGTTATTGGTAAAAAAATGATAGTTTTGCAATTTAAAAACATTATTACATAAATAATAAGAATGTAATAATGAGATATAAAAATCATATTAGCAACTAATATACAAATATGTGTTTAAGTAAATACTTTAAAATATAAATTTAATTGACATTAATATGTAATTACATTAAATTCATCTTTAGAAAAATACATAATATTAAGAAATAAGCAATGATATATATGAAATCATTGAACATATATATAAACTACATGTTCAATATTATTAACAATTGGTGATTTCAAACAAACTTTATAGTTTATTGTAATATAATAATTCTTATATAAAAATAAAAAAATACATGTTATTCTAAAATTATAGAATGGTAAATTGAATTGCAACTTTGCGTCAGTCAGCTTGAAGTTTTTATTGCTCCTAACCATATCAAAACCATTAATCTCAAAGATTGCTCCTTTTTTGTAGAAATGAGTTGAAATAGTTTAGAAGATTGTAAAGTATTGATGCTTGAATCAAAATTCATTTGAAAAAACAGATAAAAAATATATGAGTTACTATAAAATAAGTCAAAACAGTTTGTTCTAAGTATATTTTAATATCGTCTTATAATAAAAAATTAAATTAATAATATTCATTAAAAACTTACGAAAACGTATATATATCATATCAAATGTCTTATAAACCATATCTTTTAAAAAAAATAAGACAACAATTGTATCAAACATAAAATATTCATCCTTGTTTAGATTGCAAGATATACTAAAGAAATGATAACTTTTTCCTCCTTTCAAAATCTAGAGAAACAAACGCATTCATCATAAAAATGATATTAATGTATGAATCTTTTCAAGACATATAATAATATATAAAAATTGAATTAAAAATATTAAGGATTATTATATTGTGTATATTTAAAATAAATTAAAATAATTTTATATCAATAATAACAATAATAATCCAAATAAAAAAAAGTAAATAATAATAGTAACAATAATAAATGTTAAATCTCTTTATTGCAAGAGTTATTTTGTTATAATGTGTATGTAATGGAACATACCACTATTCTTCTAATAAAAATTAATCATATTTTATCATATATCAACATTTTTATAATAAATAAATAAAGAAATAAGAAAATTTTAACCTAATCCTACAAATGTTTAGATAACGTTTATTTTATTTTGTTGAATCAAGTTTGTATTGGATTTACCTTTTGTTGAATCAAGTTTGTTTTGGATTTAACTTTTGCAGAATCAAGTTTGTATTGGATTTAACTTTTGGAGAATCAAGTTTGTATTGGATTTAACTTTTAGAGAATCAAGCTCGAAAAAAATTCGGCGAAATTGAATAAAATTTGGTAAATAGGGTTGAAATCGGGTTGAAATTATATTAAATTGGGTGAAATCAGGTTGGAATTATATTACTTTGGATGAAATTGAGGTAAATCGAAAATCGGATTAAATCGGTTTAATCAAGTTTAAAGTGAGTAAACCGGGTTAAAAATGAGTAAGTCGGTTAAATCGGGTTGAAATTCGGTGAAAACTAGTAAATTTTGGGTGAAATCGGGTTGGAGTTATATTAAATTGGGTGAAATCGGGTTGGAATTATATTACTTTGGATGAAATTGAGGTAAATCGAAAATCGGGTTTAATCGAATTAAAAAAAGAGTAAATTGGGTTGAAAGTGAGTAAATCAGTTAAATTGGGTGAAATTGGGTTAAATTTGGGAGATAATCGGGTTAATTTGTGTGAAATTAGGTTAAAATTAGATAAAATCGGGTTAAATTTGGGTGGAAATCAGAGTAAATTTGATGGAATCGGGTTAATTTGGGTGAAATTGGGTTAAAATTGGGTAAAATCGGGTTAAAATTGAGTGAATTTGGGTTAAAAAATTGTCGAAATTGGGTTAAAAATCGGTTATAATACGGGTCAAAATTGGGTATTTGATTTGGGTCAAATTCGGGTCAAAATCAGGTCAAAATCGGGTTAAGTTCAGTTAAATCGGGTCGGTTAACACGAATATGCTGTTTATATAACGGAGGGGGGAATTGGCTGAATTGATATAGTTGAGGGGGGAATCGGATGGATTTTGTAAGATGAGGGGGGAATTGGTTGCGTTAGATAGTTCAGAGGGGAATTGGCGTAAAGGATGATAGTTGGGGGGTCAGAGGCTTTTTTCCCTTTATTTTACCCTAATTTATATGTGGTGCTTCCAACCATTCTCTGCCTCCCTCCTCGTTCCTTTCATCTCCTTCATCCCATCCTTTCATTCCTTTTCTCTCCTCCATCTCATGCTCTCCTTCCTTCCCTCTCCTCCATTAGTTTCTCGTCGGAAATAAACCTAAGCTTCGCTGAAGGATCTTACTTCAGCTTCTTCGTCAAGACCTCGAACCATGGCTCCTCGAAAGAAGAGGTAAATTCCTCTAAGATGACCAAATGCTCGACATTATTTGGTTTGTCCTTGCTTTCATCCCCCACCAGTTTCCAACACCTTCCGCTAGAGAATCATTTTCTCTCGTCGTCGCCGTTAATGGGGTGTCATCGTTGGTGGTGATAACACTGAAAGTGTATCAATTTTAGGATAGGTTTTAGTGCCATTTTCGCATACATCTTATATAGAGATTTACATATCCGATATGATTATGAGTTTCACACACCCGTTTTGTTGGTTTTCAGGTTTTTAGGCGACAAGGCCTAAATGAGCTTAAAATGACGGATTCCTGACCAAAACCACATGATTTGAAGATATATCTACTCAGAGCCAAGATCGAGCTTCAGAACCCAAAGGAACACCCGAGCAACGAGCGGAAAAGAGAAATTTCAAGGAAACAAGGGTGCCCGGTCGGGCACCATAGACCACCCGCTCGGGTAAAACCTACGGGGTTTTATCCGCACACCTTGCACGACCCGGGCACAAAGTCAATGAGATCGGGTAGCCTTACCCGATCAGGCGCAAGACATATACCCGCTCGGGCGTTAATTCATCCAAATTGCCCCGAGAGTTTGCACGACTCGGGCCGCTCAACCACACGATCAGGTGCTTGATACCCGATCGGGCTCTATGAAGGAACACGACCGGGCGTGCCTATGCACGACCGGGCAACAATGATGCCCGAGCGGGCCATGTATTTCGCAACAACTTAGATCTTGCATTCAAACGCCCGAATTTAAGGAACATAACAGATCTAGAGCAAAGGGGGCGACGTACAGGGCATGGAAAGGCTGGGAAAACATCTGGAAAGGCTCGGGAGACGTTGGAGAAGAAGAGAAGCATCAATCCTTACACCGGTAACACGATAGGGAAGGTCGA
>CM071864.1:34911624-34932008 GCA_036759665.1 Gynandropsis gynandra | reverse complement strand
GAATTTGCTCTCGACGTGCTAGTTGATCGGTTAGGTTCGCTTTAGCGGTATTTCTAGGAGAAGGAGAATTCTCGGATTTTGTACACCCCACGTGTTCCATGTTTACGTTTGCTTAGGGACAAGCAAACATTCAAGTCTGGGGGATTTTGATCATCTCGTTTTCATACGTATTTCTTGCAAGATTTTAGAGATGTTTATGATATATATGTGTTGCTTTACGTATGACTCCGTATCTGTTTTACTTGTTTTCGTGTTTTCATGTTCTTACAGGTTTTTATGCGTATTTGGTTCATTTCGGAGCTAAAGGACATGCACGAGGGTAAGTACCAACATTGAGGATCATCACGGGACAAACGGGACGAGAATTAGCAAGAAAAACCACCACCCGATCGGGCACAACTCACATCCGAGCGGGCAAAAGTTACGGCGATTTTGGGCAGCAATTCATACACGACTGGGGCAAAAAAAACCACGATCGGGGTCTCATACCCGAGCGGGCACACCTCCAGCCCGAGCGGGCACTCCATTCTCATCGCGTTTCTGCGCGACCGACCGCGCCGTACCCGAGCGAGTAAATTGTACCGCCCGCTCGGGTCGCGACCATCACCTGCAACTTCAAATAAGTTAATTTGACTTAAAACAAATGGAAGTTTGTGGGAGACTCATACAATAAGGAAAACGACTTTAAAGGGATAAAAGGGGCCAGAGGTCGAGATTCAAGCATGTTTTATTCAATTCTTGAATTAAGGAGAGAGTAGAGAATGAGGAGGAGAGTCTTGCGAGGAGGCACATGAGGAGCATTGGAGATCAACCCCATACCTCGGTTTCTTTTGATTTTCATGTTCCTTAGACCTTCTATTTCATTTATGTTTGTTTACGGACGCATGAGCGAGTAGTTTGTTTGTTCTAGGAGAAGGGATTAGCCCATGGCTATCCCGGAACCACTTTTGATTTATCTTTGAGTGCATCTTCCCGTTTTCGTTTATCTATTCTTTATCTGAGTGCTTGATTTACTTGTGTTTGCGATGGCCACGTAGATGCATGTGTTAGGGATTAGAAGAAGGACAGAAAGGAGAATTCTAGTCCTAGAAGATCAGGTTTAGAACAACCGAGGTTAGGCCACGAAAAGTAGGGTAGCAGTGGTTGAGGGTAAAACGGATGAATAACAGATCTTATGGGTTTAGTTCAATGTGTCATCCACGAAAGTAGGGGACAGCTTGACTAGATCACGTGTCTATGCCTCGAGAGAGGGTAGATATCATGTTAGGATCATCTGCCTTAGATAACTTAACTGGGATTGCATGATAGATAGATTGATTGTTGGTCTCGGTAGTCTTGTGGTGAAACTGGATTCCTATAACGTTTGTCTCCTCGTTAAGAACTAATTTGTTTATTTATTTTTAGTATTTCATTCTTAAAACCATATTTTGTTCGTTAGCAAGTTTGATTCGTAGTTCGAGTTTAAGTTGTGTTGCATAGTCTCTGTGGGATCGACACCTGAAGTACTACACACGTGCCGTGCACTTGCGGGTAGTTTAGGTTATTTGTTTAACTTTGAGAACGCATCAGTAGAGTTATCTGTATATCTTTAGTTTAGACTTTGGATATATCGTTATTTTATGATATTCAGTTCGAACGGGAGAATACGTGGCACAGAGTACGTACACGTATTGATCTCACTGAGTGCGTATTTCGTACTCACTCTATTTGTGGACTGTCGTGGATGGACAGGGTATGGCAAGGAAAAAGAGCAACGAGGTTGAGCAGCAACATGAAAGTTCACAGCGGACTGATGAGAGAGGTGTGCACGAGGTCTCGATGAGTTTTATTTTGCATTTCGTATATATTTTATTCATTTATCGTGACTATGATATTTACGTATTTTTTTTGCTATTTGGAGGTGATGGTGGACACTCCTAGTCACGAGGTAATTCCGGGATGGGGGTGTTACACCATGTACGTTACAATATTTGTATACAACGTTTGTGCTAAGTTCCTCCATGCATATGAAAAAGAAGAAACACGAGGAACGAATGACCATGCATATGAAGAAGAAGAAACACAAGAGGAACGAATGACCATGCATATGAAGAAGAAGGAGAAGATGACGACGAACCAACATATGAAGCACATGAGGAACGAGCATGCATTAACTATTCAGAAGCGGAAATTACAGCTAGAAGAAAAAAAAATGCATGGAAGGAGAAGCAGAATTCGAATAGTTTTCGTAAAACCTGGTACGTAAAAGAAAAACGGCTATGTATACATGTACCTCGAGTAATCAGAATGCACAACACATGGACCAATTAGAAGGTTTTGTTTTCAACCAAATCAAATCGCATGGAAAATTGAAAGGAAGGAAAAGTATTTTGGTACATTATTATTATCAAAGGAAAGATCAGTTGAGGTTAAATTTAAGTCAAAGGTCAAGTTAGAAAATTTTCACCCTCATTAAGATCATTTGAGATTTAAGCCCTAGTGTTGATTTTCTGAAAGTGAAAATGAAGAATTGTTAGTGTGTGATACAACGTATTAAAGTGTGGTATAACGTGTGACTGTTGTACAATGTGTGTAGTACAATGTGTCCTTGTGGTACAACGTGTGAATGTGGTACAACATGTGCCTATAGTAGAACCTGTGTGGTACAACATGTGCTTGTGGTACAACGTGTATCACATGCATGTTGTACCACACCTTGTACTTATTGTACCATACAGGTTGTACCACACTTCGTACACATTGTACCACAAATTGCACCACAACGTTGTACACGTTATACGACAAACGTTGCTAGAATTTGGTAACCAGTAGACTAACTTTTGTATCTCTAATTTCTTCATTCAAATCGTGTAAGCCGTATCCACACATATTTTTAGGGTTTTACTTAGACTTGCACATCCTTAGGCATTCAGAGAATTCAACATTCTCCTCGGGTTTGAGAAACGTCTCTTTTAGTATATAGAAATGCTTTCATATACAAGAATCTATCAAAAAATTTAGACACAAATTATTCAACCAATTAAAAAAATACAACTAATTAAATTAAACGAATTCACACTTACCTCCACGGGCAAAATAAACCCAGGAAGTATCTATGTTTTCTTCACTTCGCCTTGAAAATCATTGAAAATGTGTTTAATCTCACGAAAAACCTTAGAAAAGATGAATCTTACCCATTGAAAATTGGTGCAAGCTTCCAGGTAATCGACAATTCGTGCTAGCACTTACCACATGTGTGTACAACGCTTGTGATAGCATTTACCACATTCGTTGTACACAATGATTGTGTACAATGTTCGTGGTAGCATTTAGCACGAACGTTGTACACCACGTGTGTACAACGTTTGTGGTAGTGCTTACCACATTCGTTGTACACAACAGCTGTGTACAATATTCGTGGTAGAACTTAGCACAAAAGTTGTACAGGATGTGTGTACAATGTTTGTGATAGCACGCCACCCAAAAATAACAATAATAATAATAATAATCTAGCTATTAAAATCTAACAATAATAATACCAATAACGATTAAAATTATTTATCAAGTTCAAGGAAGGAATATTGATTACAATAATTACTTGAATCTGAAGCATAAGTGTTGTTCCATTCGATACGAGTTTGAATGTGAAGGAACATCACACATTTTTTCCATTTTCATGACAAAAAGTTCTCCAACCTCCTCTGATGCAGACACCACCACGACTCAAGATCCTCAAATCTAACAATTACGAGATTTTTTGTTCGTTCATCAGAGTTATCTCACATCTTCTAACGATCAGAGCATTCGACCTTGCAAAGCCTATCGGAAGGTTCTGCACTATCACCCAAGTTACATCAGTAAACATGATTAACAATCGAATAAAGAACCAAAGTGATATATGATGAATCAATTACACTTGGAGTAACGTCAATGGAATTTCTTGCAACAAAAAGCAAAAGAAAAAAAATTATAATCATGTCTCTACATGTAAAAGAGAGAGAGAGATGGAGGAGATTACAAGGTGGCCGAGATAGCTAGGAAGAAGAGGTTGGAAAAAATATGGGGTTTGAGACATTTTTTATAGATATTTGGAGAATTTTTCAAAGATTTTAGAGAGAAGATGGATATGAAGACAAAGATAAGAAAGGAGAAAGATGGGATTCAACCTCAAATGGGACATGATTAGAGTTAGAGTGAGAGATGGGAGATGAGAGTGTGTGGTATTCGAAAAGGCAAAGGTTGGCATTCGAAAAGACATGATTTTAACATCAAAACGACGAAATGATACAATGTGTTGTACAACTTGTGCCTAACTTTGTACACACGTTATACACAATGTGTAGTACAACATATGTACAAAGTTGTGCACAGGTTGTACACAAAGTGTGGTACAACGTTGTAGTATAACGTGTATATACAATATTCAACGTTGTACCACAAATATTGTACATGCGGTATGTACAAAGTTCGTACTAAGTTCTACCATAAACGTAATACACGTGTGTGGTACAACGTATCGTATAACGTATGTTGTACAACGTGTGATACAATATGTATAGTACAACGTGAGATACAATGTGGGTGGTATAATATGTGTGGTACAACGTGTGTGGTACAACATATTTGGTTCAATGTGTGTGGTAGAACGAATGTGGTTCAACGTGTGTGGTTCAACAATGTATCGTCACCCTAAAAGTTGTATAACTTTACCGCACAATGCGGAGTGGCACGAATTGTCCCACAACATGTATAATATATGATGAAAACCTAACTATGAACATGATATTATTTCAAGATTTTAGGACAATTTTTTACGGATTCAAACAATTTTTAAAAATTTCAACATGAAATTAGAGAGAGATGTGAGAAAGAATTTGTCATTCTAGAGATGATCAATCTGTACCACACGTAATTTTTTGTAATATTTATATACAGTATATGTATTGAAATTAATATTATATTTTTTATAAAAAATAAAACTTTATTAGATCAGTTATTAAAACGAAATCATTTAAAAAAGTGATCTTCGGATAGTTTGAGATATTAAACGAGAAACTAAACATTCTATTCTACTATTCATAATACGTACCAATATAAATTTTAAGAATATTTCTCACGATCTTATTTTGATAAAAAAATCTAAATTTTATAAAAACAATAATTTAGAATAGAATATCTATATGGTTAGGTAGCAAAATTTTAAAATCTAAAAATAGAATTAAATAAAAAATAAAACAAAATATAAATTCATAAATTCATATTTATTGAATTAAAATTATATATATAGTCTCCTAATATATGCGTATCTTTTTTTATTTATTATGCAAATGTTATAAATATGTAACTTTTTCCTTTTTATCGCATTTTTAATTTACAGTTTTTAATTTAATTTTTTTTATCTTGCATTATGAGCATATAAAATTAAAAATTTTAAGATCAAATATTTATTTATTGATATACAAAAATAAGAACTAAATACAGGAGATCGAATGCAATCCATTAAATGTTATACATTTTAAATATTATTTTTAAAATTTTCAAATAATAACCAATATAAAATCGAAAATGAGACTTATTCATTTTGATTTTATCTATTTTTATTTTTCAATTCAAATAATTTTTATTTTAAAATGACTAATTTTAATATATTAATATTTATTGAAAGAATAAAGTTTTTTTTAAATATCAACTTGCAGTAATTGCGAAGAGAGATGCTTTTTTGAATTAGTCTGTGTGTTATATTATTTTACGCGTTATCCACGCGCATTAGCTTTTTATTTTATTTTTTGTTATTTTTAGCTTTTTAATTTACAAAATTATAGATATTTTTCAAAGTTTCCAGATAGAATTACCGAAAAAGGTTCCAACACATTGATGAATCTGGACATTTGAAATTCAGATTTTAAGTTTAGTAAAAAATGTATACAACTTTTACCAGAAAAGAATCAATTAAATATCTAGAAAGAACGATTAAACATCCAGAAAAATTAAGAAAAAATATTTTACTCCATGGAAAAAATATAAATGTTATATCGGTCTTAATTAATTTTAATGATTACAAGTATACGGAATTGCAGATGTATCTTCTATAATTTATATTATTAGTATAAATATTAAATTGAGAAAGTATTTATTTTGTTTCAAATTTATGTTAACGCGTGAAAGGATAAAATCAAATCAATAATAAATAGTAAGAAACAAACCACACAGACGCTTTTCTAAAAAGTCTCAGCCATTCCTTTACCGACTTTGCAGATTCCGTTCCTTTATAAACGCGCACACAAACGCATTTACGTAGTTACCTTACGAGGTCAAAAATCTCGGCTAAATTCATTTTCTCTCATCGACCCAGAAACCAAAATCGATTTCTTTTTCATACCCTTTTTTGATATTTCAAAGTTTCGATCAGAGAAATTGAAGTCATGGAGTATAGACCGTTGGATTTGACGATCATATCGGCGGAGGATCTGAAGGATATTCAGATGATCGGGAAACAGGATGTATACGCCGTTGTTACAATCAACGGCGACGCGCGTACGAAGCAGAAAACCCCGGTGGACAAGGACTGTGGCACAAAGCCCAAGTGGAAGCACCACGTGAAGCTTACCGTCGATGACGTTGCGGCCCGTGAGAATCGCCTGAATCTAATCTTTCAGATCGTTGCGGATCGACCAATCGCTGGCGACAAAGTCATAGGGGAGGTTACTGTTCCGTTGAAGGAGCTCTTAGACCAGATTTCTAGCACCGGGGGCGATGAGAAGACGGTGACTTACGCCGTGAGGCTGCCAAACGGTAAGGCCAAGGGATCTTTGAAATTCTCATTCAAATTCGGTGAGAAATTCACTTACGGGTCCAATGAGCCTGGGGCTGCGTCCGGCCCCGCGACCATGAACCACAAGACCATTGATCAGCCCGTTACTGCGTACCCGCCTGGCCACGGCTCCCCAAGCCCGTACGGTGGCCAGTATCCGCCAGCAGCCGGCCCATCTGGGTATCTACCACCGGGTCACGACAACAAACATGGGTCAGGATACGGATACCCATCACCCGGAGGATATCCGCCAGCAGCATATCCTCCACCCGGTGGATACCCACCGCCCGGTGGTTATCCAGCGCAACCGCAATATGGGTATCCGGGCTATCCGCCTGCTCCAGGATATGGATATCCGGGGTACCCGGCCCAGGGATCATACGGGTACCCGCAGCAAGTGGTTCAAGGGAAACCTCAAAAGCCGAAGAAGCATGGGTCGTCAGGGTTAGGCCTTGGACTTGGGCTTGGAGCTGGGCTTTTAGGTGGTTTGCTCGTGGGAGAGGCGATTTCTGACGTGGCAGAGACTGCTGAGGCATTTGATGACATGGGTGGTGGTTTCGACTTTTAATTTTATTTCTTGTCTTTCTACTGCATAAATGAAAATAATGTGTTTTTTAATCATCGCTTACACATGATTTAGGGTGTGATGAGTTCTTTTCGGTTTTTGGTTTGATAATTACGTCGATCGGGGGACTATTTAACTTTATTTTATGTGTTTTTCTCGATTCTGCATATGATATTGTATAACATATGTTCTAATCTTGATGCATGGGTGTATAGTATTTTATTCGAATAAATCATTTTGTTTTCAATTTTAAAAGACTCGTATCTTAAAATGGCAAAAATATTTAAAACGGATTCGCTTCCAAATTTGGTGGCCTTGGCGTGATCCGTTTCCAAATTTGGGGCGTCACCTTCAGCCACACTTGATCTCCCATATTAAACGTGAGCGGTCGGTGGTCCTTGTCGACATACTCTTTCGCCTCGCCTTCTCTAAGCTATCACTGGCATCCGTCAGCATTTTCTGTCGATCCCTCACGAACCGATCAACAGCAGAACAGTTAGAGTTTTTATCTAAGTATCTCCTGCGGGGTTAGAGGTTGCCATCCATCGCAACTTCGAAGGGACTGAATCCCGTGGCGCTTGACTTCTGAACGGTATACGCGAACTGCACCGTATCCAAGAGATCCACCTAATTTTTCTGCGACGCACTCACATAGTGCCGCAGGTATTCCTCCAGTACCGCATTGATCCTCTTCGTTTGCTCGTCCGTCTGAGGATGGTTGGCCGTTCAAAACTTCAACTCCAAACCCATTGTATTGAACAAGCTCGTCCAAAATCTTCCTGTAAACCGTCCAAAATCACCACGAACCGCGTTCCCAACAGATAATGCCTTCAAATCCGTAGGCAGTGCACCACGGCCAACATCTCCTTCTCATGAGTGTTATACCTTTCCTCGGCCGGTTTCAGCTTTCGGCTCGCAAATGCCACCAGATGCTCATCCTGCACAAGAACACCACCCAATGCTCGGCCAGATGCATCCGTATGTACCTCAAATGGCTTGTCAAATTCCGGGAGCTTCAAGACTGGCTCTGAAGATACTGCCATCTTGAGATCCTCGAATGCCTCCTGACATCGTTCCGACCATGTCCACCGTTCGTTCTTCTTCAACAAATCCGTCAGTGGGGCTACCCGTTCTGAATATCCCTTAATGAACTTCCGATAGTAGTTCGCTAGTCCCAGGAATGAACGTAGATCCGGTATCATCTGGGGAGGCTCTCAATTGAGGATGGCCCGAACTTTGGCTTCGTCCATCCGAACACACCCATTTGAGATTTTGTGTCCGAGGAACATTATCTCGGCTTGCCCGAATTCACATTATTCCTTCTTCACATACAGATCAATGTTCCCGTAGCTTCCGAAAGACCAACCTCAAATGTTTGACATGCTTCTCTAGCGTCTCCGAATAAATCACAATATCATCAAGATAAACAACCACAAACTCGTCGAGGAACTCGTAAATTAACTCATTCATCAGGCGGCAGAATGTGGCTGGCGCGTTCGTAAACCCGAACGGCATCACCAAGAACTCGTAGGCACCATATCTTGTCACACAGATGGTCTTCGATTCATCACCCTCCGAAATACGAACCTGTCAATAGCTTGATCGTAGGTCAAGTTTGGTGTATACCTTGGCCTTTGATAGTCTATCGAACGGATCATCCGTCCGTGGTATCGGGTACTTATTTTTCACCGACACTTTATTAAACGCCCGGTAATCCACGCACATCTGCATTGAACCATCTGCCTTCTTCTGAAACAGAACAGGGGCTCCGTAAGGGACCTTGGACGGCTGAATGAACTCAGCTTCCAACAGCTCGTCTAGCTGTTTCCTTAGTTCGACCAACTCCACCGGACCCATTCGATACGGTGCTTGGGCTTTGACGAAACATGTGTTTATCGATGACGAGAAGAAGCCATGTTTCGTCAAAGCTCAAGTGGCTAAGGGGAAGGCCAAAGCGAAGACTGGGTTGTTATCGGCGCTTCAACTGAAGCGGGGTGTTCGGCATGGCACAACTACCATCGTAGTTGTCCTTGTCGAAAACAAGCCTGGGAAAATGACTGAGGTCCCAGATGAAATCGCGGGCGTGCTGGCGGAGTTTACGGACAGAATGCCGTCAGAGCTACCAAAGAGATTACCGCCGCGAAGGCTAGTCGACCATACCATCGACTCCCACATTCAACTCCCACGTTCGCCTCACGTGCTAAGCTCCGCAGCCGTCAAACCAGCTCCGCTACCGTCTGTCCAGCTCAACAACCGTCCGTCCAGCTCCGGATCCGTCCATCCAGCTTTGCAACTGGCATCCGTCTCGAACCTGTACTTGAACCACGAACCGTCCGGGTTCAGCATCACGTTCCACCAAGTATCATCCCGGGCCAACCCGATGGCCACGGTCTTGGGCTTTACCGTCCCCACGGTACGCCCACCGGTCACCTTATCATACGCTCCCACGTACGTGATTACTCGTTGTGACGCAAAGCACGCCCATCACAACGGTCGTCCCTCCGGACGCGGTCCAGCATAGGACCTAGGGTGTTACAAACCACCCCCACCAGAGGAGCTTGACGCCCTCGTCAAGAACTCCCAGACCTTGTCCTCGAATTGCCATAACGTGGTGTCACGTTCCCACGAGGCCTCAGCTTCGGGACTTCCCTTCTAGTGCACCAAGAACTCGACCATACGGTTCTTCTTGCTCTTGCCCTTGACTCTCCGATCAAGGATTTTCTCCACCTCACGGTCGAACTCCTTCCCAACTGTCGGCGGATTCCGCAAGACCTGCGGATGGATCGCCCCCGAATCCTTCACAAATGGCTTAAGATAACTCACATGAACATCGGGTGTACCTTCAGCCTCTCCGGCAACTCCAGCCGATACGCCACGGGCCCACCCTTTTCCTTCAACAGGAAAGGCCCGTCATACCTCGTGACCAATACTCGTTGAGTGTCCTTGGCGCTGATCCGCTTCCAAATTTGAGGCATCAGCTTCAGCAACAATTGGTCTCCCACATTAAACGCGAGCGGTCGACGGCCCTTGTCGGTGTACTTTTTCATCCTTCGCCTCGCATTCTCTTAGCTGTCACTGGCCTCCGCCAGCATTTCCTGTCGATCGCTCACGAATCGATCAACAGCAGGACAATTAGAGTTTTTACCTTGCAGAAGTATCTCCTGCGGGGTCAGAGGTTGCCATCCCATCGCAACTTCAAAGGGACTGAATCCCGTGACGATTGACTTCTGAACGTTATACGCGAACTGCGTCGTATTGATGTGTATCGAAGTTAAATAAAATAACCTAAGCTACCCGCAAGTGCACGACACGTGTGTAGTATTTTAGGTGTCGATCCCACAGAGACTACGCAATACTATCTAAACTCGAACTATGAATCAAACTTGCTAACGAACGAATATGGATGAAGAATGAAATACTGAAAGTAAATAAACGAATTGGTTTCTAACGATAAGACAAACGTTCTAGGAATCCAGTTTCACCACAAGACTACCGAAACCGACAATCAATCTATCTATCATGCAATCCCAGTTAAAGCTATCTAAGGCAGACGATCCTGACATGATATCTACCCTCTCTTAAGGCATAGACACGTGATCTAGACAAGTTGCCCCCTACTTTCGTGGCTGACACCTTGAACTAAACCCATAAGCTCTATGATTCATCCGTTTCACCCTTAGAAAGTCTAAGGAACATGAAAACCAAGCGAAACCGAAGTGTCGGGTTGATCTCCAATGCTCCTTGCTTGCCTCCTCGCAAGAGTTTCTTCTCCAATCACGAACTGAATGAATTGTCTCTTCTAATGTCGTCCTCTGCCTCCTTTTATGTGTCTTAAGTCGGTCTAGATATCGCCTTAATCTCCCCACCGACTTCCCATTTTTTTAAGTTAAATTAACTTAACTTAACTTGCAGACACGGGCCGTGACCCGCTCGGGCGGTCGTTGTACCCGCTCGGGTACCGCTAGGTTGGATCGCGCAGATCGCGATCGGTGTGGAGATCCCGATCGGGCATGAGGTTCACCCGCTTGGGTACCATGCACCCGCTCGTGCATTTTCTTGCCCGAGTCGTGTATGAAATGCGCACCAAATTTGCCGTAGCTTTTGCCCGATCGGGTGGAGGGTTGTGTTCGACCGGGTGGAGGTTCTCCATGCTAAATCTCGTCCCGTTTGTCCCGTGATGATCCTCGAAGTTGCTCCTTAGCTCCGTGCATGTCCTTTAGCTCCAAAATGAACCAAATATGCCTAAAAACCTGTAAGAACATGAAAACACGAAAACAAGTAAAACGGATACGGAATCATACGTAAAACAACACATATATATCAAAAACGTCTCTTAAATCGTGCAAGAAATACGTATGAAAACGAGATGATCACGTATCCAAGAGATCCACCCAATTTTTCTGTGACACACTCACATAGTGCCGCATGTATTCCTCCAGTACCGCATTGATCCTCTCCGTTTGCCCATCCGTCTGAGGATGGTTGGCCGTTGAAAACTGCAACTCCGAACCCACTGTATTGAACAAGCTCGTCCGGAATCTTCCTATAAACCGCGCATCCCGGTCGCTCACAATGTCCCGCAGTAAGCCAAAGTACTTAACCACGTGATCATGGAACAATCTTGCGGCTTCTTGAGCAGGACAAGCACTCGTAGCAGGGATAAACACTACGTATTTGGAAAAGCGATCCACGACAACAATAACCAACCCCTTCCCATGAACCACAGGGAATGCGGTTATGAAGTCCATGGACGCTGAAACCCATGGCTTTTCCGGAATTGGCAGAGACTGCAGAAGACCCACCTGCCTCGCTCGTTCCAGTTTATCGTGCTGGAAAATCATGCAGGACTTGACGTATGCTTCCACATCGCTATCCACCTTCGGCCAATAGTAGGTCCGCGTCAATAAGGCCAAAGTCCGTTGACGTCCCGGATGACCAGACCATCGGGCGTCATGGACTTCCCGCAAAAGTTGTTGACGAAGTTCCGTCCCAGGAACATACAAACGTCTCCCACGAGTATATAACAACCCTCCCTCGATCCAAAACCGTCGAATAATTCCATCCGTCACTTGTTGGCACAACTTTTTGTATTCCCCATCCTTCTCCGCAGCCTCTCGCATTTTTTCCACAAAGTCTGTCTCGACTTGAGAAAGCGCGGCCACCACTGTGGTCACCGTCTCGGAGTGTTTCCTGCTGATTGCGTCGGGGACCAGGTTTTGTTTCCCGGGGTTGTGTTCCCACGAGAAATCATACTCCTGTAAGAACTCTTGCCATCTCGCCTGCTTCGCGGATAGATTTTTCTGGGTCTGAAAATAGGTGTTGGCAACGTTGTCCGTCTTCACCACGAACCGCGTTCCCAACGTATAATGCCTCCAAATCCGTAGGCAATACACCACGACTAGCATCTCCTTCTCATGAGTGTTGTACCTTTCCTAGGTCGGTTTCAGCTTTCGGCCCTCAAATGCCACCAGATGTCCTTGGCCAGTTTCAGCTTTCGGCCCTCAAATGCCACCGGATGCCCATCCTGCACAAGAACAACACCTAATGCTCGGCTAGATGCATCCGTATGTACCTCAAATGGCTTGTCAAATTCCGGGAGCTTCATGACTAGCTCTGAGGATACTGCCATCTTGAGATCCTCGAATGCCTCCTCACATCGTTCTGACTATGTCCTCCGTTCGTTCTTCTTCAACAGATCCGTCAGTGGGGCTACCCGTTCTGAATATCCGTTAATGAACTTCCGGTAGTAGTTCGCTAGTCCCATGAATGAACGTAGATCAGGTATCGTTTGGGGAGGCTCCCAATCGAGAATGGCCCAAACTTTGGCTTCGTCCATCTAAACACACCCATTTGAGATTTTGTGTCCGAGGAACATTATCTTGGCTTGCCCGAATTCACATTTTTCCTTCTTCACATACATGTCATGTTCCCGCAGCTTCCCAAAGACCAACCTCAAATGTTCGACATGCTTCTCTAGCGTCTGCGAATAAATCACAATATCGTCAAGATAAACAACCACAAACTTGTGGAAGAACTCGTAAAGTACCTCATTCATCAGGCTTGGGCGTTCCTAAGCCCGAACGACATCACTAAGAACTCGTATGCACCATATCTTGTCACACAGGTGGTCTTCGATTCGTCACCCTCCAAAATATGAACCTGCCAATAGCCATATCGTAGGTCAAGTTTAGTGTATACCTTGACCTTTCATAGTCTATCGAACAGATCATCCATCTGTGGTATCAGGTATTTCTCTTTCACCGACACTTTATTCAACGCCCGGTAAACCACGCACATCCAGCTCTGCAACCGTCTGTCCAGCTCTGCAACTGTTGACGGACCTTTCCTGTTGAAGGAAAAGGTTGGGCCCGTGGCGTATCGGCTGGAGTTGCCGGAGAGGCTAAAGGTACACCCGACGTTTCATGTGAGTTACCTTAAGCCATTTGTGAAGGATTCGGGGGCGATCCATCCGTAGGTCTTGCGGAATCCGACGACAGTTGGGAAGAAGTTCGACCGTGAGGTGGAGAAAATCCTTGATCGGAGAGTCAAGGGCAAGAGCAAGAAGAACCGTATGGTCGAGTTCTTGGTGCACTAGAAGGGAAGTCCCGAAGCTGAGGCCTCGTGGGAACGTGACACCATGTTATGGCAATTCGAGGACAAGGTCCGGGAATTCTTGATGAGGGCGTCAAGCTCCTCTGGTGGGGGTGGTTTGTAACACCCTGGGTCCTAGGGTGGACCGCGTCCGGAGGGACGACCGTTGTGATGGGCGTGCCTTACGTCACAACGAGTAATCACGTACGCGGGGACGTATGACAAGGTGACCGGTGGGCGTACCGTGGGGACGGTAAGGCCCGAGACCGTGGCCATCGGGTTGGCCCGGGATGATACTTGGTGGAACGTGATGCTGAACCCGGACGGTTCGTGATTCAAGCGCTGGTTCGAGACGAATGGCAGTTACAGAGCTGGATGGTGAGCGGTTACAAACCCACTGCTCGGGCAGTTACGAGATTCCAGCTTGGCTCCTTGCCTCGTTTAACTTCCACGTTCGCCTCACGTGCTAAGCTCCGCATTCGTCCAACCAGCTCCGCAACCGTCCGTCCAGCTCAGCAACCGTCCGTCCAACTCCGGAACCATCCATCCAGCTCCGCACATGCCATCTGTCTTGAACCAGCGCTTGAACCACGAACCGTCCGGGTTCAGGATCACGTTCCACCAAGTATTGTCGCGGGCCAACCCGATGACCACTGTCTCGGGCCTTACCGTCCCCACGGTACGTCCACCGATCACCTTGTCATACTCCCCGCGTATGTGATTACTCGTTGTGATGCAAGGTACGCCCATCACAACGGCCGTCCCTCCGGACGTAGTCCATCCTAAGACCCAGGGGGTGTTACAAACAACATGTTTAGCCAACGATCAGTGGAAGTTTTGTGTTATTAAAAAAAAAACATTTTACAGAGTATATACGATATGCATACGAAGTAAAACTACACCTAATTAGGCAAGATAGGAAGTAAAACATAATAATTATGCCTAAAGTAAAACATAATAACTATGCCTAATATCCCGTAACAATTCTCGTGAAAATATGCTAACAGGTGCCAATATTATCCTGACTTCCTAACTTTCCGCACCGCAACAAATCAAAGCCAACCTTGATATAAGAGAAACGAAGGTCGTTAAATATTTATATGAGAAGGCATCTAACAAAAAGACAGGAGAATTAATCAGACTTTTTCTTGGCTCAATACACAAAGAATTAACTCCAACCTCAAGCAAAATTTTAAAATGGTTATGGTAAGTGGCTATATATGAAAATCAAATGAGGTGTATTGCTCTTTAATTAATTAATGATAATTTCACATCAAATTTCTCTGACTTCAAGACTTCCGGTTATATTAAACAGAATTTTGGAACTTGAAAATAATTGTTTATGCAAATCTTAGTGGGGATATTTTGTTTATGCATAACCACATAAAATCTTAGTGGGAATATTTTTTTAAGTGGTCGGATAACATAATATTTCTCTCTCTAAATTTGAATTTAATGTTTAAATTTTATTTAAACTAGTGGTCGGTTGAACATTGAACTTATTATTTTGTAAAAAATAAAATTTATTTGCAAATAAATGTAGTCCGTTCGGTGCTATTAGGGAGATTATACGTTTTTTTGTTCTCTACAAAAATTTATTGTGAAGGTGTCATGATCGTACCTTTTTTTTTGTCTAAGAGTCATTTTCATAAGAATGACACATCGAATATCTCGAGGTCACGATTCGGATTATGTTGCGAAGATGCGTCTTATGAAGAATATCATCGAACTAATGACCGATCAACTATTTATGCATCCACCACGTATCGACGATGCAACGCAAAGATACTGAAGGAATCCGATTTAATCTGATTCGGACTCCAAAACTCTGAAGCTCTATCGTGAATTGTATCAAGATATGGGAAAAAAACTGATAAAACGATCATGATAAATACCTGTATCCATAGAATACGTAATGCAGCGGAATTGATCTTCTCGTTCTACGTGTAATTGTCGGATTCAACACACGGATGAGATATATGAAGAGTAATGAGATTTTTGTAACTATTTTTTGTGTCTATAAGAATAATCATCAATCTACATAGAAAAACTAATACATATATATATATATATATATATATATACACGTGAATCAGGGACCATAAAACGAGAGTTAACTGGTTAATTATCCAGTTCTCAATTGTATCGTTTAATTTCGCTCATCATGGAATTTAACGATATAACCAAAGGTCTCTACACATATAACCTTTCACATTTAATTCAATATTGAAATCCAATTAGTTAAACTTAAATTCGATCACATTTATTTTGGACTAAATCGAATGACAACATTTACACCATAATTATTCACATATATTGGTCCATAAATATAATATCAACTATAAAATCATATAATCTCCCACTTGGGCCATATATGTGACATAAAACTATGGAATAACCTTAAGAGCGCTCATTAATTGTTGTCATGAGAACGATATTGACACAAATCTCGTCTATCGAATATATCAACGTAGAACCAAAGGGATTTAACCATATTTTAACCTAATTAGACCCATATTTGGTTACTAACGCAAATATAGAATAATGACATAGATCTAAATGTGGATGCATAACATAAAGATTTCACGTAAAGTGATCGATACATGTCTATCTCCAATTGATCCTTCCTTATCGAGATCAACTTAAACTAAATCATAAATAGTGAATAACTTAAACTTAAAATGAATAGTTCCGGAACAAAATACTTAAACTGAATAAGCGTACATCGCTACAATTCAAGAACAAACTAGAATAGATACAAGACTCTCACTAAACCGAAATATCATCACAATACCCATACGAGCAATGTGCTCATGAAAGACTTAAGGTATAACATCCTTCGTCAGCGGATCCGCAACCATGGATTTTGTACCTATAAGATCTATCAAAAGGATCCTATTCTTTATTCTCTCACGGACAACAAGATACTTAATATTAATATGGTTTGACTTCGTAATACTCTTGTTGTTGCTAGAGTATAATACCACAAAACGATTGTTGATAATGTCTATTTTGTTATAGTATTTTAGTCTCTTTTTATAGTTAGTTTCATCATTCATTTGAACTTTACCAAGCATTAAAGCATCATTTAGTCCTCTTTTAGCGTTCTCTCGTGTTATTGCAGGAAATGAAATATCGGGATACAAACACGAGTAAATGAAGCAAAACTAAGAAATACCACTCTCCTATCAGCTATGCACGGTCAGCATCCAAAGAATCATAAACAAGAGAAGAGAAATGGAAGCAATGGCCGCTTACAAAAAAATGGAAACAATGACCGCTTATAAAAATGGAACCTTTCGGTAGTTGGAACAAAAATGGAAAATTTCGGTTCCTTGAACAAAGAAAGAAGAGCACGGTTGGAACATGAAAAGGAAACATGTTTTATATAAAATAGAAGCAAGTTGCTGGAACAAAATGTAAACTTCCAACCGCCTACACAAAAAAGGAAAGATTGCCACCTACACGAGAATTGGAAACTGCAACCGTCAAAGATAGAAAATGGAAATGGCTGATAGAAAAATTAATGGAAATTCAAGAACGAGAAATAAGGCAGCAAGGCAAAGAGGAAAACAAAGAAAAAGGAAAAGGAAATTGTTGCTGCACAAGAGGAAAAGGAAATACAAGCTGCTGAAGAAAATAGAAACCGAGAAAATGGAAACTAGCGAAAAAGGAAATTTAGCAAAACAAGAAAAGGAACGTGTTGGATACTTAAACCAAATAGAAATATGGTTAGAGAAGAGGAAGAGGAGCTACATGACTGGAAAATAAAGGGGAAACGTTCACAATTACACAAGAATAGAAAAACAAGAAATGGAAAAACTCGGAAAAGGAAAACTGCAGTGCCTGTAAGAAAAAGGAAATTCCAGCCACTAGAGAGGAAGAAAAGAGGACGGCCAAAGAGGGGAGATTGGAGAAAAGGAAGGAGGAGAAAGAGGGTTAAAAGGGGAGAGCTTCAGCAACAAGAGACGTACAGAATTGAAGAGAGAAAACAGCACACACGAGAGGGAGAGGGAGAACCGAACGCACACACAAGGGCAAGGACGGAGCGACGAAGCCGGAGCGCGGAGGAGCTGTTGAAGACGTCGGTAATTGAAGAGGGAGGAATCTCATTCGTTATCAATGTTGAATATAGTTATCTTTTGTGTTTCGTTTTCTAAGTTCATGTCTGAGTAGGTCCATAGCCACAGGTTAGAGAGCTTGACCGGTATGTAGCGAAGTCTTGTTCTTAATGCTTGGTGGTTCTTAATGGTTTTGTTCTCGAAGCCACTTGAATGAATGATTTTGGTATTTGATCATTTTCAGATTGATTGTTTGTTCTTAATGCTTTCATTCTTGTACACCACTTGAATGAATGATCGTAGAAGTTTAATGAATCTACCCCAGGGGATTAGACTTCAGAACTTAGCCATGATTTAGGATTAAATCGGTTTAGAATCTACGCTAGGTATGCCATGACAACCTCGTAGCTTTACACGACTCGGGTGCTCAAGGAACATGGTCGGGCATGTGTGCCCGATCGGGTGGGTAAGGAGTGCCCGCTCGGGTTAATGGTCATCAAGATGTGCCGAAGGTTTGCACGACTCGGGCTTAAGAAGGACACGTTCGGGCATGAGTGCCCGATCGGGTGAAAATGGATGTGCACGGTCGGGTATAAGGCCTGCACGAGCGGGTAGATGTTGTGCCCGCTCGGGCCCTTGTATTTCTCAACAAATTCCCAAGATTTCTAACAACCAAATCAGATCTATAAAAAGGGGATTCGAAGGAGATTTGAAGGGGGGGACTCAAGGACAATTCAGTGCCATTAGAGACACACTTGGAAGGATCGAGAAGGACGGATCTACGGATCCAGAGCATGGAGGATCTATTGAAGACATTGGTTGATGAATAGGGAGCATTCTCTTTCTCTTTCTATGTCGAATTTAGATTTCTTTTATGTTTTGTTTCCTGAGTTCATGTCCAAGTAGATCTATTGCCATAGGTTAGAGAGTATTGCCAACATGTAGAGAAGTCTTGTGCTTAATGAATGGTGGATCTTAATGCTTTCATACTTGTACGCCACTCGTTATGAATGAATTCGGTATTTTATCATGTTTTCAGATCTTATGGTTGTTCTTAATGCTTTCATTACCTGTACGCCACTTGAATGAATGATGTTAGGAGTCTAATAAACCAACGCCAGGGCATTAGACTTCGAAACTTAGCCATGATTTAGGGTTTAGCCGGTTTACAATCTACGCCAGGTCAATCGGTTAAATCTAAGGATTAGGATAGGGGTCGTAATGCGTCTATCCATGTAAGATACGCAATGGATACATTGGTATATGCATGCTAGATAGTGGACAAGTCTACGCCAGTCAGTTCCTATAGGAGAGCTTGAATTCCCTGAACTCATGATAGTACCTAAGACCAATTATCTCGTTAGAACTTCGTTACATCGTTGTGCAACTCTTGATACCTATGGTGATTTGTCGCCAAGTCATTCCCATCTTAGGTTTAGTTTGCATTTGCATTTGCATTCCATCACTAGTTTGATTTCATACGTCTTATTCATTAGTCCAATAGCTTCAGAGTTGCATCAATTCCTTGTGTTCGACCCTAGTTGCTACACGATCCGTATCCTTGCGGAAGCGTTAGTCTAGGTAATTTATTACTTGATATAACGCACATCAAGTTTTTAGCGCCGTTGCCGGGGAATTGATCACGATTTTAGGGTTATTATTACTTTTGAATTAAGACATAGTCCTTCCCGGAGTCTTCATTTGTTTTTCGTTTTTTGTTTTATTTCTTATAGAGTAAAAAAAAAAAGAATTTTTACCTCTCGGAGCTTAATCGAATTTTGTTCTTTATTTTGCGAGGTAAAATGAACAACAACAACTTTTGGAGTGCCGATAAAGCTGAGATGAACTATCAATTTTCCGAACATCATCATATGCCATGGACGCAATCCCAAGCTCAGATTTATCAATCATATGCGCCCCCGTGTCCGCAACAAGAGGCAAAAATGCAAACCTACGGCGAATTCTTGGCAAAATTGCACCTGCAGCAATGGACGGAACCACAAACCCAGAATTACCAGCCATGTGAGCGTCCTCTTCCACAACAAGAGGCAAAAATGCAAACCTACGGCGAATTCTTGGCAAAATTGCACCTGCAGGAATGGACGGGACCCCAAACCCAGAATTACCAGCCATGTGAGCTTCCCCTTCCACAACAAGAGGCAAAGATGCAAACATACGGTGAATTCTTGGCACAACTCGCTGCAAGTTCCTCTGAACCACAAGAGGGGCTATCGGGGAGTTTAGAAACGGATCTTCGTGAGCATGTCGATGGAATTTACCCAATGGATTATTTGACGATGGATCAGCCTACTGCAATATTTGAAAGGGGTGAAGCATCTATCACAGTAGCGGAATTGGATGTTAATGAGCTTAAGGA
>CM071864.1:34859181-34896693 GCA_036759665.1 Gynandropsis gynandra | reverse complement strand
TATTTGTTAAATACACTAATAATACTTTAATGTTATAGGTATTGGGCTATTCTTTCGAGATTTATGTTCGAGAAATCTGAGTATGGATGTGGTTCGTCGACTGCAAAATAACATAGTAACTATACTTTGTAACTTGGAGAAGATTTTTCCACCATCATTCTTCGATGTTATAATGAACTTGACAGTTCATTTATCGCACGAAGCCGCACTAGGAGGTCCAGTTCAATTTCGTTGGATGTATCCGTTCGAGCGATTTATGTTTCATCTGAAGAAAAAAACCAAACAAAAAGCTCGACCGGAGGGTTCAATTGTGGAACAATACGTCAATGAGGAAATATCATTCTTCACTTCATACTACTTCGAGCCACATGTTCAAACGCGAACTAGAAATCCAGAAAGATGTTTTGATGGTGGTGTGACGTATTCATATCCAGTACCGGATGTTCCGGACATATTTTGCGGAATTGGTCGATCTGCTGGTAAGGCGAAAGATATATGGTTATCACAATGAGATCTCCATATCGCACATACATATTTTTTATTAAACTGCGAATATCTATAGCCTTTTGAAAGGTAAAATCCCATAATTAACTATGGTTTTTACAATGACAATTTTGTTTATTTTTGTAATATTTATAGAATTTTGCTTCTTTTTATAGGACATTTGATGATATATTAAAGAATACATATACGAACATTGATGATTCTCAACTCCAAGAACTTAAAAAAAAGATTTCTCCACATGGATCAAACAATATGTAAGTAATGAAATTTTACATAAATAACTTTTATAATATTCTGACGATTCCAAGTTTGTACATCTATTGCAGGTTGAGATGGACAATCACCCGTTGTGGCTACGAGATCTTGTCAAAGGACCGATTGTATGACGCTGGTCTCCAATTGGAGACGGATGATTTCCTGCCGTCTCCAATTGGAGACGGAATTTATCCACCCGTCTCCAATTGGAGACGGATTTTGTATCCTGTCCCCAAATTATTATAAGTTCTCGCTCGACGGATCCATCCCCTTCCTCCTCACGCTCGAATTCATCCCCTTCCTAATGTGTCGCCGCCGCGTTCCCTTCCTCCTCCGTCGCCGCGCGTTCCCTTCGCCCCGCCCATCGGTCGCCGCTGCGTTCGCCGTGTACGCCACGTTCCCCTCCCGTCGCCTCTCGCCGCCGCCACGTTCGCAGGGTAAGAGATGAATTTCTTCGTCTATTGTTGTCAGATTTGTTGTCGAATTCCAGCCGTTAGCGGAATCCAGCCGTGAGCGGTTAGCGGTTCCAGCCGTGATGCTCATGGTTCCAGCCGTGATGCTCATGGATGTGTATGGATATAGACGTGAGTTTAGATGTGTATGGATTTAGACGCGAGTTTAGATGATCATGGTTCCACCCATGATGCTCATGGATAGGTCTTCCATACTCATTGGTGTTTCCGTTTTGATGCGTTTGCGTTTAGAGAAATTGTTAATGAAAGTTAAACTATGAGGTTATAGAAATTAGAGTTGAAATTTAGATCTAATATCGTTGAAATTAGAGTAGATGTTAGAATTCATCGTTGAAATTTAGAACAAAAAATGCGGAAATGGGTTAAATAAATTTAGTTGTTTATTTATGTTTGATGTTAGAAGTTGAGAAATTTAGAAATGTACGTTGAAATTTAGAATGTCGTAATATTTTTATTTCATTATTTAGTATGTCGCACCGCGTTGGAAGAGGCGGTAAAACGAGAAACCGCCCTCAGTCCGAGGAAAGTGGCAACCTTTCATTTCATTCCCGACATTCCAATTCAGGATATGATGATTACATGAATCCAAATTTCTTCCGAAACACTGGATCGACACAATCGGGGCAATATATGCCGTATTATCCGCAAATGCAACCACCACCAGATCAAGTACAGCATCACGATCCGCATATATACGAGGAACCAACAGTGGAAGAAATTTTAGCAATGGATGAAGAGCGACGGAAGCTTCCTCTTATAGACCCTGATCGAAAAACCGGCGGACTATGGTACGTATACTCAATTTCAAATCTCAATTATAAATAGTTAACTAAATATTAATTTATCTGTCATTGTGATTTTTAGGTTTGGATTTAATCAACTTAATCGTCAAATAACAGCTACGATAACAGCTGATTATGATCGGTTTTGTTACAATTGGACACATACAGATCCAGATATTAAGCAACGATGGTGGAAATCATTTGTGTTATGTTTTAAACAATTTTTAATTTTATCAAGTAATTTAAATTCAATTTAATTATAATAAGCTTATTATTATTGCAACAAAAATTTTATTGGAATCCCGTCATTACCGGACTAGTAAAGTCCGAATTTGAAACAAATGCGGCAAAGCGTCTCAAGTCTATCGTAGGTAAATTGCACACAAGCTGATATATAAAAGGAAAACCCAATTGGATGTCGGAAGATATTTGCCAAATGGTTCGTGAGTGGATCCTAAGGCGAAAAGCGATTACGATGAAATTGAAAACATGGCAGCGGAACGAGTATCGCAAATTCCCCCGAGAGAAGACGACTCACAAACTAGTCTTAGTCAGGACGAGTACAACGAGTTGTATCTCGAGGTAATAATGAAATTCTACTATGATCTAATTTCACTATTTATAAATGTTATTAATTCTCGATATTTGTTTTACAGCAAGTTACGCCATACAAATGTCGTATTTTCGGACTTGGAGCAATGACCTCAAAACATTCAACTTCATCCAAAGGTAAAGAAAAAGTATCGGATTACGAGCTCCGACATCAAATATCCGAAAGGTTCCAAGAATCCGAGAAGCGGGTTGAACAAGCATTCAAGGAGGCTGAACTATCAAGAAAGGAGGCTGAACTATCAAGAAAGCATGTTGAACGATCAGATAGGCGTATGGATAAGCTTCTGCGCATGATGAAAGCGCAAATGTCTAACATCAATTGGGATGCAGTTCAGGACAGTGATTCCGACCACGACTAATCGGAACGACTTAGGATTATATGTAATCGGAATGTTGGTTATATGTATGGTTTGTAATTTTTTATGTACTAATATTTATCTTTTAATGTAATCGAACTTTTTAAGAATTTATTTTTTTTATTTTTTAAAAAACAATTAGGGACGGCAAATATTGCCCGTCTCTAAATTTAGCGACGGGCTGTGCCGTCCCTAAATTTGGAGACGGGCGAGTGCCGTCTCCAAATTTGGAGACGGATTCAGTGGTCCGTCTCCAAATTTTAAAGACCGAAAACAACCCGTCCCCAATCCAGGGACTGTTTGGGGACTACTTTTTCCGTCCCTAATTGGGGACGGATTGGGGAGTGAAGTTTCCGTCCCTAATTAGGAACGGATTGGGGACGGATACCATTTAGAGTCGCGCGATTGGGTACTACCACTGGTCGTCCCTAAAACCTGATTTCTTGTAGTGGAATTATGATAGCGGTCTTAATGCGTCTAGTAGGTGAGATACACAATTGGGAAATTGGTATATGCATGCTAGATAGTGGACAAGTCTACGCCAGTCAGTTCCTATATTAGAGCTTGAATTCCTTGAACTCGTGATAATATCTGAGACCATGATCTTGTAAGAACTTCGTTGCATCATCATGCATCTCTCGAAACCTGTGGTGTCTAGTCTATTGAGTTTAATCCGTCATCATCGTGCATCTCTCGGAACCTGTGGTGTCTATTCTATTGAGTTTAAATCGTTAGTTAGTTAGATA
Source organism: Gynandropsis gynandra (assembly GCA_036759665.1). Classification (NCBI taxonomy): domain Eukaryota; kingdom Viridiplantae; phylum Streptophyta; class Magnoliopsida; order Brassicales; family Cleomaceae; genus Gynandropsis; species Gynandropsis gynandra. The sequence continues at coordinate 34,892,965 of CM071864.1, read as the reverse complement.
GCTTATCTTCATTCGCATTCCATTCATCTATTGATTTTACACGTTCTATTCATTAGTTACTAGCTTTAGAGTTGCATCGATTCCTTGTGTTCGACCCTGGTACTATACGATCCGTATTCTTGCGGAAGAGCGTTAGTCGGTAATTATCACTTGAGATTAACCACATCAATTGTCACAATAAAGTTTTAGTGGTCTATCTACACCCGCCATAATATGCAGCCCTATGACAAGATTCCGTAACCATGAAACTTTATTGGATGCCTCATAACATACTACATACTCTGCCTCCATTGTGGATGATACCACGAGCTTTTGCTTGGCACTACGTCAAGAAACAGCCCCAACAGCGAGAAGAAATACATAGCTGAAGTGGATCGAAGACTATCGAAGTACTTAACATAATCTGAATCTGAATAACTAGTGATCTCGAGCTCGCCTGATTGTCTATACATGAGCGTATGATCCTTTGTTTTCTGAAGATATCACATAAACCTTCTTTACAATTATTAATCTTGGGTTTACGTAAGAATTGCCCTAAAACGTCAACAATGTATGCCAAATTAGGTCCTGTGCAGACTTGTGCATACATTAGACTCCCTACAACCGAAGAATAAGGAATCTTCCTCATTTCCTGAATCTCTAGTTCAGTCTTTGGGCACTGTCTAAGGTTGAATTTATCACCTTTAGAAATAGGGGTATCTATACCTTTACATCCTTTCATGCCAAATCGCTCAAGAACTTTATCGATGTCACTCTTTTGTGATAAACCTAATACACTACGAGAGCAATCTTAGTGTATTTTTATACCCAATACAAAAGAGACATCACCAAGATCTTTCATCTCGAATTGCTCCGAAAGAAATTTCTTAGTTTCGAGCATAAAGCTCACATCGTTTGCAACAATAAGGATATCATCCACGTAAAGAATTATCAAAATAAATCTTCTCCCACTTATCTTGTGGTATACACAATCATCTACCTAATTCACGTCAAAGCCATATGAGATCATTATATGATGAAACTTGTGATATAATTGATGAGACGCTTGCTTCAAACTACAGATGGATTTCCTTAATTTGCAAACAATTTCTTTGGATCTTCAACCACAAAGTGTTTTGGTTGTCTTAACATCCATCTGATGCATCTTTAAATCATAATGAGTTGTTAGTGCCATCAATACTCTCGAGAAGTGTTTCAATAAGCTGGAGAGAAAATCTCTTTGTAATCTCTGCCTTTCCTTTGAGTAAATCCTTTAGCGACTAGATATGTTTTAAACCTTTCCACATTGCCATTCGAATCCCTTTTGGTTTTGAATATCCATTTTCATCCAACGGGTTTTGCACCTTCAGGCAAAGAGACAAGATCCCAAACTCCATTGTCCTCTATAGATTTAATCTCTCCTTTCATGACATCAGTCCATTTTTTAGAGTTAACACTTTGAATGGCTTGACGTACGTTAACTAGATTATCTTCCGTCAATCCAATGTCATCCTCATGTTTTTAAAGAAATACTATATAGTCATCAGAAATAGCACTTCTCCTCTCTTGAGTAGACTTACGTGACACAATTTTCTGATGTAACTATTCTTGAGGTTCATGAACTTGTTCCTCATGGATTTCAAGAACGACATTTAGAGTATCTTTATTTGTAGCTCGATTAATATGTTCTAAATCATTGCTATCTAAAATAACCAGAATAGGAATTATTATCTTTCGTGAAGCAAAAGTTTCATCCTTATCCTCTCCAAAACAAAATTCATCATCCCTTTTCCTAGGTGTGATGTCCTCAAAGAATGTCGCTACTTCCGTCTCAAAGATCGTCTTTTTCATGGGATCATAAAACTTATACCCCTAAAATCTTTCCGAATATCTAACAATGTAACAACTCTCAGTTTTGGAATCCAATTTCTTTTCATCGGGTCGATAAGATCGAGCCTCTGTTGAATATCCCCAAATGTGAAAATGCCTTAAGCTAGGACGTCTACTCATCCATAACTCATAAGGCATCTTAATCGTTGCTTTAGTTGGTACTATGTTCAGGATATAAACCGTTGTCTTTAATGCCTCAGCCCATAGATTTTGGGAGAGTAGAGAACGAGATCTTACTTCTCACCATTTCTTGAAGTGTACGATTTCGTCTCTCCATAATACGATTCGTGATAGGTGTACCCGACATTGTGTATTGGGAAACGATTCCACATTCCTCTAGGTACTTGGCAAATGGACCTAGACGTTGTTCACCCGATCCGTCATTTCTAGCGTAGTATTCACCACCACGATCAGAACGAACGACCTTAACACATTTATTAAGTTGAAGTTCAACTTCATCCTTAAAACGCTTTGAAAACATCCAAAACCTCTGACTTCTCATGAATAAGATAAAGGTAACCATATCGACTGTAATTATCTATGAATGATACAAAGTAATGTTGACCATTCCAAGAAGCAATGGGAAATGGTCCGCATACATCCGTATATACCAATTCCAAAGTGAATGAAGTTCGATATGTACCTTTACCTACTTTGTTTGTTTCCCTCGATACAATTAACACAATGGTCAAAGTCCAAAAAAATCAAGAGTTTCAGTTATTCTGTCTAATATTAAATGTTCCATTCTCGGTTTTGAGATATGGCCTAATCGTTTATGCCATAAAACAATAAAATTTTGATTCATCAATTTACGCTTCACACCACATGAATCAACATGCAAGATTTCATTATATGAAGGGATAATATCGAGCATATAAAGTGATCTGAAATAGATAAAGAACCAGTTCCAATCACAACGAAATGAAATGAAAGGGTAAACTTAAGGTCTCCAAATGAACAAGAAAATCGTTATTTTTCCAATGCAGAAATTGAAATCAAATTTCGTCTAAAAGGCGCTACAACGAAAATACCCTTCAAATCTAGAAATTGACCGGTCTTCATTGACAACCTAAATAGTCGATCACCATCAATCAGCTTTTGGTAATGGAGGCAACCTAGCATAGTAATACTCACATGAGTTGTAGCACCAGAATCACATCACCAAGTATGAATTGGTACAGAAGCTAAATTGATCTCAGAATAAACCAAAGTGAGAGTCAAACCTTTATCTGCACGCCAAGTATGATACTTCTTTCAATATTTCTTCATACGACCAGTCTTGTGAGAAAAAACATTTTTGAACCTTAGCGTGATCTATATTTTGTTTTTTTTTTGCACATGAGTTGTTTCCAAATAAGCGATTTCATAACCTTTCTTCCTTTTCTCGATCTTGCCCCTTGAGGTGGTAGCGGCAAAAGCACTATGTGTCTTTTCCTGCCTCAATCTCTGTTCCTCTTGCAGACAGTGGGAAAATAAACTCATCAATAGTCCATTTGTCCCCTTGATAGTTATAACTAACCTTAAAATGACCATATTGTGTAGGGAGAGAGATCAAAATTAAGCACACTAGGACATCTTCCGACAACTCAAGTTCAAGTGTCTTTAACTTAGAGGCATTGTTTGACATTTCATGATGTACTCCCGAATACTCTCGTTTCTCTTGTACCCCATGAAGACAATTTCCACTAAAATTGTGATTGTTTCCGCTTTGTCAATTATGGCAAAGCATTTCTCCAAGGCCTCGTGATATTCCTAAGCCAATGTCATCTCATTGGACACAGAGACCCTGAAAACCAGAGGAATGGAATGCTTGATGATCATCAAACACATGCAGTTCGAGGTTTTCCAGCATTCGAGTTTGTTATGGTCCTCAACAGAAATCGATTACACTATCGCTAGACGAACCTCCTTAATACAAGAAATCTGCACAACATCAAAATTTAGTATTTGGACATTAACTCTGACTTGCAATAGACGACTCAACGCATTAATAAATAGTGTAAATTAAACAACTGATGTAGTGGTTAACCTTTGTGCATACCCATCACATTTATGTCATATCGAAAATAAAAACTAATTATCAATGCACACACAATACAATACTCCCAAACCATGATAAACTTTTGGGTTTATCAAAGTTCACATGAATTATCTTATGTAACATTCTTAATGTATATGAAATAATTAATTTTCTCAAGATTGCCCACTTTGGTAGGATGTTGAGATATATAATAAAATCACATACATTAATAAAAGGATATTTAATTATCAAAATCATATTTTAAGTGAAACCTTAGTTTAATAACTATGATTTAACCTTATAATTACACAAACCAAATGTGCAATCAAACCATAGTAAATTAAATTCACCAAAATAATGATATGATATTCGTAAATAACATTTGTGCCAATTCTAGTCCAACATAATTGCACAAAATAATTGGAACATAAATGATCCTTATGCATATTAATTTGCGGATTTAATTCCAAATTTTACCGAATTTCTCATTGATATGAGAATAAGAACAACCGCGATCCCACAGAGCTGAATGGATCGATTACTTCAACTGGTAGAGAAGTTTTCTATTACTGCAAAAGTCTCGGATTCCAATCCAGATACTTCCTTTCTTTTCTTTTCAAAGGAAGAACTCGAAATGGACCATTTTTTTTGTTTAAGTGTGTCGGGCCCAAAACCATTAAGTCAGGTGGGTCGTTGATGCGTTCCAAGTTAAACTCAATTAACCTAAACTACCCGCAAGTGCACGGCACGTGTGTAGTACTCTAGGTGTCGATCCCATAGGGACTACGCAACACAAACTAAACCCAAAATACGAATCAAACTTGCAAACAACGAATATTGGGTTTAAGAATGAAATAACTAAAAACAATAAACTATGAGTTCTTAACAGTGAGACAAACGTTCTAGGATACGGTTTCACCACAAGATTTCCGAAACCAACAATCAACATATCTAATCATGCAGTCCCAATCAAGTTATCTAAGACGGACGATCCTAATATGATATCTACCCTTTCACAAGGCATAGACACGTGATCTAGTCAAGTTATCCCCTACTTTCGTGGCTGACACCTTAAACTAAACCCATAAGTTCTATGATTCATCTGTTTAACCCTCAATCGCTACTATCCTACTTTCATGGCCTAGTCTCCATTGTTCAAAGCTTGATTATCCGGAATTAGAATTATCTTTTCGGTCCTTATCCTAAGTTCCTAAAATATGCATCTACTTGGCCATCGTAAATACAAGTCAATCAAGCACTCAGACAAAGAATAGATAAACGAAAATAGGAAATTGCATTAAAAGATAAATCAAAGTGGTTCTGGGATAGCCATGGGCTAAGCCCTTCTCCTAGAACAAAACGACTATCCGTCCATGCATTCGAAAACAAACAACATAATCGAAGTAGATTGTTTAAGGAACATAAAAACCAAACGAAAAAGAAGTCTTGAATTGATCTCCAATGCTTCTTGAATGTCTCTCCTCCAAGAACTCACGAACAACTATACTTTCTACTCTCTCTCTGCAATTCTCTCTCACTCTAACGTGTGTTCTCTCGCCAAACTAAACTGAATTCGACCCTTAACTCTCATCCTTCTCTTTCCTCTTTTCTTTCTTTCCTTTTCTCCCATTTTTCCTCTTTGGTCGTCTACTTCCTTTTCTTTTCTTTCCTCTTTGTTGCAACATGTTGTTTTGTGTGTTTTCCATTCTTGTTTGCATTAGTTTCTATTCTTGAATAAGTGGGCACGTTTCCTTTCAATTTTTCAGCCATATAGATCTCATTCCTCTTCTCTAATTATTTTTCCTTTTTGTGTAGAAAAACTAACCACTTTATTTTCTTGCTTGGCCAACTTTCCTTTTCTTGATTTTGTAGGCGACGGATGCGACCCGCGCAGGCTGGAGTGTGTGCCCCGTGCGGGCTGGCTTGGTAAGGATGAGTCCGCGCGGGCTGATGCTTAACTCGAGCTGTGCTGCGGTTGTTGGAAGTTAGGCCCCACGCGGGCTAATGGTGAGTGATGGGTTCGTGCGTTCTGATGTTCACTCTGACGCGTGCTTGATTCGCTGGAGGTCATGCCCCGCATGGGCTAAGGCGAATGCCCCGCGTGGGCTGTGTTGGAGCTGATGATCTGTGCCGTTTCTCGTCCCTTTTGTTCCGTTATGATCCTCGATACTAATATTTTGTCCCGTGTACGTTCTTTAGCTCTGAAACGAACCAAATATGCATTATAACTTGTAAGAACATGAAATCACAAAAACGAGTAAAACGGATACAAAATCACACGTAAACATCGCATCTATCATCATAAATATCTCTAAAATCATACTAGAAACACGTATGAAAACGAGACCATCAAAATCTCCAAGACTTGAATGTTTGTTTGTCCCTAAGAAAACATAGACGTGGAACATGTGGGGTATATAAAAACCGGGAATTCCCCTTTTTCCTAGAAGCACTGCTAAAGCGAACCTAATCGATCAACTAGCAAGTCGAGAGCAAATTCGGCCTACTGATATTCACCCCGACGTGTGCTGGATTTCCTGGAGGTCAGGCCCCGCGCTGGCTAAGGTGAATGCCCCGCGTGGGCTGTGTTGGAGCTGATGATCCGCTCCGTTTTTCGTTTCGTTTGTTCTGTTACTATCCTCGATTCTAATACTTTATCATGTGTACGTTCTTTAGCTCCGAAACGAACCAAATATGCATTATAACCTGTAAGAACATGAAAATATGAAAACGAGTGAAATAGATACAAAATCACACGTAAACTTCGCATCTATCATCATAAATTTCTCTAAAATCATGCGAGAAACATGTATAAAAACGAGACGATTAGTCGTGCAAACAAAAAATTTAATTGGACTAGGCCTAAAACTTTTAATCAAAACGGATCGACCCGGAAACCCAAATATCAACCCTTTTTTAAAATTATGGGCCGAACTTATAAAAAATAATAAACCAAAAGAATGGGGTGAACCCATTTCTTAAAAAATTCAAATTAAATTAACGAGTCAAATCTGATTTTTTTTAATGTAACAAAAGAAAATCATTCAACCCTTTGAATTATTGAGGCCCCTTTTTTGGAAGAAAAATAACACCAACCGTCTATTGATTATAACTTTAAAAAAATTAATAAAAATATCTATATCTCTTCAGCGAGAAATCTCTCAAATTCAACTTCAATTAACTCTAAAAATTATTTAATTTATCATATTCAAACCCAAATCTTATATGAAACATGTTAACTTGACGTAAATACAATAGATCGACTATGATACCAATTAAATGAATCTGATTTAATCAGATTTGGATTCCAAAACCCCGAAACTCTATCGTGATCTGTATCATGATTTGGGAAAATCCGAGAAAAAGATCGTGATAAATACCTTTATCCATAAAATACGGAATGCAACGAAATTGATCTTCTGGTTCTTTGTCTAATCATCGGATTCAACACACGGGATGGATGTGTGATGGATGTCTGAAGAATAATGAGATTTCTGTAACTTCTTTTTATACGTGTTTGTAAGAATAATCATCAATTCTACATAAAAAAACTCATCTATATAAATACATGTTTAACATAAACCATAAACCGAGAGTTAACCGGTTAACTATTATGTTCTCAATTATATTGTTTAATTTCGTCTATCATGGAATTTGATATAACCAAAAGTCTCTACACATATAACCATCCACATTTAATTCAGTAGCGAAGTCCAATTAATTAGACTTAAATCACATTTATTTGGCACTTAAATCCAATTACTAATGATTTTCAACATTTTAATTTTTTATGACATTTACAAGAGATCAAAGGATGCTTGTTGATTGATAACTTTAATGGATAGAGTCATGGATATCCGTTCAAATATTTCAATGGATGTATCTGATAATATGCGTTGTTATTATCGAAAGATTTATGCTATTGCAACACCGTTTAAATTTTCAATGGATGAATGTATTCAACAGTTGATTATCATTAGACTGAAATCTCTCGCTAAGCACCGATCGATGTTGCCTTGTCACCCATCGTGGCCATTGAACAACCATCATCGTCCTATATTTGCTGTCCTCTCGAGTACACTTTGGAATCTAATTATGACTTCCTTATGACCCATGATCAAAGCCCAAAACCATATTATAAAATGTCCATCAATGTTTTTTACCAACATATATACAATTTTAATTGAATTATTTAACACTCTAATCAAAAGAAAAAACATGTGTTATTTTGTGCAAATTATTCATAGATTTTATCTTTCTATTAGCATTTCCCTAAATTGCAACATGTTGTACTTTTCCATTAAAATACATGTAATTTTTAATTTGTTAAAAAATTGTAAGATATTTTTAATATTATATTCATAATTGTATATAACTTCAAAATTTAAATAGAACAATGCAAAATTTTATACTAATGGATAAAAAGCGTGGTGAAAAAATGCACAAAAAATCAGGTAAAAAGTTTATATGTGCCAACGAGAAAAGGAGAAGGGAAAATAAATAACAAAAATAATGAAAACAAGCCAAGAGAGCTCATACGTAATGCCCAAAAAGGTTCTTGAGGTCGGGAAACAATTCGCACCTTAATGACTTCAATGTGTGGCAACGGCCAATCACCATGACTCCAGAACAAGCTTTGTTTTATTGACAAAACTATGGTAAAACTTTATGATTCACATCCTGATTTTTGCTTATGATTGCTAAAAAAGATGATGGTGAGCTCATGCATTCTTAATTTTTGTCTATAACAACATTGCATTTAGTCTTCTGTGTATTATATGTGCTGTGATATGTGGTTGAGTATCACTCAAATGTTTTAGAAAAACAATGCTCTATGCTTGTATGCTATTTAGGCACAAGTTTCATAATCTTCGTCAAGGTCTTTTTGATGTTACTATTTTCTTCACAAATTTAGTGTCCATTTGGGAGGATTTGAAAATCGTTCATGCTAATACATTCTGCACTTATGGACACTATATATGTCTTGTTGATCAACGTTGATTTAATCTTTTTAAAATGAATTTTATAATTGAAATCTTTCTTCGTCAATGAACATAATAGAGGAAAACTATTGACATGGACCTCTTGCCAGACCATTAGAAAACATCAAAACTCGTTAATCAATATGAACAGTAAAGGCCTATTAAATGTTAACCAATTGCTTCAGTTGTTCATTTGGTATTTTCATAAATTCTAATGCTTCTTATGAGATTGTTGCAATAATTTTAAGAGGCCATTATACAAGGAAAAAAAATTGCCCCTTATACACCCGATGTTGTCTATATGGTCATGCTATCAATAAATATTACAAGGTGTGTTAAATACTCTACTCTACTCTACTTAGTATTTGGATCATTATTCATATGGTAAACATTCTACTCCATTTAGAGTGTTTTTTCTCTTCTTGTGAGCCGTCCACCAAAAAAAGAAAACAAGAAACTTTTTTGTTCTTCTTTTCTTGTGTCGTCCATTCCTTAACAAAATTTAGGCATTAAGTATATTTTTTGTAATTAGTTTACTTTACTGTTATTTTCATTCATTATTTGTACCATATTATAATGAAAATATCTCACCTATATGAACATATAATGGACGAAAATAATATAATACTAAACTCATAATTAAGTTGATAATTCTTCTATTCTCTTCCTAATCTCTTCTAATATTTTTTTAGTCTTAAATTTATTTAACTATCACAGGTACCCATCAAGTTACAAATCATCTACTTCTCATCCACCACATGCTTTTCCTCTATACATACCACCTCAGAATCAACAATCCACCCCTAGAAGTACTAGCCTAGAAACATAAAGAAATAAAAAAATTCTCCAATTGAATCAAAATTTCAATCGTAAGGTTAAAAAAGAGATTAATATACTATTCGTAAGATCCAATCAAGAATTCTAATTTGATTATTGTATCTATCATAATAATTAAAAAAAATAATCGAAACATAATAAACCCATTTTTAGCGAGTACATCCCTTCGTTTTGGCTTGGTGCCTTTTATCATACTAATCTCTACTCTACCTTCTCCGAGCCCATTCTCTCAATTCCTTGATCGAACTAATCCATTTACAAGTAGTCAATGAGAGAAAATTGAGTTATTTGGGCCTCAAGGATTAACAAGACGAACTGCTAATTTTCAAATACAAGATATCCATCTTAGTCACTATGGACGCATTTGCCTCATTGAAACATCTGAATAAGGGATGATTTCAAAATATATCTCTAAATTTATGGACATGCCAAAATTCATCTAAAATTAGTGATAGACTAAAAATCCTTTCAGAATTTATAGATGGATCAAAATCCGTTTGATGATATTGTACTTAAATTGATCATTTTTATTAGTGCTCAAACGATAAATGTAGTTCTCTCTGTTCTTTCCCTTTCATCTCTCTTTCACACGAGTAATGAATTTCTCTCTCTCTATCTCTTTTCTTCTCCCATCTTTCTCTTTATTCTTTATCTTATTTTTATACTTATTTGTTTTTAATATATCATTTAATTTTTAACACATAATATGATACTTTTTTGAATTTAATATATTCTTTCTCAAAATTTGAAATAAAAAATTGTTTATATATTTTTATACTTGTTCTTAAAATATAAAATAACACACTCACATATGTATAAGAGTTCAGTAAAAAAGAGAAATATATGATTCAATACTACTTCGGTACAAATTCATTGCAACTTCATTACGACTTGCAATTTGAAGTCGCAAGTCGTAATAAGTTATAATCAACCAGATCTAACACTCACAAGATCCAACCAGATCTAAGCACGGCTTACACTGTCATGATACTAAGCTGGTACAACACTATCTTCTCTGACCCAACTTTCTCATGCGACATACTCACCTCGCATTCCCTCATATCTCTCATTAAGGTTTTATCTTTACACGAACACCATAAACCAACTACTAAAAAACAAGATTTTGGCAACTAACATATCCATTAATAACAATATTTTCTAATGGACTTTATCATGTTGATAATCAGCCATTGAAAACACTCATCCGTTAAAAGTTCTAATGGTATTGCAATGACTTGTATATTTTTATAATATATCAATGAATGTTAACATATATATGCATTAAAATATTCTAACGGATATCTATAGCTCTTTTCGTTGAAATGCACAACAAATATCCGTTGATCTTGTCAAGGGACATCCGTTGATCATGTTAATGGGTACTTGTTGATATCCTCTAAATGTTGGAATCGATTTTTTTTAATTCGTTACTGATCATAGATGATATCAACAAACATCAATTAAATTTGGGAACAATATCAATGGGCTCCATTGAAGTTTTCACAAGAATTTAAAATTTTGCAGATGCCCGTTCAAATGTTTTACAAAGATCTAATATTTAAATGCATGCATATTGATAATATGATGATTTTTTTAAAAACTTTAGAAAATTAAGATAAAATAAAAATAAAATAAATTTTGATAAAATTTTAAAAATAAAATATAAATCTATAAAATCTATATATCATCTATCTACTGCCTTTTTCTTTTTCATCTTTATTGGTACCTCTAGATTCATGATATGACATCACATTGAAATCAAACACCGTATCTCTCGTCTTGGCGTTGTATCATTAACGCGTGGTGGTGGAAATACTGGAAGATGTTGGTATAGTTGATTGGTTATTAGCTCGATGATACTCTGCATGTGACGTATCTTCGCAACATAATCCCAAATTATGTCTCAAAATGCTCGATGCATTGTTGTTATGAGTATAACTCCTGAATAAAAGGTAGTACGGTCGTGGCATCCTGTACAATATCCCTTTTTGGAGAATCAAAATTATACAATCGCATTTTATATTGTCGAACTAAGTACATCTAAAAAAATTATATCCGAATAATCATACAAATTGTTTAGAGTTAAAGATAAATAAATAAATTTTACTTAATAAAATTTATTTTTTTCATTGGAATATATTCATATAGATATGAATCGACGACTTGTAATTGTTACGTAATATATTCAATAATAACCCTGATCGTTCATTCTGCCTAAGGATCGATAAATTTGTGTTCATCAGCCACAAAAGGCTTATTCTTGGCATCTATTTTGAAAAAAAAAAGTTTAAGAAGCGTCGATTGTCTCCCTATTCTCTGTATCTGTGATATTTAATGAATTTACTTAGATACCATAGCAAAATTTAAATATATTAAATATATTAAATAATAACTATGAAGTCAAATATTTACCAATTATTTGTTTAGTTTTGGGAATGATTTGGCTACCAGGATATGAAGATATAGACCATCCTCGTGAACCTTCTCGTCGTACCGATCTTGTTTGGCCTTTTTTACTTGAAGTCTTTAGAATCCTAATGTTGGATGATCTGGTTGAAGACTTTGTCTATGACCCATGTTGGTTCGGCATTCTTCTTGATGTAGTTTATTTTGGCGTTATGCAGCCACAACTTAGACGTAACTGGATGTCACACATCCATATGTATATACGCAAAATGTGTGGTTTTTATGTTGTCTATAAGATAGCTACGATAAAAACAATAACAACGTTGTTAATTATAATAAATAAATAAATTAAAAAGCTAAATTTTGAAACTTACAATAAAACTACACCATCATCTAAGGTGTATAGCTTATGATGTCACTTGTCAATAGTAGTATAGATGATCATGTATCGATGTTGTGGTATTTGGATGTTTCACCATATCATCAACGTCAAACCTAGATAAATTTCATTAAAATATTAGATATAATTTGAAATAATATATAACTTAGTGAAAAAATAAATTTATACCATATCATTTTGTTTGAGCGTTCATGATTGATGATATGCACGCTAGGATAATCATCAAAGTTATCGATCAATTGACTGATATGCACCATATTGTCATCATCACAAAAATTGGTGGCACCGAAATTGGTAACATATGACAATATGGTGGCAGAGTAGGTGATGGTGGAGCTTCAGAGGAACCTACCAACAAAATTACCAACAAAACTCTGTGAGCAACAAATTTTCATGGGCACAAAATATCTAGTGTTTAGGTATTTAAGAGTGTCTGATTGGGAGGTTTCATAGAGGTTTTGGTTTGTTGGTTGAATTTTGTTGAAAATAGGAATGTTGAATGACTTATATACTAAAGTTATCAATGTGCATCTATTGATAATATCAACAAATACCCGTTGAAAAACACTTCCAATCAACGAACAATGTAGTGAATGTCTTTATAACGGACATCCGTTGCAAAATATCAATGGATGCCTAGTGAAAAACCACTTTTATAAATAGCGGAATTTGAAGCATTAGAGGCCTACTCATTTCGATGGACAACGTAGCGATTGTCTTTTCAACGAGCATCCATTAAAAATATCAAGGTTTACGTTAGAAAGTACAAAAATGGTTACCCGTCTGACATCCATAATAACTATAGTGATCAATAGACATCCACTACAACTATTAACTGTTGTCCGTTGATATTCCTAAAATGGTTATGGTAAGAATATCAATGGGCATCATTGATAAACTATAAACTATCAACAAGTGTCCGTTAAATTGTTTTCAATCGGATTTGATCATAAAATTCTGCTAAGTCCTAATGAAGGTAGGGTTATAAACGTGGATCCTTTGACAATGTACACAATATCAATGGATGCCTATTGAAAATCTGTAAACTGTAAAAGTTCGTGATGTGTTGCCTAGATATGATCTAATCTATATCAAGCTTTACATTTATACATAGACTAGACACTTTATAAGGATACAAATTGTATTGTACCAAGGTCAAACATAAGAACTAAGAATATTAAAAATAATTATCTCACAAAACTACGGTCATAAAAATCAGAAAAGGTGTGTTCATATCTGTACATAAGTAAAATAAATTACAATTACAACTATGTGCAAGTGAAACGATACTTATAGGTTCAAAAATTGTTCTCACATACAATAACTCATTAAAATTTTTGAAAAATATCATTTTGTTTCTAACAGATAATTCAATCATCTTATATGAATCTACATTCTTTTGAAAACTAGATTTTATTCAAGTATTTCAATCATTGACATCTCCATCTAATAACCTACATCTTTAACATACTATCGATAGATTTATCTTATCTCAAAGTTTAGACCCCTAATCAAACATTTTAATCATTGATATATCCATCTAATTACCTACGCATTGAATGCATTATCATATGTTATCATCATCTCTAAACCGGTTCATATTACCTCTTGATATGATCATTCGATGTATTTAATGTATACAATCTAGCGTACCTTGATGTATCCATTTGAATTAAAATATTTGACAGTCAATTCAAGGGGTCCATTCAAGAATTGATAGAGTAAAACATGCATCAACCTGCGAAAGCAAAAACAAAAAATTTGATCATTAAGTATGATGAGTTGGAATACACAAATATCTAAGCTAAAGAAATGATCAAATCTATGGATCTACATCTTAGGAAAGAACTACAACTATAAACAAGTAAAGATAAAGGGTTAGGAAAGATTAATCTATCTCTATATCAGTCTTCCGTCATACCTCACATTTAACTTGTCTCCACCGGTAGTTCGATATTTCTATGAAGTCCGATAGTCTTATCATTTTTTGCACGATCCAGGAGATCTTGTCTCGGTCTTATCTATTTTTATCTCAATATTGTCCCCTTTGTTTGGCTAGTACAGATCGAAACTTATAAGAAAGCTCTATAAAACTTCAATAACTTAAAATCTGAATATTCATTGGATTTATAAATTGTTCGGCCGAGTTAGTGTCAGCTTGGGCCAATCAGTTGCTCATTCTGCATTTTCCCATGCAAATCAAATCCAACTTTGATGTGATCAGACCCATTGCTCGATTGAGTCATAAAATGCTCGAATTGAGCGAATCTATAGCTGTGAATAGCTTTGTTATTGCTCAACCGAGTTGGTCACCACTCGGGTCATACAAATCTTCGAAAATGATTTTGGTGCTTTGTACTAACCGAGTGATTTGTTGCTAAGGTTGACAAATTTCGTTGTTTTTGTCCTAGATGCTCATTCTATGATCAAAGTTGGTCATGTGTCTTATAAAAATTATCCCAAGTTACGTACAAGATTATAAAATAGACCTAACAAGGTGTAAAAAAAGTACTAAAGATTATATAATAATTTAAAATATAATAGAAACATGTAACTAATTATAGAGTAAAAATAGTGTGATCAACTCCCCAGACTTGGGTTTTTTCTCATCTTAGAGCAAACATTATCAATGAATAACACTAGAAAGAGAACACAAGGCAAATCAAGTTTAGAAATGATCTCAAGAACATTCATGGATGCTTAGACTATGTTGGCCATGAACGAATCGAACTAGATTTCTACAGTGTTCACGAACTAAGGAAAGATTCTAAATCGTTGGATTTATACACACAAAAGAATATTTAGAAAAATAACTAAAACTCCTACCATGTATATTTCTCAAATATATTTTTTCGTTTTCTTAAAGAGTAGTTTGGTCCAAATGGTTAAGCAAGACTCGGTGAAACCGATAAAAACGATTTTCCACAAATTTTCTTCTTTTCAAGACTTGCTTTTTCATTCCCTTATTATTATTATTATTATTATTATTATTATTATTATTATTATTATTATTATTATTATTCTTTTTCTTCTTATTGTTATTGTTATTGTTATTGTTATTATTATTGTTATTGTTATTATTATCATTATCATTATCATTATTATTATCATTATTATTATTATGATTATTATTATTATTATTATTTGTTTATATTCAATTTTTATGAAGGAATATAAATTAGTTTGGCCTTTTTATCTCTTTTCTTTTCTTTCTGTATATGCAAAATTCTAATCTTATCGAAGATGACTAAGTTTGGTATACATAGCTATCCGGTCAATAAACGATCTCTAATTTTTCTGTACATCATCCGATTATCCCGTGAACAAGTTAAGTGTATGCTCGCTCTCGTTTATCAGAATTAAAAAATTATTGTAAGATGTAACCTGAATACAACATGAGTAGTGGCTATAATGTCAATACATGCCTGTCCCAGACTTAGACTCAAAACTATCATCGATATCGAACTAACATGAGAAAAACGACTATAACGGAAAAGGAAAATAAAAGATCAAAACACATAACCTCGATATCATTAAAAGTAGTGATGTCTTTGTGCTAAATGTGAATTTCCAATTTTGCATCTCATATTCCATTGTTTCAGTTTATGGTCATTTGGTGTTGTACTATTTGTATAAAAATACGAAATCACAATCACAAAGAAATAGAGGGTATGTAGTATACATCGACAAAAACATCATTAACCTTATTACATTATATAAAAAACATGAAAATAAAGCAAAAACAAAAGAAAAAAATGTAAGAAATATCATTACTGGAAGCGTCGATGCTCTGAGGCTCAAATCATCTCTATATATGTGTTGTCGAAGTGTCTTGATGTGTGCTCGCTTCAACACTTGAAAAATGTTTACATACGACTTTACATAATATAAGCGTAAACACCAAACTGAAGATAATTTAAATTCAATTATGCACAAAAATGCAAAACCCTAATCATGTCCAAGTGCTTGATCGCTCATCATCTTCTTTATAACATAAACGCTTGGTCGCTCAATATGGAACTTGGTCGAGCACTATTGGACGAGCTCTAGAATACGAACATGCATACAAAATTTGAAACAATTTCATGAAAAAGAGTGTGTGTGTGTGTGTGTGTGTGTGTGTGTGTTTTGATTTTGTTCTCATTCTCTCGCTGGCCGAAAAAAATCTCTCTTCTGACGACAATGCACATTAGTGGGGAAAATGAGCTTCATGACAAATTCTCCCGCAAAATTGGTTTTGGATATGTTTTCTCTTGAGAGATTTCTTCAAGCAAGAGAAATCATTCAATAACTTTATCTTTTATTGCTGAAACCTCGACAATCAATCGAGCGATTAGATCTCGATTCGCTCGATCCAAGCATTTTCTCGGTTTTTTTTTATTCTTTGAAATTTTTTATCTGTTTTTTATATGGTTTATATATTCAATACATACGTAAATATGGATTCCTAAACTATTATCTTCCACAAAAATTCAAATTCGAAATAAATTTAACGAAAGAAAAATAAAAATTGTTTGTGAAGGGTTATGGGTTACCTCCCACGAAGCACTCGTTTATAGTTCTAACCTCGATCAAATATGCTTCTTCTCTCGGGATTTTGATCATGGTTTCATAGGAGTGTTCTCGTCGTTCTTGATGAGGTTAATGCCAGCTGTGCGACTTAGGTATTTAGCACCTTCAGGTGAGTATGGATTCCCTCGATTTGTTGCCCTATCACCTGCTTGAAATCTTCATGATTAGCCTTCGTTATGTGAAACCCCATGCCATGAGTCTCATGTTTCTATACAAGTTGCTAAAACATCGACCTAATACTGTCATCTACCTTGAATTGATGCGGTACCAATGGAGCTCCACTCTATTGGTAGGTCGAATTTGGTTGTGCCGGCCTATCCTAAAATTCCCATTCTAGGGTTTTCATGAGAACATTTGAGGCTAATAGTTTCCATGATGTTGGTTCTACAAGTTGGTGGTGTTTTGGTAGTAGAAATTTGGGTGATTTATTCAATCTTGATCATAAGTACTCGAGAGGGGTTGTTCGCCACGTAATTTGCTTCAGCTCTTGTTTGTTTCACCATATATAATTCTAAATGATCGCTCTGATGCCCTTGAAAATCCATCAATGGTGATGCTCTACATTTCATGCTGATCATCTAGAGCTTCATCTCAACTAGCTCGGCTCGGAGGTTTCAGAACAAGGTTTGATGCCCTCGGTGGAACTTTCTTCACGTAATTAGTTGGAGTGTTCTGCTTGTTGGCCATTTTCTTCATCTGCTTCACCATACGAGTGAAATGGAGGTCATGCAATGATCATCCACATGTCGCATTGATCCAAATGCACATGTCCTTGAATCTCTTGCATGCTTCGTACCTTCGATCCATCTCGTGGTGTGGGCACACACACTGATAGCCATTGAATATCTCCATGCATCATACAACAACATTTGTAGAAACGATGACTGAAGCTCAAAACGACTACGATCGATGTTCGAAAATCGAATACATGATAGGATTTAGTTGTGGCTTGGAGTGGAGGTATATGCTCTATAAGTCTTCTCCTCTGGAATCATGTTTTTTTATCTCATTAGCAGACTAAAAACAAAAAAAATGATAACCAAGATTCGTAAAATCAATTAATTAAATTGCTTTTAGTCCGACAACGGTTAAAAAACTTGATGTATTAACTTAGTTTGGAATGATATATATCAAGTTTTAATATTTATATCTAGACTAAAAATATTGCAAGCATATGAATCGTGTAGTACCAGGGTCGAACACGAGCACTAAGAAGGACCATATTCAAGTATTTCAACGTCTTCATCTAATGATCTCCATATTGAACGTATTATCGATAGATTGACATTATCTCGAACGCTAAATACCTAGTCAAACATTTCAATCATTGACATCTCCATCTAATGACCTACATGGTGAATACGTTATCGTCCAATATCATCATCGTTAAACCGATTCATCTACCACTCTATATGATTGTTCGTTTTATTTATTACATATAATCTAGTGTAACTTTTAATCTACAACTGAATTCAACCATTTGAAAATAAATTCAAGGGACCCATTTAAGAAGTGAAAGAATAAAGCATGCATCAAATTGTGAAAGAAAGAAAATCTAACCACTAAGTACGATGAGTTAGAATAAACAAATATCTATCCTAAAGCATGGATCAAATCTAACGAACTACATTTTAGGAAATATGCTCCGAGTCCTTGTTGCCTACAAGATCATAAATGAACCAAACAACGCGTAAAAAGAAACTAAAGAGGCTAAATAACTTAAAACACGATAGAAACATGCAACTAGCTATAGAGTGAATGTAGTGGGATTAAGTCACTAAGTTAAAACTCAAATGTTCCACGATCAAAAGACATATGGTTGACAATCTAGACAGTATCAATAGATGCCTATTGATATGAGTAGTAGGAAGACAAAAAAAATTTAGTTTCGTGTTTACTTAATTGTGAAATAAAATTACAATTATAAATTTTTACAACTTTCTTTTTTTTAATCTTCTTTCGATGGTTCATTGAATTCTTCTCCTTATCATCTTTAGCATCTTCTGATTCAACGTATTCATAATCTCCAATATATTCACCATCTAATTTGTTCACTGCTAGAACCTCTCTACGATATTAAAATTCAATTAACCATATTAATTAAGAATTTTTGGGTTTTAATGGATCTTTCTTTTCCTCTGTGTTTAAAACTCTGTGTATTTGATATTTACAATGGTCTACTACTCTTCTCATCGATGTTTCAATGATTTTTTATATTGAACATGAAATACCTGATTGGCTTGATATTTCTTGATGAATGGATACTTTGCGTATTGTCATTATGGGATGATGTAAATTCTTCATCATCGATAATTTCATGTATCATTTCCTATGGTTCGGTCGGACCATTGACACTTGAAAAACATTATCTTTAGTACAACTAGGTCAAGATGTTCAAATTGTACAATTTGATGTAAAATTCCTTAGAAAGTATCCTCTTATATTGTTCCAATATTAACAAACTATGTAATTGTCTATGCCTATGTGTTTACTACACTTGTGAGTGTGGAAAATATATCTGCGTGTGAACATAATTGCTAGCATAATAGTTTTTTGCATAACCATTAACCAAATCTCTTAACCACATATGATATCTCTCTTTGTTACCCTCAAAGTAGAATGTGTTGAAATACAGGATCTCTTCTAACATATACATTTTAACAATTGATCTCTCGACCGATGCTTTTTTTGTTTTTTTCTTTTGGTAGAATAAAATCTTTCAATGAATACATCCATTTGAATTAAAGCGAACCACCGAGTATTACCTTATCTAGTACATGAATCGGAAAACATTTCATCACATAAAAAAACGAAGGCGTAAATAATTTTTCTAAAGAGCATAATACCTCAACAATTGTGTTCTTCAATCATCCAAGACATTTTCTTTTTAATTTCTCAACAAATATTTATATGAAGAATATGATTGGGATGAGTCGTTGTATGAAAACATGACTTCCATGACTTTTTATTTCCATGACCCTTCAATCTACAATATCCACACATCGCGTAATGTTCGACGCATATCCATCGAAAAATTTAGCATGTTTGTTTAGCCACCTCTAAATGTTGTCTTCCTATAAGACCAAATAATTTGAATATTGAGATTGGTCCCTTCCCATCACGTAACTCATACTCTAGTCTTCCATATTTTGTCTTCAAATCTTACCTCGATTGTATGGTATCTTTTAGTTTTTCCTGTAACGTTTAAAACGGTATTGATGCTTTTATTAAAAAAAATCTTGATATGCATAATTTCTATGTTGTGCCGCAATATAAGTGATTTTAAATATGAAAATACTAAAAACATTTATTTTTGTACCAATTATGTTATTCACTTTAGCCCTGCAGTTCTTGTGGTCCATGATTCCTCACATTCAATCGATTCTTGTAACTCTGCCATTGTGTTTAGATGTTCGCGCAAGCTCTGATTATGTTAAAATAAATGGCGCATGTTCGTTTCTTCGGAAACTTCATTTTAAAATATTTCTTTTCTTTTCTAAATGTATGTCCACGAGGAAAAAAAATATTCTATGACAATCAAACCAACATGGTTTCATCGAGAAAAAACGAATCAAACCTCTATGCACTACGTGCATGCATGTATCACGTTCATGCTTTATTCATACAATATTCCATACACAAGAACGTCGTTAATTTTTTATAACAACAGTACCTTCAACATAAATTTTGTTTCATACTTACGTCATAAGCATACTGTGAAAAATAGCTCAGTCTTTCTGCATATTGCGTTTCTTTTTCACTCATCAAGTGTTATGCGTGCCATTTCATAGATGCACCTGTTTTCATTGATTTAGACAATCGTTTCAATCTATTTGATAAAGTCGTATAGTAAATATTCTCTTATGACACAAATTTGAGAGATGGTTTTTCGGATGAAATCTGTTTGCATTGTAAAATTTACATTTTCATAGGTCATTGTATGCACCCAAAATAACATGTAACCATGTCACAACACGTAGTTCGGAGACCATATTAATCATGTGACAACACGTAGTTAGATTGTTGACCTTGCGTTTGCAATTGGTGTTAAAACATACAATTAAACATCAAAAAGAATTCCAAACTTCAGGGATCCTCAATGTCATACCTCGTGCAGCATTGGGCTTATGTTTTTATTTTCTGCAACAGAGAAAAAAAAGATTTTTAAGATCTTGAAGCATTTCGGATTGGTAATACAATGAGAAGCAAATTTTCCCGACGAGGAACGCCTATGAAAAATTTTGCGAGCATAAACTGGTAGGCTTCCAAGTGTTCAAGCTTCATGAATCCTTCATGTAGTCCCACTCCCAAGTCTTTGAAGATTTGAAAGACATCGTTGTTGTTTCGTTCAAGTGTGCGTAAGTTACCCGAGACCATATTTTGCTCCACCGAGTTCCAGAAGAAGATGATTTCAGTATCAAGAGGGTGCATTGCCAGTTGGTTGTATTCAATACCAAACATGATACGTGCTTGGTCGTTTTCCAGCAACAATTGCCATTCCCCTGAACCACTGGTACTGTTCTTCAACTTCCAAATCCTCATTATTATCTGGTAGTCATTGTCGATCTCGAAGTTGATATATATGAGAGATCCTCCCGAGGTGATGCAGACATTCACATAGCTACTCCAGAAATGAGATACCTGAAGGAGAGGCGAGAAGCGGCATCGATCGGGATCAAAGTCATCGGTATTAAAATCCTGGGATAGGATGCCGAAAAATCTCGTCATAATCACAGGCGACCCAATGAAGATCTCCGTTTATGTTAATTGGATTCTTATTCCTTATCTACTCAAGGCCACGAGAGAAATCCAGGACCTGTATTGTGGAGTTGAACATATTGCTTTTTCACATGAATTTCGTCGCCAAGTTATGTATCAATTAGTGATTCTGATTGTAGTTTAGCATTAGCTTCTGGAATAGATGTGAAATTTGAACCTGATTCATCTTCGATAAAGACATGTTTGATGATAGATAAATTATCAAGAGAATTAGCCAAAACTTGATTTTTTGTAGGTTCGTGTGACTAACTATTACAACATCATCGAAGAATCCTTATCAAATTGATGTTCAAATTTGCAATAAAGATTGCACTCATTAGGAATTAACCTTTCCAAATTTAAAAGGTGGTGGAGTAGTATCTAGTTGAACATACACTTGATTGATTGATGTAACATGTAGTGTTAATTGTTTTTGGCGAAATGGAAGTGCAATTACGGCATGTAGCATAATTAGACCTAATTTTTTAGTGTTTGATAATTTTTTTTAAAAACCCACATTTGGTGGGGCTAAAAACTCACTAATAATACCATTTCATTGTAGAATTTCCTAACCAATTTATTTCCAAACTCTATTCCATTATCATTTTGATTTATTATAATATTTTTTTAGTAGTTTTCAATTGTAAGCGCAAAAAGTGAAATATATCATAGATCTTTGTTCTCTTTAAAAATTATTATCCACATGAATCTAAAGAATAATGTGCACACACAAATACTTACGTCTTTAAACCAAAAAATCTGATTTACATTAATCTCATTACATCCATATGTAGAAACTCTAACATTTTTTGTGTGTTCACATCAGATCTTCTTATAATGCACATTTATTGTTTGCTCTTCCGTCATCAAAATTTAGCACATAACATTCATTTATAGTAAATTAAATCTTCAAGTAGTTGTAAAAAAATCGACTAATGCTAGTGAGATTTTCATTTAGTTTCTACACATATAAACATTTTGTTGTTGTTTCGGTATAAGAAAATTTCATTTTCCCATAACCCTTTCTTTGTTTTCACTTCCAAAGGTTGGGCTCTCAGCTTTTTATATCATATGTATAGAACAACCAATACTAAAGTATTAAAGTATTCTCATGATCTTTCATAATTGAAGTGTATGTTGCATTACACTTAAGATCACTATTTTCTTACCCAAATTTGTTTATATTTAGTTTTGAGTACTTACCTAGATTGCGTCACCTCCTAAGCATGTAGTTTTCTTCTAACCAAACATTCCACAACAAAGGCATAATACGACACTTCTACATTGAGTCATTTGACACTTCATGATGTCTCGGGTGTATGTTAGTACTCCTCCGGAGAAAAAAAACTCCATTAGTGATTTTCCTTTGTTTCCAAGATATCCAAGACCAAAATCATCAGGTTTTTTCTTGCTCAAAGTAATTAAATGATCAAGCTTCTATGTTCCACTTGTAAGTATCTTAAAATGTGGGTTTGTTTATTTCGTTTGTCTTTAAACAAGTAGATCTTCTTCTTATTTTGTTTTAAGTTTACGATGTTCCTCCTGAAACTATGATTCTAACTTACAACTGGTCTTGACTAGCTTTATATTATATTTTTTCACTTTCCACCATTAATTGTACAGGGTTTCAATTAGGGATGGACAATCTGGTTTGAATTTGAAAAGTCAAACCGAATCAATTAATGTTTGTTCAGTTCAACTATATTAAAATAGCAAATCAATATAATATATAAAAAATATCAATTACAACATGATTTAATTATTAACAGAATAATTATTTTAAAATGTACTCAACAAAATCCTAGTCCAAAATTAATATTTATCATTCCTATTTATCTTTCTCATACTCTCGACGAACCCTAGTGTGTGCGTCCAAGCGACGTACCCTAATTCATTCTTCTACTCATCATTTCAACCCAAACTTCTTCTCACCAACTCATCTATCAAAACAAAGAAGACGTACCTCTTCTCAAATTATCAAGATATTTTTCAGCATTGTCATTGACATTAATATTTTTATTAGCGTCTCATATTCCTTCAAATATGGCATTTCGATATTTTTTTATGCGTTAAGAGGTGAAACCCCAGAGACCAAGAAAAGTGACAAGGATCTTGTTTTGTTTATTCCTTTAAGTGCAAAAAAATTTATGATTCAACCTTCGTTGGTATATGGGTCGTAGAAGACTTTTGTTGCTTCTTTTTTAAATTTTTTCCATGAAAATATCATGTGTTCAGTTATTCTGCTTTGATGCAAAAATGACTTCATAGTATTTGATATTTTATCGTTTTATTGTTTAATTAGTACGAAGATGCAACGATATAAACAAACCAATTAGAGTTTAGATTTTATTTGATTATAAATATTTATGTTACAATCGAACCTAATAATTCTATAATCGAACCAAACAAAAATTTATTTATTATAGCTCATACCCATTATAACAACAAGCTTCGAACCGAAACATGAATCATGTAACCCTAGTTTCATGAGAAATATTTTCATCACATTATCTTCAATGATACTAATGAAAGCTTTATAGTTTCGAAGTTCTTCCTCATTTTCATCCTCGTACTCCAAATTAGATTCTAATAGTCTTTAACATATTTTATCTTTTCTACAACTTTGAAAATCATATACACAAATATGTCAAAATGTGTTCTCATAAGTTTGAAGTACATTCGTGAATTTTCTCAAGTGTATCCCAAGAATTTTGTTACTCATTGAGATCCTTTAATTTGTTTGAATATGTCCTATCAAGTGAGGAAATATTGTAGCAAAAGACTTTGCATTGTATATAGAGTTTAATTTTCATTCTGATTCCATTAATTCAAAGATTTCTCTTTGGTGTTCTCATGCTTTTTTTAATGAACATAGGTGGAGTTCATCCATTTCTCACTGCGCTCCATATATTCCTCTAATGTTTTCTTACATCTTTACTTTCCAATATCAATAATTGAATCTATCGAATATGGTTAGCTCTCCAAATGAGTACATATCTTAGGAATCTCCATGTTTCACTACGAATCTTATACCAAAATAATAAATCAAGTATCTACATTTGATGATCATCTGAAATACCAATTGAAATTGTTATACAACACAATACTAGCTCACATAATTATTCTAAAAAATCGCTAGTTTTATTCATGAATTTATTTTTGGAAATACTTGTTTTTTATACAATATAACTACAAGTGTTATAATGAATAGTCGAAACATGTACAAAGAACCATGTTCTATCACACTCATTTAACTAGTGATAGCTATCCCACCATTCAGCTAAACACATTCGTCATGATTCTTCTTTAATATCCCAAGAGTATCACACCTTTTTCTCTCATTTTTTGGTTACATTCCAAGTTTCAATGACACTTTTTTTATAAAAATCATCTAAAACTTCATTTATCGAGATTGATTCCACAAAATCATCCGTGATATCTTTGACCAAAACAACCACAACAAACTCCAAGATTTTCCATTCTATATTTTTAACTTTCTCCCACTTTTAACATTAATTGACATCGAGTAGCTATAATTTTCATTATTCCAAAGATTTTGAATTTGTGGCCATGGTTTGCCCTGAATTATATCCTATTATAGAAAAAAAAAAGTTATAACTACGAGAACTTTTTGTCATTATCATTTCGGGTGCATATGATACTAGATAAAACCACGAAATCCATACTTCCGAACAATAAGATCATCTACGATAAAATGCATACAAAGTAAGCATAAGAGATAATCAACAAAATTCACCATTTTTTTATTAATTTCGATAGAATGTGTAGGGGATTGTTATTTAAATAAAATTTACAGAAATCAAATGCCAAGAAGGCATCTTGTTGTCATTGATGTTAGAAACACAACCACTAAGGAAAGGTTCATCTCCACTATCCCATAAATTCATCCAACCAAAAACAAGTCTTTATTTTAATTATTAGTGGCAACTTATTCTTCTCTTGTTTGATTTCGGTCTATGGTAAAACCGCAACCTAAATCTTACAACAATGACGAAAACAAACGTACATTTGTGAGATTTATTTTATTTTGATTAAAAACTTTATAAAATATCATATGTATCATTCGAAATTAAAAGTCCAGGAAGTACTAGTAATTGCTTCTTCTCCTAATTTTGATTGGTGAATATGATCGTTCACATTTAATATGCGTACGGAAACATTATTAATACAAATAATGTTAAGGTTGGACAAATAACGAATATCTTCAAATATCTGATTATTCGTTTTTGTATTCGCTGAATATCCGGATTTACTATTTGTATTTGTATTTATAAATTTGGATATTCGTATTTTTTATCCTAATCCGGATCTATTTTTTCAAGTAAAAGACATAAAAAATATTTCAATAAAAAACCAATAATTAAATATAATGTAAAACTAAAGTTCAAATCGTACCAACATACATAATATAAATAAAACGAAACACCAAATCTTCGCATCCATCTCCACATCAGTCATTTCAATTTTGTTTCGTCAATGACTCTACTAATATTGTTAATTCATTTAAAATATTTGATATTGTAAGTTTATAAATCCAATATCAAATATTTTAAAATAAACTTCACAGAAAACTTATATAAGTTTTGTTTTTCAATATCTTGCAATGTCTGAATGACATTATCCAACTCATCTGGATTACGAATCCAATCTTGAGTGCAATTAAAACTTCAAACATATTAGTTATTTTAATGTAGGTCTGGAAAAAATATTCGAAGTATCCGTATCCCATTCGTATTCGATTCGTATTCGAACCAAAAATTCGAATATCTGCTGACACAAATACAAATACAACTAATCATATATTAGACAAATATAAATACAAATACAAATACAAATACAAATACAAATACAAACACAAATACAAATACAAATACAAATAGTAGAATCAATTATCCAAATTATTCGTATCCATAAGTACTAACTAGAAAATTTAGTTAATATATAGATACATATATAAAAAATTGATTTTAATCATCAAATTTAAAATAAAAAACATTATTAATCTTATTTGAACACTCATTAAACAAATATATAGACAAATATGCAATATATTTATGATTTGAAGGACTATCAAATTTAAAGATTTAATTTGCATTCAAGAATGGTTCTAATCCAGATGGATTGGATAAGGTTATAGAAACATTACAGGATATAGAAAAAACTGAACTCACTAAATATATAACTTTTATGCTGAATTTTTATTTTAGTGTATTAGTTGGATAATCTAACAATTTGTTTCATTGTTTTAGATGAATTGCCGATATTCATAAAATCATCGGCGAAACTAAATTCAAATGATTGATGTGGAGATGAATGTGAAGATTTGGTGTTTTGTTTAATTTATATTATGTATCTTTGTATCTTCATGCGATTTGAATTTAATTTTAGATTATATTTGATAACTATTGGTTTTATTAAAGTTCTTATATATATATATATATATTACGTTAAAAATTAGGTTTAGATACGAATATTCGTATATCCGATGGATATCCGTATATTTGATAAATATTCGTATTTACAAATATCCAAATTTACAAATACAAATATCAATAATAAATCTGGATATTCGTCAAATACAAATACAAATAGTCGGATATTCGCAAATATTCGTTGTTCTATTTAATATTTACGTATACGAAGAGTGTGGATAATTGAATATACTATTTGCATTTATATTTGTATTATTTGTGGAATACCTGATATCTAATATTTATATTTGTATTTGTGTCACCAAATATTTAGAATTTTCGGTTCGAATACGGATCAGATTCGAATACTCGAATATTTTACTTACCCCTAGATAACATAAATAAAATATCTAAATATGCAAATTAATTATAACTAGATGATACCCGCGCGTTGCGCGGTTTTGTGATAATTAGATTGTAGTTTTCTTAACTGTTACATAATTCATTAATTAAAATATTTTTATGACATTTGATATATGTGTCGGCCAATACAAACATATAAATTCAAATTTTCAACGTAAAAGTTTACTCAATAGATTTATTAGATGTAATATAAACTAACATTGCTATTTATTCATAATATCTTTAAAATTTTAAAACGTAATTTGTCGGAGTTGCATGATTTAGACATATTTTTCGTATGATTGTTTTTCTATCCGTACTTATATAATTTTTTAGTAGGGCTGAACAAATAACGGATATTTGTGAATATCAGATTATTTGTATTTGTATTTGTATTCGGCGAATATCTAAATTTAGTATTTGTATTTGTAAATTCGGATATTTGTAAATACGAATATTTGTCGAATATACAGATATCCGTCGGATATACGGATATTTGTATCTGAACCTAAATTTTTTTAACATAAAAAAATATATATAAACATTTTAATAAAAAAGTCAATAATCATCAAATATAATCTAAAACTAAAATTTCAAATCGCACAAAGATGCAAATAGACATAATATAAATAAAACAAAACACCAAATCTTCACATTTATTCTCCACACTAGTCATTTAAATTTGGTTTCATGGATGATTCTATTAACATCATCAATTTAACTAAAACAATGAAACAAATTGGTTAGATTACACACTAAAATAAAATTGGCAAAAAGTTATATGTTTAGTAAGTTATGTATTTTTTTATATATTGTAATGTCTCTATAACATTATCCAACCCATTTGGAATAGAACCAATCTTGAGTATAAATTAAATATTCAACAATATTAGTTATTTTAAAGTATTTGATATTTTAGTCCTCCTATCATAAATATATTACATATTTGACTATATATATATTTATATAATAAATATTTAAATAAGATTAATAATGTTTTTTTATTTCCAATTTGATCATTAGAATAAATTTTGTTATATATGTATCTATATATTAACTAAATTTTCTATTTAATACTTACGAATACGAATAATTCGATAATTCAGTCTACTATTTGTATTTATATTTGTATTTGTCGAATATCTGATTTTTAATATTTGTATTTGTATTTGTATCACCGGATATTTGAATTTTCGGTTCGAATTCGAATCGAATTCGAATCGGATACGAATACTTCGAATATTTTGCCCAGTCCTATTTTTTAGGACTAAATTGAATTTATAACATTATTAGAAAAAAATAATTAGATATTTACAATTTAGAAAAATTAATTAGATAAACTTAT
Organism: Gynandropsis gynandra; assembly: GCA_036759665.1. Lineage (NCBI taxonomy): Eukaryota > Viridiplantae > Streptophyta > Magnoliopsida > Brassicales > Cleomaceae > Gynandropsis > Gynandropsis gynandra. The sequence continues at coordinate 34,863,942 of CM071864.1, read as the reverse complement.
TAGCAAAGAAATAATATTATTGTAAAAATATTTTACAAATAAACTATAGAGTACATGATACATTGTTCAATGAAAATAAATGGTAAAGAACAATATTTACAATTTAGAAAAATTAATTTAGAAAATATTTACAATTTAGAAAAATTAATTAGATAAGCTTATTAGCAAAGAAATAATATTATTGTAAAAATATTTTACAAATAAACTATAGAGTACATGATACATTGTTCAATGAAAAAAAATGGTAAAGAACATATTTTCGAGGACCCAATCGATGAATTTTACACGATAAACACTGAATATAAATAATGGAATATTTGTGAATATTCTTTATTAGATACAACCCGATTTTGAATACTCGACCTAACCAAATTATTACTTTATTACAGATCTACAAAAATAATGAATTTGGATAATTAAAAATTTTTCCAATTATTTTGTAAGTTATTCAAAATGTTGAATTCTACTACAAAAATTATTTCATATATGAAAACTCTCAAAATTTTAACAATGATAATTATTTATAACATAATAAATTATAAAAGAATTTACTTTAGAAACTATTTTTTGTTTGCGAAAAGAATTCTATAATAAAAAATGGACTAACTCGACAGACATAAGAAACACAACGTATCTTTTATACTCCATGTTTGGATTTATACTTTCTATGATAATTGAAAATAGAATATGACAAAGATTAATAGAAATTTAAAAAACATAATAAAAATTAAAATATGATAAAACGATTCGCAAAAGCATTCTAGATAAAAAAAAATCAATTTTTTTTTGCGTTAGATTTGATAGATTGAGAATCCCCAACACAAGCTTAAGTTGTAACAAAATTCAACTATTTGGATTATAAGGTTAACTATTTCTTCTAAATTGACAAGAAGTTTCTTCATGAACAGTATGCTCGTTCCGTGGATGATCCACAGAGTAAGACCAGATATAATTCAGTGAGCTCAGTGCCTCCTTGGTTGCTCCTAACAACCTACGTTAAGATTGATAAACAAGTGATTTGTATTATGTTCACAATGAGATGACAATATCGTGCAACCATACGTCAAGCAGTTGTGCAAGGAAAACCCATGAGGGTGGTGAGTTTCTTATTCTCAATAATGTGATGGAAAAAGGATGACATGACCCTGGTTTTAGTTACTCAATTGTCGTCACGATTCGGCTTAACCTCCTCCCTCGCATCTGATTCGCTACTCTTTGCCAATTGTGATTTGAACTTCTTCCTCTCTCTTTGTTAGGATCTGTCTGCGTGTCTATCGTTGAAAAGACCAACAACGTATTCCACTTATTTGCGACAATTCTAGTAAGCATTATAATTGAGAAACTTAACATTTGAAATACCACTAAATCTTTGACATACGTGGTTATAGTCATAATCCCGCAAGGATGCGTTGGCCTTTAGTTTACCTCCCGCCCTCGTATCTATTGCAGCCGTGGTTAGATGACATGTCCTTTGATTTGCCAGTGTCTGTTATTTTTTCTCGTAGAAGCTCTTTTCACAGGGAGTAAAGTAATAAACGAATTAAACATTCAAAGTGACTGGATTGTGATCGGGAAACAAAAAACAAAGGATCTGAATAATTTTAGAGGTAACACTCAGGAGGGAGCAAACTATAAGATAGAATGTATGTTACCAAAAAATAAAATCAAATAATGGCAGAAAATTACCAGATTCTACAAGCATAAGATCAGTAGAAATAAAAAAATCAAGCAGAATACATACCAATTTCCGTATTCCAGTAGGAGAGGTTTCAAAAAATATTATCATGAAACATACCACTGATCGTTTGCTCTGGACATACATCATCATTAAAGCACCAAGAAACACCAAACAGAAACAGGCATTATAAACAAAAAGAAAAGAAATTACTCACAACCAAAACATGACCCTGCATGCGAAGAAGTAATCAAGGTCTCTTATGCTAACTCACCTTTGGGGTACCTTCCCCAAGCCCAACAGGAGAATGGAACTTGTATTTGAATATATTTCAATACAATTCTAAGGACAAGGTCTCTTCTTCGATGTTTGATGCGTTCTCAAAGTTAAATAAATAACCTAAACTACCCGCAAGTGCACGACACATGTGTAGTACTTCAGGTGTCGATCCCACAGAGACTATGCGACACAACTTAAACTCTAACTGTGAATCAAACTTGCTAACGAACGAAATATGGTGTGAAGAATGAAATACTAAAAGTAAATAAACAAATTAGTTCTTAATGATTAGACAAACGTTCTAGAAATCCAGTTTCACCACAAGACTACCGAAACCAACAATCAATCTATCTATCATGCAATCCCAGTTAAGCTATCTAAGGCAGACGATCCTAACATGATATATACCCTCTCTCAAGGCATATACACGTGATCTAGTCAAGTTGCCCCCTACTTTCGTGGCTGACACATTGAACTAAACCCATAAGATCTGTGATTTATCCGTTTTACCCTCAACCGTTGCTACCCTACTTCCGTGGCCTAACCTCGGTCGTTCTAAACATGATTTTCTAAGACTAGAATTCTCCTTTCGGTCCTTCTCCTAAGCCCTAACACATGCATCTACGTGGCCATCGCAAACACAAGTAAATTCAAGCACTCAGATAAAGAATAGATAAACGAAAACGGGAAGATGCATTCAAAGATAAATCGAAAGTGGTTCCGGGATAGCCATGGGCTAATCCCTTCTCCTAGAACAAACAAACTACTCGCTCATGCGTTTGTAAAGAAACATAAACGTAATAGAAGGTTTAAGGAATATGAAAACCAAACGAAACTGAAGTAGGGGTTGATCTCCAATGCTCCTCGTGTGCCTCCTCGCAAGAATCTCCTCCTTCTTCTCTACTCTCTCCTCAATCACGAACTGAATAAAAGTCTGCTCCAGTGTCATCCTCTAGCCTCCTTTTATCCCTCTAAAGTTGTTTTCCTTCTTGTATGAGTCCCCCACAAACTTTCATTTGTTTTAAGTCAAATTAACTTAATTGAAGTTGCAGAAAAGGGTCGCGACCCGAGCGGGCGGTGCAATTTACTCGCTCAGGTACGACGAGGTCGGACGCGCAAGATCGCGATCCGCATGGAGTGCCCGATCGGGCTGATGGTGTGCCCGCTCGGGTATGAGGCCCCGCTCGTGCATTTCCTTGCCCGAGTCGTGCGTGAATTGCGCACCAAAATTGCCGTGTCTTTTTCCCGCTCGGGTGTGAGTTGTGCTCGATCGGGTAGTGGCTCTTCATGCTAATTGTCGTCCCGTTTGTCCCGTGATGATCCTCGATGTTGGTACTTAGCCTCGTGCATGTCCTTTAGCTCCAAAATGAACCGAATACGCAATATCACATATGTATCAAAAACGTCTCCTATATCGTGCAAGAAATACGTATGAAAATGAGATGATCAAAATCCCCCAGACTTTAATGTTTGCTTGTCCCTAAGCAAACGTAAACGTGGAATACCTGGGGTATGAAAATACGAGAATTCCCCTTCTCCTAGAAATACCGCTAAAGCGAACCTAACCGATCAACTAGCACGTCGAGAGCAAATTCGGCCTAATCGAGTTTTCAGCCTTAATCCTAGGTCCACCACGGTTACCCATGAGAAAGTAAATCAAAGGAGACTAGACACGCTACCGTAACTCCCTCCACCAGACAAGACTTCAGACTATGCTAAACCTAGGTCAACGGAGGATACTTGTTTCTTTCTTTCCGAGCTTCTTTCTTTCTTTTTCTTTTTCTTTCTCTTTTTTTTCTTTTTTTTATGATTTTTTTTTTCGTTTTCTTTTTTTTTTCTTTTTTCTTTGTTCTTTTTTTTCTTTTTCTTTGCATACACACTAAGCTTCTAGGACGCTGGATTTGAAGGGATGCAGCCTCTACTTAGACCTAGACTACCGATGACGGTATACTCATGCATCTCGTTTAAGAGTGCACAAACGTGAGCTACTCCCCCAGACTTGAATTGAACGGCGTCCTCAACGTGAAGCTCTGATGGAGGGTAAGGGAAGTAAAGCACGTTTGTGGTGGCATTTATTTTATTTTTTTTGTAATGAAAGCAAATAACCGAGTCTTAAACAGAAAGATAAAAACAAACAGCTGGGTTGCCTCCCAGAAAGCGCTTATTTAACGTCTTAAAGCTTTGCGTCTCTATTCCTCATGTGTGCGTGACGGATGGATCGGAAAGGGAAATGCAGTTTCCACTTTCGATCGGTTGAGCGGCTTGGTAGAGCTTTAGCCGCTATCCATTAGCTTTGAATGTGCCACTCGTCTCGCTCCAAAGTTCTACTGCTCCATGCGGGAATACTTCTCGTATCTAAAAAGGACCAGACCAACGGGACCGTAGTTTTCCCGGAAAAAGCTTAAGACGAGAATTAAATAGTAGAACCAAGTCACCTGGCCGAAAATCATGAGGTAGGATCTTCTTGTCATGCCATCTCTTGGCACGCTCTTTGTAGATCTTAGAGTTTTCGTAGGCATCAAGACGAAGCTCGTCGAGCTCGTTCACCTGTAAAAGTCGTTTCACACCTGCACTCTTAAGATCAAAGTTAAGGAGCTTTGTCGCCCAATAGGCGCGGTGCTCTAGCTCGACAGGTAGGTGGCAAGACTTGCCATAAACAAGCTGAAAAGGAGTCATGCCAATGGGAGTTTTAAACGCAATCATATAGGCCCATAATGCATCATCTAATTTCATCGACCAATCTCTACGGGACCTAGACACGGTTTTCTCTAGTATGCTCTTAATCTCCCTATTCGAAACCTCTACTT
>CM071864.1:34842764-34855385 GCA_036759665.1 Gynandropsis gynandra | reverse complement strand
TCCCCCAATTGAGAAGGGGAAAAGACGCAATAAGATCGCGTCTTCTGAGACTCCGTGAATTTTGAACGTACCAGAAAGCTCAAGGAAGTCTCTGAGGTGCTGATGGGAATCCTCATGGTTTCCACCCATGAATTGCTTCTGATAAAGCATGTTGATCATCGCTGGCTTAATCTCAAACGGTTCTCTTATAACAGCAAGCATCCTTATGGCTGTTTGCACGTTGTTCATGTTCGGCACCACGTAATCCCTTAGACGACGTGGTGGAGGAGCCTGTGGTTCTCGCGGTTGGGGCGCGAGTGGCTGTTGCTGCATTTGCCCCAAATTACCAAGAGATATCTGAAGTTGTTCATGGTCGTTCTGATTATCCATATTTCGTTGATCTGACGGCTCTGTGTTATCTTCTTCTTTACCCTTTTTCAATAGTCTGCAAGTTCGCTCGATCTCTAGATCGATTCGGAGTAGACTAGAAGTGCCTTGAGACATGGTCCTAAACCGATCAAAGAATGAACGAATGGAATTAGGTAGAAAGAATCGAAAGTAAACAAAAGCAAAAATAAAAACAAAACAAGAAAGACTCTAAGCTCGAATCTAAGACGCATTGACAATAGTCCCCGGCAACGGCGCCAAAAACTTGATGCGTTCTCAAAGTTAAATAAATAACCTAAACTACCCGCAAGTGCACGGCACGTGTGTAGTACTTCAGGTGTTGATCCCACAGAGACTATGCGATGCAACTTAAACTATAACTGTGAATCAAACTTGCCAACGAACGAAATATGGTGTGAAAAATGAAATACTAAAAGTAAATAAACAAATTAGTTCTTAACGATTAGACAAACATTCTAGAAATTCAGTTTCACCACAAGACTACCGAAACCAACAATCAATCTATCTATCATGCAATCCCAGTTAAGCTATCTAAAGCAGACGATCCTAACATGATATCTACTTTCGTGGCTGGCACATTGAACTAAACCCATAAGATCTGTGATTTATCCGTTTTACCCTCAACCGTTGCTATCCTACTTTCGTGGCCTAACCTCGGTCGTTCTAAACCTGATTTTCTAGGACTAGAATTCTCCATTCGGTCCTTGTCCTAACCCCTAACACATACATCTACGTCGTCATCGCAAACACAAGTAAATTCAAGCACTCAGATAAAGAATAGATAAACGAAAACGGAAAGATGCATTCAAAGATAAATCGAAAGTGGTTCCGGAATAGCCATGGGTTAATCCATTCTCCTAGAACAAACAAACTACTCGCTCATGCGTCTGTAAAGAAACATAAACGTAATAGAAGGTTTAAAAAACATGAAAACTAAACGAAACTGAAATAGGGGTTGATCTCCAATGCTCCTCGTGTGCCTCCTCGTAAGAATCTCCTCCTTCTCTACTCTCTCCTCAATCACGAACTGAATAAAAGTCTGCTCCAATATCGTCCTCTGGCTTCCTTTTATCTCTCTAAAGTCGTTTTCCTTTTTGTATGAGTCATCCACAAATTTCCATTTGTTTTAAGTCAAATTAATTTAATTGAAGTTGCAGAAAAGGGTTGTGACCCGAGCGGGCGGTGCAATTTACCCGTTCGGGTACGGCGAGGTCGGACGCGCAGGATCGCAATCCGCATGGAGTGCCCGATCGGGCTGGTGGTGTGCTCGCTCGGGTATGAGACTCCGCTCGTGCATTTCCTTGCTCGAGTCGTGCGTGAATTGCGCACCAAAATTGCCGTGGCTTTTGCCCGCTCGGGCGTGAGTTGTGTCCGATCGGGTAGTTGCTCTTCATGCTAATTCTCGTCCCGTTTGTCCCGTGATGATCCTCGATGTTGGTACTTAACCTCGTGCATATCCTTTAACTCCAAAATGAACCAAATACGCATAAAGACCTGTAAGAACATGAAAACACGAAAACAAATAAAACGGATACGGAATTATACGTAAAACATCGCATATATATCATAAACATCTCTAAAATCGTGCAAGAAATACGTATGAAAACGAGATGATCAATGTTTGAAATCAAAACAAAAAGTATTCAAACGGTACAAAGTATCCAAACTGTACAAAGTATTCAAATTGTTGACAGGAATTATAACAGTACATCTCAAAAGACAAAGTTCACTTCAACTAAAACTAAAATAAAAATTGAATCAACTTATTCGGCCCGAGAATATGCATATTTGGAATGTAAAAAAGCAAGACAAACATCAAATAATATGCAAAACAAATGAAAAAATGCAAGTTCAATCACATATTGGACATTGTTACTTTATAATATTATCAATGACCCATAATACTATATACTCAATCAAACTTAGAGAACCCAAACGAATACGTAACAAACAAAATTCATAATTCTAAAAGAGAAGACAACATCTCTTCTTTCATCTTTAAGCGTGGATTAGACCACATCCTCAATCAGTTTCAGCTTCATCTTCACACTAAAAAAACAATAAGTACAAAAAAGGATGGTAAGGCAGCTACAAATTAGAGGAAACACTTAGTTTCGCGAGGCGTTAACGCTGAATATGTATCTTCTCGAGGTGATTCGATCTTTCTAGGTTGTACCAACTTGAGATCTACTTTGAAGAAACAACATCTGGTAAGCACATACACAAGGTTTGAACAGCAAGAAAATTCAATGCGTTTTTTATACCTTGGACATGGCAATGATGACGCTTGCTTTTTTATTAACAAACACATCTAGCTGAATAGCCGCTTCTAAGACCAACAATCTGGTTCTTTCAAGCTCTACCCGATAATGAATCATTGGAACACCAAGGTTAGGACTTGTAAAAACCATTGTTATTTGCAGGTAGCACACTCCTCACTCTTCTGTTGCCAAGGTCCTCATCTTCCATGACTGGATCAACAGTTGTTATTTGCAGGTAGCACACTCCTGGCTGCAATTCTTCTGACTTCACTTGTTTGCAATTTGGAATAATGTGCAATATATGGTTGTTGTCCATCCTAGATTCATATATATGGCTCAGCTTTTCCATTATATCACCTAGCCGTACATCGCGTGGCTCACTGTATACATATTCTTTCATGTCCAACTTCCCAAACTTCTCACAATAGAACCCCACTCGATAATACGTGGCGTCAATAGACGGGATCAGGCTTGATTCTTGCTCAAGGATGGATTCATATATATTAGTAAGAAACGTGTGACACTTGGCTAATTGTCCAAAAGCTTTCGTGCTCTCGTAAACTGGAATGATGAGTTCCTAAATGTTGGCACAGAAATGATGGAGCTCAACTTGAGAGAAAAGCTTATTAGCAAGCTGTAGGTACTTGATAGCTGAGTCAATTGTCAGCTTTGAAGCGCAGAAGCCTCTGTTGTAAACTGCCCTCTTACCATGGGGCAAATTTTACACAAGGCAGCCATGTGATCCCTGCTCCATACACCATCATTCCTAGCCACCAAGGCCTGGAGGAAAATATGGGAAAACATTACACAAGACAAAACGTGTAAAAGCAATATCTTGTGAATATGAAAACTTGAGAAAATACTGCCTCTATAAAAGGAAAACAAAGATAATTATTGAATAATTAGCATATAATATATGGGATAGGAAAATAACCAAAGTCGCACATAGAGATTCCATGTTCGGGATACAGTAAAGTAGCTACCTGCATTATAAGACCAGCAACAACCACAACACACTCTGCAGCTTCAGCCCAGGACAGTATCTCCTGATGTACATCACATAGATGCAGCAACCACTTTATGTGAATATCTGGAACATGAGCAAAAGCCAACGCAAGTTTATGGAAGCTTTCGGGTCTGTTGACATCACAGATCCCTGTACAGATTCAGAATTAAAAAAAAAGGAAGTGAGCTGGGGGTGGGGAGGGGTGGTATATGGGGGTGGTTCTATGGTCAAAGTGATAGCACAAAAACAGTAAGAATAAAAGAGAGGGAGAATGAACAACCCAACGACATCAAAATCCTTTCTCCTATTTGGGATTAGGGGCAACAATTCTGACAGAACATGCAGGTAACTTGGTCAGCGCGATAATAGTTGCAATCAGAACTACCATGATTCACAGGGAATAGATTCATTGACATGATAGAATAACTTGATAATTGGGTGTCAGTGTAAGTGACATTGAGTCGGGAGAGCAACAAATTGCCCACCATAGATCAAGATGAGCAAAAGTTATTCATCCCAAAATAGACACAAACTGGATTAACATAAAATATGAAAAATTTGAGGATCAGTCATACCGGAAGTGCATGCTCGAGGCTAGCATCAAGAGCCAGAATAAGGCTATCAGAAAGATGTTTTGCTGCAGACCACGACCAGCGGTTGTCTGTAAATTTGTCTGGAACTATCAAAAGAGTATGATCAGGAAGACTGCACTCCCTCAACAAAACGGCGCTCTTAACTTCGTCAGCCATTTCTTCTAATGACAGTCGAAGCCTCTGTGCCTCGCAACTCTCTTCCAATTTATTATCTGTCTTCACATGTGTCACTTGGACATCTGACGGGAGCTCTGATAGTGTAATAGTCAACATCACCCTCAGTCTAGCAGTCTGCATGAAATAGAGCGAACTCTGCAGGAACATCACCCGCAATCTAGCAGTCAACACCTCATCGGGTTCATCCACGGATTCATAGATCGCAGAGATCTCTGTCAATCCACCTGCGATCTCCCCTACAGTCGTGCCAAGCACCAGTTCGTTGTATATCCGCAATGCATTCGCACAGTAAGATTTGGATTCGTGGAGTTTCCCAGTCCTGTGGTAAAGCTCAGCCAATCTGACAAAAATCGACGCTACCAATGGATGGTTCTCAACTTTCGAGGACTTGAACACAGTGAGAGCCTTCTGATATGAGAACACGACCTCATCAAAATGGCACATAGCCATATAAGTGTTACCAATGCTGACATCAATAGAGGCAACCTCGATTTCTTGGCCATTGGCGATCATGTTCATGCTCGCAAGGACGAGGTGCTCAATGGCATTTTTGTAATTGTCGTTGAACTCACAGATGATTGACATCATTCTCCGGTTAGCCGCTTCCTTCAAAGAAGCTGACTCACTGTGAGTGCGATGGATTTCTAAAAAAAGCATAACTGCTCAGCTTCATCGAACTGCATTGCCTGAACATAAGCTTCTACTAAGTACCTGAAAACTTTATCTGGAGATTCAGAAACTGGTTGCAACCTTTATTCCAATTGAATCATCGAATTTAAAACCCTAATCTTTTTAACCTATTTATAGACATTCGCAGATAGGACCACAACCAAACCCAAAGTTGTCTTTCTCATGTGCCTAGTGTTAGATCATGAAATGACTAAACCAATCCCATATCTAAGAACCCCCAAATTTACTTATTTCGGTCTGAGGCAATTTAAAGACACGAAGTTGAATGGTACCTCTTAAGGACTCTGTCAGCGCTACCGTCGCCTACGGTGAAGAGACCGATGCAGGTGTGCTCAGGCGCAATGAACTGACACCCCATAGTCCTAGAGTACTCAACGGCAGCCTCGAAGACTCGATTCGTACTGATGGCAAACGACATGCCTGTCGACTTCGAGTACGACGTTGAAGAAACTTCCCGCTGCTTCCAGCCATTAGAATCGGAGACCTCGCCGTTCTAGATGCTCCAAATCTGCAAGAATAATGGTTGTAATAAGGTGGAAAAGCATCATCTTTCAATCAAAAGATCAGTGAGGAAATGAAAGTGAAAGAAATTTAATGGGTTCAAAGAAGTGGAATCGCAAGCAATATTAGAAGGAATTTATTGGATCCTCCGTCGCTGGCGCCACTTCTTCTATCTCTGTCTTCCTTTGACCCGCCGACGACAGACTTATGGTCGCCTGTCGGGTCTGATTTCCGCTGGTTACGGAGCCGATATTCAAATGGGCCTTTTGGGTTTTGATCGGACGCGAACGAAAGACGGCTGAAAGGCAATTTAAGGAGGAGATGGGGTTGCAGATACAAAGAATCCAGGATGGAAGGAGGAAGAGGGGATGAAGCTGGTATTAAAAAAGATGAAGAGGAAAGGCATGAACGGAACGGAGGAAAAGAAATGAACGTGGAAAAATTATGGTGTGAAAGCAAGGCTAAGGGATTTTTCCTCCGACCTGAAGTGGTAGCATGAGATAGGTGATAGATAGGTGATAGGTGAAAAAATTTCTCTTTTATATATATATATATATGATTTATTGGATGGATTATAACCGCAACCTTTTGATACTAATGTACTTCGCACAAAGAGCTATTTATAAAGAGTTAATTACAAAAATATCTGAAAATCTATATAATTCTTCACAAAAGAATTTCTATAACATATAATAGGGGTGATCGTTTCGGATTTTGGGACGGGTTTTTCGGGTTCAGGTTGGGTTCGGGTTCTTCGGGTTTTAAAAAATTGAACCTATAAAAATCCATTTGGTTTTCGGAACGGATTCCTCGGGTTTCGGATTGGGTTCGGGTTGTTCGGATTCTAAAATATTGAACCCAAAAGAACCCGAATTGTATTCGAGCATTTAATTCCAAAAGTATCTGAAAATATGTCATATATGGTCAAAACAATTTATCAACTTATTACAAAAGTATCTGAAAAGTAATTATAATGCCCTTGATTTTCACATAATAATTTATAACACTAATTATCATACATATTAGAGCATTTAATTCCACCATAATCATACCATTACATATCCTACCAAAATTTTTTTATTGAGTTACTATTTTATTATAAAATATCTACTGATCTATACGTACATGTAGATGGTGCAAAGCTTGAAGGCTATTGATAGGCCACTCTTTGGAGACTTACAGAACGATTTATCGATTTTTGAAAACTCTTCGATACAAACAAAGCGATCCATTTACTGTTTGACACTTGTCAAAGGTGGAAAAGAGAGAAGGAGCTCAAAGGCCACACCAAGTTGCATGGTTCATGACGCAACTAGAGTTATTTGATTGAGGAAGATATGATTACATTGACGTACTGAAAACTTGTGATTAATGGTATCGTTAAATTTTTCAATTTATGGGGAGCCTGTACCAAATAAAATGATTTCGTGAACTTTTTTTCTGACAACAGATTAATTTTTAAACGGTTTTTTTTTATAAAAGTGATGTCAGAATAATCTTGTTTTAATATTTAAATAAAAAATTAACAATATATATATTTATATGTTTATCTTTTATCGATTTTGTCATCTTTATTTCATTTAATTTTTTCTATTTATTGCATCGTTTATTGGCGAATCTTTTGTCTTCGCATTCATATCTCATTTTCGTCTTTACCTTCATCTTTATATTTTTATTTTCTATCATTTCGTATATTATCATTGTCTTCATCTTTTGTCATCGTTTCATAACTCATCTCTACCCTTAGCTTTATCCATGGCATTCGCCATCATCTTTACTCTTGTTTTGATCAAACATCGTCTTTATTCGACAGTCATTTTTGATATTTTGTTTGTTTTGTATTGTATATTATCGTAAATTTGATATTGTGAATTTAATACTTATAAACAGTTTTTACAAAAACTGAATTTTATTTATTTACATTTGTTTTTTATAAAATTAAGTACTTATAAATATTTGAAATCCAAATAAATACACTGGCAAGGTAAAAAACAGAATATGTAGAACACTACGCATGTTTAATACGGTCTCCCACATCCAACGATCTCAGATGTAAAAAGCCAAACACATACAGCCATTTTACTAGGTTCAAGCATAACATATACGATAAGATAAGAGATACGCCAGACGTATCGACAACAGAGAGGCAAGGCGGATAATGAGATGACCGAATCGAGGAGAAATGCGGCTGTTTCTCTATAATAGAACTATTAGAATATTTAAATAAGCCCTTTCTAAAATCAACAAGTACTAAGCTTTAAAACTAACTGTATTAATTCGACATCAAATATATATACTTAAATATCCGAACCATGGAAAATCGATATCTCCAATCCGAATACGAGATAGTTTCCCACTTGATCACCAAAATCTTATGGATCATCAGATCTGAGAATCCCACAAAACTAATGTTTTTCAACTGCCGCAATCACTAATGAATCAACAAAATATGGTGCAAATCGATCTGAAGCTTCTCATGAAGAAGAGAGACGTCGAGAACTGTACCTTTCTTCTCCTCTGCCGCCAGCTCCGCCACCGTAATCTCTGCAAGAAACCTCTTTATGTACTCTCTGCAACACTCTTTTCCCCTCAAAACCAATGTTTCTTCTTCTCCTTCCCTTTTGCCCTCTTCTTCCTCCGAACTAGAGTTAGGGTCTTCCCCATAGCCTTCTTCTTCCGACTTCCCCATAATCTTCTTCTCGTACATCAAGCTCGAATCGTCGAACTTCAAAATATAAGCATACTTGCACCCTTCAAACAACCTCTCCCCCAATGAATCGATTATAAAATACCCATCAAGATCCGCCCTCATCACGAAGAAATGATCGTTCCAGCTCATGATATAAACCCTAGATTCTCCACGATCGAGCCCAGAGATATCTTTCTCAATCTCGCCCCAAATCTCGTCGAAAGACATCAAACCCTTCAACGAATCGAACTTCTCCGGGCTGAAAACCCCCGTAAATGATTTATCCGGACAAACCCTAATCGGCCGGAGATTCGCGGAGACTATAGTTTCCAGGTCAAAATGCTTGTTCGGGAACAATTTCAGGTACAATTCGTCGTTGCAGAGAGATTGCCACAGCGATGAGCCCTGTATAATTATAGAATCGAACTTCGGAGCAGACGGAATGAGACAAGGGTTCGAGCAGAGCCAATGTGCCATCACCACCGCAACCGCTGCGCAGGCGGCTTCTCCGGCAGCTTGTTCGCTTCTCTGGTCCAGCGACGCGAAGAAAACTTCTGATCGGAGCTTCGATTTGCCGTCTCGACTAATCAGATCCTTCTCTTCCCATTTGTTAGACTCGATTGAGGTTTCCGATTCCTCTGCTGTCGTCGCTTCTTTTGAAATCCTCGCGTCTTCCCCCTCTCTCTTTCAGCGAAAAATATAGATAAAAATTATGAACAGAGGAAATAAACAACAGAATTAGGCGATTACACAGCAAAAAAAAAGGATTTACAGGTTCTCGTTTCCAGGACAGGGAATAGCTTAACCGGCGTCTCTTCCACGAAAATAAACCGATTTTATCGTCCGGTCTAGGCCGAGACAGAGACCTCGAAGACGAACTGGAGTCCGCTTCAGGGCTTAGTCCACCGGAGCTTAAGTCGGTGTCTGACGAGGAAGATGACTCAGGCTCTCTTCCATCGGTGTTCGCCATTACGGATTCAGGTTCCGGGTCGAGCGAGTTCTGAGTGAGTCGTGCCGTTTCGGATTCGTTTCTTACTTCGGAAAAGAGTGCGGAAAATTGATTAAATAAACACAAGCATATCCTATCTAATAACCGTAAGATTATAAATCCAGAGGCAAAAGAGAAAGGACGAAAGCCCTGCCAGTTGGTAAAAAATGTTGCTACCAAAAAAATGTACATGTACTGATTAGATAGGGGGTCGAAAACAAAAAGAATTCCCTGATAAAAATAAAGGATTACAGGAAGTTTGAAGGAGTTTAAACCTGTTTCGGGAGTTTAATATGCTCACATTCCAAAATCGTAACAATAAAATCTCAAATTTCCAATAAAAATTATAAAAATTTGAATTAAAGATTTCAAAGTAAACGGAATTTATTTTTATATAAATTAATTAAATTAATTACATATCTTTAAATATCATCACCATATTTAGATAACGACTTAAATTATATAACAATATCAATCTATTTTATATTAAGATTTTTTTAAAACAAAAGAGAAATAAAAATTTTTAACCTACATTCTTGACATAAATTTGATTGAAGTATGATATTGATTTTACTTACGTCTAATCTAATCGTTGGTTTGTCTCAAGAAAGATTTTTTATTTTATTTATTATATATATCTTTAGATTATTTTAAAATAAAAAATTTGATTGATTTTGAGAAATAGATATTATTTTTGTACGGATGGATTTGAAAAATACATTTAAGCTCAAGATAAATTAGAATATTTATTTATATAATTTTTAACTTTTTATAAATTATTTGTATGAGTAAGAAGATTTGATAATGTTTTAAAAAAATAATAATTAAATAAATATTTTTTTATTAAATGTTTATTCTTTTCTTTGTAAAATTCAATATATTAAAAATTAATTGTTTATTTTAATTATAAAAGAACTAGACATTAACTAGAGAAGTACGTGATTGAATATAAATTATACATAAAATAGACAATATTATAGAACGTAAATGATATAATATTGAATAATTCTTTTTATGTTTTCTTAATTTTTTATTAGTGGGGTAGTGGTGTGAGTGGGTCATGAGTTAGTGGGTTAGTGGTGCATTAACCATTGTTAGTGGGGTAATGGGTATTTAATTCATTTGTAATTTTTCTCCTATAAATAGGGATGAAATGGAATGGAAAAATCACAACTCAAACACTAATTCTCTTGTGTTCTTCTTCTTATCTTCTTATTCTTCTCTTAGAGAATAATATTTCCAACAATTGGTATCAGAGCGTGTGTAATCGATCCATTGAAAAATGTCTTCGATCTCACACAACGTTGGAGCATCAAGGAGTCCCGTAGACACAGGACGACGTCGACAATCTCTTTCTCCTCCTCCACGTCGTGGTCGACGTCGGGATGATGGTAACCACGTGGTGCAAAAGGTGGTCAAAGAGGTGGGAGGTGCGACATTTCCAATGCTCACGAAGACTAATTATGGAGATTGGTCACTAATGATGAAGGTGATGCTCCGAGCACGAGGACTATGGGCAGCCGTCGAGGTAGGCACCGATGACGAGCAGGAAGATCAGATGGCGCTTGAAGCCATTCTGCGCGGCGTGCCGTCGGAGATGATCTATTCGCTCGCCGTGAAGAGGAATGCGAAAGAGGCTTGGGAAGCGGTTGAGTCTATGCGTGTCGGTTCTGATCGAGCACGTAAGGCTAGCGCTCAGAAAGTGCGCAAGGAGTACGAGAATTTAGCTTTTCGTGATGGTGAGACGGTGGATGACTTTGCCATGCGTCTCTCCGGCATAGTGAATCAGCTAGCCATTCTCGGAGATCCTGAACCGTCACACAAGGTGGTTGAGAAATACCTACGGGTCGTCCCTCCCAGATTTGGACAGATCGCATTGTCCATTGAAACTTTGCTGGATCTGTCAACACTTTCGTTGGAAGAGGTTACTGGGAGGTTGAAGGCCGCAGAAGAACGGTTTGATCCGTTGGAGCCCACATCGGGAGCTGGGGGTAAACTTTTACTCACTGAAGAGGAATGGATTGCACGAATGAAGGAGCGAAAACAAGGAGATTGTTCCTTTGGAGGCTCTAAGTCGGAGAAACGTCGTCGAAAACAACGACGTCGTAAATCCGTAACAAATGGTGGATTTGGTTCTAGCGAGAACCGAGATTAGATCAAAAGACAAGTGTCGAAATTGTGGTAAGATGGGTCATTGGGCTAGGGACTGTCGATCCAAGCCCAACAATGGAGAAGCACATCTGGCCCACGGGGATGAAGACGAGCCTACACTCCTTATGGCCAAGGCGTGTGAGACCACGGTAGATTCATCGACATCACAATCTACACCGTCAGTGTCACCACCATCACATAAATGCCCTATCCACCTTGAGGAGACGAAGGTTACTGCCCATTTTAGCCGTGAGGATGGGTGAAAAGGTGATATATGGTTCTTTGACACCGGGGCGACGAACCATATGACTGGTGTGCGTGCTGCGTTTTCCGAATTCGACCAATCAGTGGTTGGAACCGTGAAGTTTGGAGATGGATCTATCGTCAAGATTGAAGGACGAGGAACGATCTTATTCTCATGCAAGAACGGCGAGCATCGTGCACTAACGGGGGTCTACTACATTCCTCGCCTCACCACAAGCCTAATCAGTGTAGGGCAGTTGAACGACTCTGGATGCCAGACGATCATCGAAGGGGGCACATTAACAATAAGAGATCCACAACGACGATTATTGGCACGAGTCCGAAGATCCTCCAATAGGCTCTATTCGATCTGCCTCAACATTACACGACCAGTGTGTTTGATAGCAAGAGGCTCCGAAGAATCGTGGAAATGGCATGCAAGATACGGCCATATTAATTTTAATGCACTACGGAAGCTCGCTCAACACAACATGGTGCGTGGGTTGCCACATATTGGTCAAGTTGACCAAGTGTGTAACAGTTGCCTCGTGGGGAAGCAAAGGCGGAACTCGTTTCCGGAGAAGGCACGACGACGCGCGGTAGATCTTTTGGATCTCGTCCATGGTGATCTATGTGGGCCCATCACACCGATGACACCAAGTGGGAATCGTTATTTCCTACTGCTCGTAGATGACTTCAGTCGTTACATGTGGCTCACTCTTCTCGCAAGCAAGGACCAAGCTCCAGCGGCAATCAAGAAGTTCCAAGCTGCGACAGAGGTACAATCGGGACGGAAGCTCAAGGTGCTTCGTACTGATCGTGGAGGTGAGTTTACATCGGTGGAATTTGGGGAATATTGTGCTGATAGGGGAGTCCAACGACAGTTAACGGCCCCCTACTCGCCACAGCAAAATGGAGTCGTTGAACGCCGCAAC
>CM071864.1:34823074-34838865 GCA_036759665.1 Gynandropsis gynandra | reverse complement strand
ACGGATGATCGGTGGAAAAGTATTGACGATCTTGTAAAACTTTGGATTTTTGACACAATATCTAAATCTCTTCTTAACTCGATCCCAAGAAGAAGTGTTCTGCCCGATCTCTTTGGATGAGCCTCGAAAACCTATTTCAAGATAACAAAGAAGCTCGTGCTATGCAATTTGACAATGATCTCCGCAATCTCTCCATTGGAGATCTCACCATTCATCATATTGTGAAAATTGAAGCGACTGGCAATTCTTCTCGCCAATATTGATGCGGAGGTCCCTGCTCGCACACTTATCATGCATATGCTGAATAGACTATCCGAGAAATTTGACAACATCATCAATGTGATCAAACATCGGGAACCATTTCCTACATTCGAGCATGCGCGATCTATGCGTCTTCTTGAAGAAAAACGTCTTTCACGGAGTCAACGCCCTCAACCAACACATCACGATCATTCCTCCTCACCTCAAGTCCTATATGTTGATACACATCGTCAACCGCGAGGCAATTTTCGAGGTAGCTCGTCTCGTGGTGGTCGTGGTTATCATCATCATGGTGGATGTAGATCTCGTGGTCGTGGTGGTCGAGGCTATGGCAAATACAATCAACACCAGTGGTCATCGACTTGGACCCCGCAGTGGACTACTCCTACCCCACAACATCATTGGAATGCTCCCGCCCCACAACATCATTGGACTACTCCAGTCCCACCACATTGGCGTTCCTCGTATCATACACCACTGTTGCCACAACATCATTCTGATCCGGTGCTGGGGTGTTGGGGGCTCCACTTGCTGCTTTCGTGACTCAACAACACCCTCCACCTTCATGGCCTAGTTCGATCACGCCCGCATCATATCCTTCTTGGTCGACTCCAGTTGAGCCAACGGCTCTTGCTCAGACGTTTGCAACAATGCAACTTCGGGACCCCTACGACTCTTCTTGGTACATGGATTCTGGAGCCACATCGCACCTTAAATGACAACCAGGTACTCTCAGTTCTGTTTTTTGTACGTGCACTATTCCTTCAGTCACTGTCGGTAATGGTTCCATCATTCCTATCACCTCTTTTGGTCATACATCAGTCGCATCCTCTTCTCGTCCTCTACACCTCACAAACGTTCTAATCACACCTAATATAATAAAAAAATCTAGTCTATGTTCGTCAATTTACAATTGACAACAATTTTTCTATTGAGTTTGACCCGTTTGGTTTTTCGGTAAGGACCTTCTAACACAAAGGACTCTTCTCCGATTTGATAGCTCCGGGCCTCTCTACCGTTTTCAGTCGTCGTACTCTTCACCATCCTTCTCTCCCGTCGCACTTCTCTCTTCAAGTCGTTCTATTTGGCATCGTCGATTAGGACATCAGGGCAACCACATTTTTCATTCTTTACTTTCAGGTGGTCTCATTTTTTGTAATAAACATGACATGACAGGTTTATGTCATTCATGCCAATTGGGGAAACACACTCGCCTTCCTTTCTTCTCTTATAATAAAAAGGTCTCGCCCCCTTTCGATATTATTTATTCCGACATTTGGACATCACCAATTCCGAGCGTCTTGGGGATTCGTTATTATGGTGTTTTTCTTGACAACTTCACTCAGTTTATTTGGATCTATCCATTGCGATGGAAATTTGATGTGTTCTCCAAATTCCTACACTTCAATGTACTCATTCAAAATTAATTTCAAACCACAATTAAATCTTTTCAAAGCGATCATGGTGGAGAATACGACAATCACGCTTTTCGTTCCTTTCTTCAAGAACATGGAATCTCCATTTGGTTCTCTTGCCCTCAGACCTCCGAGCAAAATGGCAAGGCTAAACGTGTGTTATGTACCATTAACAACATGGTCTGCACGCTTCTTTTCCAAGCGTCTCTCCTTCCTCTGTTTTAGATCGAAGCTCTCCATATGGCATTTCACCTTCTTAACCTTCTCCCGTCCTTGACCATTAAAAACAAAATCTCATTCACTAAGCTTTATCACACACCGATCACCTATAGACACCTACGTGTTTTCAGATGTCTGTGTTATCCAAATCTTCTAGCGTCCACCTCCTATAAATTTCAACCTCGTTCCACTGCATGTGTGTTCTTAGGTTATCCTTTGGACCATAAGGGTTACTGGTGTTACGACTTAGCTTCTCATAAGATCATCATCTCTCGCCATGTTACATTTGACGAGTCTTCCTTTCCCTTTGTCTCTAGGCCTATCCTACCTTCGCCATCCTCCACATACGACTTCCTTGAGACCGACACCGAGCCATCCTCTACTCTTCTGTCCATTCTCATGCAAACAAATATTTCTCCCCTAAACTCACCTCCTCTCGATCCCTCTCCTCACGTTCGTCATCCCATGTTTACTCGTAGCCAATCTGGAATCCATAATCCACGTCAAATCCTTAATGTTCACACTACGACCATCTCACCATTGTCTTCTAGTCATGTTCAAGCTCTTAAGGATCCACACTGGCAGGTGGCTATGAAATCAAAATATGATGCTCTTATTAAAAACTGAACTTGGGACTTGGTTCCTTGACCCCCGAGGTTAATATGATTTGTGATATGTGGTTGTTTCGTCATAAATTCGATGCGCGGGGTAACTTGGCTCAATACAAAGCTCGTCTCGTGGCTAATGGCAAATCACAACGACTAGGAATTGACTGTGACAAAACCTTTAACCCTGTAGTTAAGCCAGCTATGATCTGTATCGTACTAAGTCTGACACTTTTCCGCGAATGACCGATCCATCAATTAGATGTCAATAATGCATTCTTACATGGCAACCTTCAAGAGACGATATATATGCATCAACCACCGGGATTTCTTGACACATCTCGACCATACCACGTATGTCTCTTACGACGATCATTATACCGCCTCAAGCAGGCCCCTCGAGGTTGGCACCAACATTTTGCCTCATATGCCACTCATCTTGGATTCCGCCAAAGCAAATGTGATTCATCAATCTTCACGCTTCATGGACAATCGGGTATGACATTTCTTCTTATTTATGTCGATGACATTGTGCTCACGACCTCCACTATTTCTCTTCTTCGGTCGACCATTTCGTCTTTGAGAAGCGAGTTTGTTATGACGGATCTTGGTTCATTACATTACTTTCTGGGTATCTTAGCCACACGCTCATCTTTCGAGTTGTTCATATCTCAGAAACAATATGCTTTTGACATCCTTCAGAGAGCTGGAATGAGCAATTGTAACCCGTGTTTCACGCCTGTTGACACAAAAGCCAAACTTGCACCTGATTCCGGTCCACCTGTCCGTGATCCATCTCTTTATCGCTCCCTTGTTGGCGCTCTTCAGTACCTTACATTCACTAGTCCAGAATTTACCTACGCCGTTCAACAAGTATGCTTGTTCATGCACGATCCACAAGAGAAACATTTCAACTCACTCAAGCAGATATTATGATATATACAAGATACCATTGCTCACAGCCTACAACTAACCATGGCATCTACATCGGGTCTCATAGCCTACACGGACGCAGACTAGGCAGGTTTTCCGAGTTCACACCGATATATATCGGGGTATTATGTCTTCTTGGGCGATAACCTTATTTCGTAGTCTTCCAAACGTCAAGCTACCATCTCTTGCTCGAGCACAGAGGCCGAGTATCGTGGTGTTGCTAACGTTGTCGCCGAAACTTGCTGGCTACGTAATCTTCTTTTGGAGCTTCACTGTCCACTCCATCAGACCACCCTTGTGTACTGCGACAATGTTAGCTCAGTTTACTTGTCTACGAACCCGGTTCAACACCAACGAATGAAGCATGTTGAGATTGACATCCATTTTGTTTGAGAGAAAGTGGCACTTGGTGAAGTCAAGTCTTACACATTTTGTCTTCATCACAATATGCGGATATATTCACCAAGGGTCTACCTTCTTCATTATTTCTTGACTTCAGGGCCAGCCTGTACATTCGGACACCTTACGTTGCGACTGCGGAGGCGTGATAGAATAAGTAAATCTATTAGATTTATTAGGATAAATCTGTTAGATTTATGAGGTTTACTAAACTATATATATTGAACAAGATACATGAAAAATTCCAAGGAAAAATACTTTTCACATAATGATGTTTTTTAATAATTAATTTGTCAAAGTTTAAAATTTACTTCGTTTTATTTTAAATAAATATGTAAACATTTGTTCATTTTTAATTATTTTTATTTTTTATTTATTTAGACTATATAATTACTCAAATATCCTCTTCTTCTTATTATTATTATTATTATTATTATTATTATTATTATTATTATTATTATTATTATTATTATTATTATTATTATTATTATTATTATTATTATTATTATTATTATTATTGTTGTTGTTGTTGTTGTTGTTTAGATCTAACGGCTATGAGAGATTATTATTATTATTATTATTATTATTATTATTATTATTATTATTATTATTTTAAATCTTAATATATAATTCTCTTAAAATACTTTATACATTTTAATTATTTTTAATGTGACAATGATAATTATAGGAAGCAGAGAAGCCACAGATTATCCATATTTAAATGTTTAAAACTTTACTGAATTTTTTAAATTAATTTATAACTATTTTTTATTTTTAATTATTTATGATTTTTTATTTATTTACCTATATAATTATTAATATATCCTCTAATTTTAACCTAAATATTTTGTGTTTATATCCTCTAAATTTAACCTAATCTAACCTAAAAATTTTGAATCTATCATTTGTATGTGTATTTTTCGAATATCTAATTTCTAATATTGTATTTGTATTTGTATTTATATTTGTGTCAGCAGATATTTAAATTTTCTATTCGAATATGAATCAAATACAAATACTTCTAATATATGCTCAGTCCTATTCGTAACACCCATTGTAAAGAGTAATAACAATAATAAAAATAATAATATTATCATTAATTTATATCCTAATATATAATTATGTTAAAGTAATTTATGAATATTAATTAGTTCTAATTTGACAACGATAATTGTAATAATTGTGGAAGAAATAAAATAATTGTAGAAGAAATAAGAAAAAATCTAAAAACCTTGAGATATGTAAGAAGGCACAGATTATCCCAACTTTTTATATATATATATATAGAAACATATATAGATACATTTGAATTGGTTTAACTCTTAATATATTACTATTTTTTTATTTTATTATTTGTATGATTTTGGTTTTATTTAATAAATAAAATTATAGAATTTTGTGTTTTATAATAAAATTGTTGTTTACTTTTTGAGTTATATAACAAAAATAAAAATATTCAAATATGATTATCATAAAGAAATAGTTAAATTTGAAGAATATTTTTTCTATTATTTTGTTTGGATAATTATAATTGGAAAAAAGATTTTGTATGAAGAAGAGGGTTATAGGGATTAACTTCAAAAATACCTTCGTAGGATTAAAACACTTCAAAAATATTTTTCGCGAAAAAAAACATTTTTAACTTCAAAAATACTCTTATAAATGTTGATATTCCCAAAATATCTCTGCGACCCTACGACCCAGCGATCCAGTTCAACTCTGCGACCCAACGACCCACTCCGACACTGCGACCCGGTTCGACCCTGTGACCCAGTTCGACCCTAGGACCCCTACGACCCTTGTACCTCTTCGAACATTGGACCCCTGCGACCCTTATCCCTCTGCGACCCTTGGACCCTTACGACCCTTGTCCCTCTGCGACTTTTGGACCCCTGCGACCCTTGTTCTTCTGCGACCCTTGGACCCCTCCGACCCTTGTCCCTCTACGACTCTTATTACAATAATATTAAATCCACAAAAACAACGATACTAACAATATAGTCAAAATAATTTATTATTTACAAATTATTTACAAATAATATGAGTAATTTTTAAAAAAATTACAATGTAAAAAGTTAAATTATCCATTCCCAAAATAATGTTACAAATAAACTATTAAAAAAAGAACAATATACGAAATTACATCTTCCATAATCAATGAGTAAACATTTTTTAGACCCTTGGACCGTGCGATCCTTTTCCCTATCTAACCCTTGTCTCCTTTCGACCCTTGTACCTCTACGACCACTTGGACCACTGCGACCCTTATCTCCCTTCGACCCTTGTACCTATGCGACCCTTTGTCCCTCTGCGACCCTTGTCTCCCTTCGACCCTTGGACCGTGCGACCCTTTGTCCCCTGCGACCCTTGGACCCTCTGCGACCCTTATTACAATAATAGTAAATCCACAAAAACATCCATACTAACAATAATACATTCTATTGAATAATAGTAAAAAAATCAACCAAATACAAACATGAATTTTGTTGTTCAAATGAGGTTCAAAGCAATCAAAATACAACGGAATTCAATCTATGAAAATTATAAGGGCAAGCAGTAGACAAAGTACATCATCAAGAACGGTGTCCAGTTCGACTTTGAGGGTACAACCCATGTTAAAGTCATTATCGTGATAACACTTTGTCCAACCCCTGGTGATGCTAGCGCCATCGCATTTCACGGGCCTTAGATCTGCCTCCCAAATGTCTGTGTAATTGGTTATCAGCTCAACCTTACATCGTCTACCACAAAGACCATTTAACCTCGCAAACTCTATTGGAGGTGTCTGCGATAACCAAATAAATTTACAACAACGCCAAACTAATGCATATACGGCCTGATTTTATGAATCAAACAAATCGGTTTGAGTTCACTTACCACTGCATCTACGGCTAGATTTGAACGCGTGACTGGTATCGTGAAAATCCTTTCACCAGAAGAATATGACCCTGACATCGAATCGTCGTCACCAGTCGTTTGCATTTTCGGCAAGATGATGATGATGATGATGAAAGTTAGAGAGAGAGAGAGTGTGTCGTTATAAGAAAAAAGGAAATGGCTGGAATACGAAAAGACATGACTCTGACATCGAATCGTCGTTAGATGGAATTCAAAAAGTTTTTTCAAATTTTAGTGAAAAGTTCGGCGAGAATTCTGGTGAAAATGAAAAAATTTCAAAAACCAATCAAATGAGGGTCGCATGGGTCGTGCAAGGGTCATATGTGGTCGCATGAGTCGTACAAGGGTCATATGTGGTCGCATTAGACGTCCATGGGTCATATGTGGTCACATGAGTAGCATAGGTCGCATGAGTCGTCCATGGGTCATATGTGGTCGCATCAGTCGTCCATGGGTCATATGTGGTCATACAGGGTCGCATGAGTCGTACAAGGGTCTTATGTGGTCGCATTAGACGTCCATGGGTCATATTTGGTCGCAGAGTCGTCCATGGGTCATATGTGATCATATTGGGTCGCATGAGTCATACAAGGGTCATGTGTGGTCGCATGAGTCGTACATGGGTCATGTGTGGTAGCATGAGTCGTACAAGGGTCATATGTGGTCGCATGCGTCGGATGGGTTCCCGTTTAAACCTGATTCTAATTTAATCCGATTGAGCGTCGCATAACGGGTCATATTGGGTCATAATCTTACGAACAATAGATACAAAATAAGACATTTTCGACGTTTAAATATTCATTACATAAGGTCTCAAAGGTTACAAAGGTCACAAAATTTACATAAGGTTACATAAGGTCTCAAAGGTCTCAACGGTTAAAAAAAGACAAAAAGAAGTTCTAGAAAAAAAAGGCAAGAAAAAGGTTGAAGGAAAAAAAGGCAAAAAGAAGTTCAAGATAAAAAAAGGAAAGAAAAAAAGGTCAAATTTGCTGAGTTTAAAGACACATCGCAGCCCTTCCCCGCAAGAAGAGTCGTGTGTGACTCAACACCTCCTTCAATTTGACCTCCAACCGTGACCTTAGGTAACGCTGATACAGCTTGATGTCTGAGTCCGTCGATTACCAAGAGCTTATGTAGTGCAGATACATCACAAAGTCCTTCATCCACGTTGTAAGTACTTGAGTGTATCTGCATACAGACTGAGTCCGACGATTACCAAGACATTCAGTAACAAATAGACAGCACGATGCCCTGGGTCGACCATGTGACCTTAACGGTCACAAAGTTAACAATGATTTTTCAGAGAATTTAGAGTTAGATGTTAGAAATCGCCCTTCTGAGAGAATGAAAGACTCGAAACAAGAGATGATTTGGTGCTTGTTGTAGCTTTTCGGTTTTTCTTCCTCTATTTATAAACTCATATTTAACGAAAATAAATGGACTCCTAAAACTCCAGAAAGACACTAAATACAAAGAATGACTAAGGTGCATGTATTGACCACATTAAAGAACATTTTCATATAGGTCTTGAATGTGGCATTGGTAAAATAAAAAGCATAGCTAGCACCTGGAAAAAGCAGTAGTCTGACATTGAAAAGACTAGTAGAAAGGGTCGAAATGGATAAATGGATTGCAAGGGTACCAAATGTTTACAATATTTGAGTCAAATATATGTCTAAGTTAGAATCAATATAGATAATAATATAAATAATATCGACATTTGAACAAAATGCTAAATGTATTGTTTAATCATCCGCCGAGTTCTTAAAACACTACTATCACTTTTGAAACACATGCATTGGTTATACACAACTCAACTAGGTACACATGGATCATAATCTGTTTTAATCGTTGTTTGACGTTGTAAATGTATTGTTTTGATTGGTTTTTGTCATTTTATCATCATAAATCCGTAAATTAGTCGATTTCGCATCTATTCATTACTATATCCGACCATGCGACCCATACGACCCATGCGACCCTCATTTGGAATTAATTAGTTTGACGTTGTAAATGTATTGTTTTAATTGATTTTTGTCATTTTATCATCCTTAACCCGTAAATTAGTCGATTTATCAGCAACATATTTTGATTTGAGCTGTATTTTGATTTCTTTAAACCTCTTTTTAACTCGAACTTCTTTTGATCTTGTTGATTTACTATTATTCAATTGTTAGTGTTATTGTTAGTATCGCTGTTTTTGTGGATTTGCGATTATTGTAACAAGGGTCGCACGGGTCCAAGGGTCACGAGGGACAAGGGTCGCAAGGGTCGTAGAGGAACAAGGGTCGCAGGGGTCCCTCTGTGACCCTTTTACCTCTTCGAAAGTGTCAAAATGGACAAATGGGTCGCAAAGGTCGCAATGGCTGGAAGGGTCGCAATGGCCACATGGGTCGCAAGGGTCGTATGAGGCTCTGTGACCCTTGTAACTCTGCGACCGTTTGAAAAAAAACAATGTACCAAATATTTAAAAAAAACAATGTACCAAATGTTTACATCTATCAGTAAAAAAAAAAACAATGTACCAAATATCAAGTTAGTCTTCTTTGGGTTCATAGATACGTTCTCCATTACTATATATATCAGCCGCCATCTTCTCACGTATGGAAGTAACATTGTCGTCACAAATTAAGCGAAACACATTCCTCCTCATTAACGAGGCTTCTACGAATTTATAGGAGAAAACACCACAGTCATTCCCGCATTGGTTCTGTGACATACCTTCATAATACACATACCTCCATTCATCTTCTCCAAAAGCCAAAGAAGGAAACCTTCCGAGAATGAGTATCTTGGGGACAACTTTTCTTATCTTCTCAATCACCGGGTTGATGTGCGTTTCCTTAAGGCTCATCTTGTAGTCGTATACCGTGATGCATCGGGTTTTGAAATCCGCTTTGATGGCTACCCAATGACATCCTACCCATCGATTTTTGTCCGATGGAATGTTTAGAACCGAAACAAAACCTTCATACTCACTAATTGGTGCCTTCCTACTTCTGAATGGATACTTGGCATTCAAAAAATCACTAAGCATTTCTAGCAAAGTTTCCATTTCCTCGTACATCCACATCGAGAGCGTCTGCATGAAAGCAATATGACAAACGTAATAATTCTGATTTGCGTTGGGATCCAATGCCGAGCGAGAAGACAGCTCCATCAATGTCTCATCCAATTGCTACAAAAAAAAATTAACACACAGGAATACATATGACACAAAACTCTGTGAGACTAAGAGTTTAAAAACACTTACATCATCTTCAAGCCATACGTTGGCCTTTAATATAATCTCCCAAAACTTTGGCTCTCGGGGAATATCTAGCTCAAATATCCACCACCGCTCATATCGAGGTGCCTTCAAGAACCAATATAGCTTAGTCAACTTGTCATCGCTAGCTTCAACGAACGTAGGAAATCGGGTTACCAAGCCCTTTATTAATCCCTTGAGAATTCACACAAACTCCTCTTCCCTTTCAGGTTCTTGAACCACCGTTTTTTCGAGTTCTTGAACAACATTTTTTTCGGGTTCTTGGACTCCACCAAAATCTTTCTTTCGCCCTCTCCCTCGCACTGTTCTTGCTCTTTTCGCCGGCAAAGGTTCAACATATGGCGCAGACTCCTTCGATAAAAATCAGCACCAAAACCAGAAAAATCAAAGAAGAGTAGCAAAATCAGCAAGCTAAAAACCCATATTTGCAAAATCAAGAAAAATGGACAGATTACAAAGTATCACGCCCATTCCGGTGTTTGAGGGGAAGACCTACACGTTATGGGTGATCAAGATAAAACCAACCCTAAGATCTAAAGGGTTGTAGAAACGTAAAAGTATCGAGACTATAAAAACGTAAAAGCTGGAAAAAGATATGACATATTGAAAGAACCAGTGGACGGCACGACGAAAAACAAGAAATGATGTAGCATATGTAAAAAAGACAACCATATTGAAGCACAATGCTATTTCAGAAACAAGAATGAATGACCTGAAGGTTCTAAGGGTTTTAAAACGTCTAAGGAATGCTTCAATTGTGGCAAACCAGGACACTTTTCGAGGAAATGCAGATTTAGAAAATTCCCACAGAATCAAGCACGATTAACCAGCGAACAAGAGGAAGATAACGCGCTGTTCACAACAGCTCACACGATGATTCAAACTGAAGAAGATGGCGTTTGGCTAATAGACAGCGGTGCAACGAACCATATGACTCGAGAGGGAAGGTATTTCACTACTCTAGATAGGAATTTTAAAATACCTATTAGAGTAGGAAATGGAGCAAAGTTGGTTACGGCTGGAAAAGGAACGATTGAAGTAATGACTAAAATGGGGAAAAGAATCATTAATGATGTGTTTTTGATTCCGGGATTGAGTAAGAATTTACTAAGCGCGCCACAGATTGTACGAAATGGATGCAAAGTTTCATTTGCTGAAGAGATGTGTGAGATTCGAGACAAAAATGGAAGCAAGATTGTCGAAGTACCTATGATCAACAAGACTTGCTCATTAAGATGGAAATTGTTTAAGGAGCACAAGGAGGAGATAAACGTTGAAAGCTGTTACTTAACAGCAGAAAAACAAACTTCGGGTGAGGAAGCTGTGCTTAAGAAGGATTGCGAAAATCCTACTGATCAAGAAGTAAGTAACCCTAAAACTGTTTTAAGTTTTGTCAATGGAGTTTTTTTTATCACGATTTATCAGATGGAAGGGTTAAGAACCCAGTGTTATTGGAGTGCACGTGTTCTGACTTAATCTGCAAATCCGATGCCAGAAGCACCATGAGACAGGTTTAAATTGATTCAGTAAGTGTACTTACGAGTACACAGAAAGAGGATGCTAAAACTCAGCCTACGGCTGAGTATTCAATGGTCCTAACCACAATCACAAATCGTGAGTTGTGGGTGCAGAAATCAATCGGAAACCCTAAGGTTTCAAACATTCAAGAACTAGAATTTAAATACTTACAGTGCGGTGAAAAGAGAGAACCGGCGACGTGGCTACTGTCTAGTGAAGGCAGCGGTAGTGGCAGTCCTCGACACACGGAAGAAAACAAAATGTTAGAGATTGAAGTAAAATTTGAACCAGAAATTAAGAAGCTTACCGTCGAACAGCCATGGACTGGAGGCAAAACAGACAGAGGCTTAATCGGTGCTACCCTAGAAGAACAACGAGAGCAAAGGGAACAAAGGGTTACTGAAGCTTACAGAACAAGAACAAACTGACAGATGAGAGCTAGGGTTGTCGAAGGAGTAGTGAAGAAGGAACCTACCAGAGATGGCGAGCCGACGAGAGAGAGGGAGAAGACACGTATGGACTGCGGTGCGCCAAAGAGAGAGTAAGTCGACGGACGAAAGCTAGGGTTTTATAAGTTGAACGACGACACGACCAAGAGGGAGGTAATCGAAGCGAGGGGAACCGAGAGGGAGTTTGTTGGAGTCGTCTCCCCTCGGTGGCAAGGAACATCGTCATCGGCCTAGGGAATTCAGCAAATGGAGATATTGGGCCGCAAGGAGGAGGCCCACACGAAGCCTTGGTTGCTGAAGCCCAGAACTTGTTGAAGAAGCCCAGTCCACCCTTATCTGAAGCCCACAGCCCCAATATCCAGAAAATGACCTGCAACAAACTGGAAACAATTACTGGTGTTACAGAAGGGTTAGCAACGGTTTGTTGCAGGTCATTTTCTGGATATTGGTCATTTTCTGCGTTTGAATCGGTATCACCCCCTGTCGACATGTTACGTTTATGATGGGATTCGAACCATTTGATCCCATAGAAGAACTTGCAGGTGTTATAATTTTACCCAATCTTCACCCAATCCCATAGAAGAACTTGCAACTCCGTCTTATTCTAGAGATAGGAAGAAATATTTTGTTAGTTTTATCGATGAAAAATCTAAGTTTACATGATTATACCTCCTTGAATCTAAAGTTGTTGTCTATGAATGCTTTGATAAGTTTTATCACCATGTTTTAACTCAGTATGAAACAAAGATTAAGTGTCTTCATACAGATAACAATGGTGAATTTTTCAACCATAAACTCTGATCATTTCTCGACAATCATGAGGTAGTTCACCAAAACTCATATCCATACACCCCATAACAAAACGGGGCAGCGGAACGAAAGAACCGACATTTGATGGAAGTCTCTTGAAGCACCCTGTTCGATTGCAAAGTTCCAAAACATTTTCTAGGAGATACTATTATTACAGCTTGTCACCTCATTAATCGTCTACCGACCAAATGTCTTGGAAACAAATCTCCATATGTGGCACTAAACAAAATAAAAACTAATATTGATTATCTTCACGAAATCATATGCATTTGCTATGTGTTTCTTATAGAACATTAACGAAATAATCTCGATCCAAAAAGCATGAATTCTAAGTTTGTGGGATATAGTCTGACATCGAAGGGATATTAATGTTATCATCCAAACTCGGGACGGATTATTGAAGTCCACTTCTATGAGAAACATGGGTTCTACGAGAAACAAAGTTGGAGTGATCTTGAAAAAATCTCGGTATCACAAGATTTCAGTTCTTCCCTATGATTTTTATTACTTAAGTGCAAAAATGATTTGATGCAGGATCACATCAATCGACAGCAGAACCCCAATCTACGGATGAACAGGTTCAACCGCAAGCTGATCGCCCATGTACACCTGTCCATAATACAAACGATACCGTATTTATCGAGGAAGTGGAAGAAAGTCGTGCTGGTATGTTCAAGGACACAACAAAACAAATTGAACCTGCAATCAGAAGTCCTGACAACACGATAAAAAATGATCCAATGACCGATTATTATGATCATACAACTGGTCAGATTGTTTATGTCTTGGGAGATCGCACCTTGGAGCTGATACTCTAGAAGAGGAGGAGGATACTTTCGAAGATGTGATTGTTCAAGAGAATACTTATGCTGTCATTCCTTGGTGTAATACCTACTAGGTTCTGAAGACCGGTCTCAGAATAGTTGTACAAGGGAGAGTACTACATAGGTTTCGCTATCTCTCACCCGATACAAAATTATTGTGATATTTCTCTTTTACCAACTCACCACTCTGCCTTCTTAAGCAAAATTGATCAAGGACATGAACCTAATTCGTACACTGAGGCCATGAAAGTCTACCATGAACAAAGAAATATGTGCCCCTGAGAAATCAGACGTGGAATCTTGTGGACATACCAAATGATAAGAAATCGTGGGTTGTAGGTGGATATTCAAAATAAAATATAGAAGTGATGGGTCAATTGAATGCCACATAGTGTAACTTGTAGCAGAAGGCTATATGCAAACTTACAGAGAGGACTGCACTGAGACATTTGCTCCATCAGCTAACTCCATAAGGTACAAATCTTATAATAAGTGGTTTTTAACCTTAACTGGGACTTATGGCAGAATGACATCAAGAATGTGTTCCTCCAAAGAGATCTTGACGAGGAGATTTACATGCACTATCCATCGGGGTATGCCAAAGGCACCAAACGAGTTTGCAAACTCAAGAAAGCCATATATGGCCTAAAACAATCTCCAAGAGCATTGTATAGTAAGCTACATGACTCACTCACCCGCCACTGGTTCCTTAAAAGTGAAGCGGATAATTCTCTATTTTAAATTCAAGGGTATCTGGTACCATCATTCTTCTTATGTACGTTGATGACATTATTATATCGGGAACTGATCATATCAAAGTTGAAAACACATAAGAGTTCTTATAGTGAACCTTCAACATAAAAGATTTAAAATATTTCCTTGGAATTGAAGTTACTTGTTGAACTAATTGTTTGTTCTTGTCCTAGAGGAAATATATTTTTGATCTCTTAATCGAGACATGAAAGCTCGGTACTAAACCCTTTAAGATGTCCATTGAAGAGAAGCATAAAGATCAAGAGGGAAGACTTTTATCAAATGTGTCTCAGTACCAACAAATTGTGGGAAAGTTAATGTATCTCACTATCACTCGGCCAAATAGTTGTTTTGTTGTGGGCCAAGCTAGCCAATACATGCATGCTCCGATGAAGCAGCACTGGTTACTTATGGAGATAATTATCAAAAATCTAAAGGAGTTACCAGGAAAAGGAATTTTGTAGAGCGCAAAGGTCATACAACGACCGTGGGGTATTGCGATGCTGATTGGGATGGAGACAAACTTGATTGAAAGTCTATAACTGAGTAGTGCACCTTTGTTAGGGGAACCTAGTCACTTGGAGGAGTAAGAAACAGAGTGCGGTCACTTTTTCGAGTGCTGAAGCTAAATATAAAAGCATGGCTAGCACTACATGCGAGCTCATTTTTTTAGAGACATTATTTGAGATCTCATTAGTGCCATAGAGGATCCAACTACCCTACATTGTGATAATCAAACCGCGATTCACATAGCCAAGAATGAAATCTTTCATGAAAGAACAAAGCACATCGAGGTCGACTGCCACTTCATCCATGAGAAAATGGAAAAGGGAATAATCTCAACTACCTACACAAGAGTTCGAACCAGCTAGCAGATCTATTTAGCAAAGCTCTCTGCGAGAGAAGTAGTACAAGTCTGCAGAAGATGATGGGCCAAAACGATACCCTAAAGTCGTCGAGAAGACCAAGTTCGAATGATTAAACATGATAACACTGAAAGTGTATCAATATTAGGATAGGTTTTTACACCATTTTCGCATGTATCTTACATTGATTCTTACTTATCCGATATGATTTCGAGCTTCACACACCCGTTTTGTTGGTTTTCAGGTTTTTAGGCGACAAGGCCTAAATGAGCTCAATATGAAGAATTTCTGATCAAAACCACATGAATAGAAGACATATCTACTCAGAGCTCCAGAACCCAAAGGAACACCCGAGCAACGAGCAGAAAAGAGAAGTATCAAGGACACAAGGGTGCCCGGTCGAGCACTATTGTGCCCGGTCGGGCACTATTCCTCCACCCGCTCGAGTAAAGCCTACGGGGTTTTATCCACACATTTAGCACGACCCGGACACATGAGCAATGAGATCGGGTAGCCTTACCCGATCGGGCGCAAGAAGAATACCCGCTCGGGCTATTAGTCATCCAATCTGCC
>CM071864.1:34794095-34814072 GCA_036759665.1 Gynandropsis gynandra | reverse complement strand
GCCCGGTCGGGCACTATTCCTCCACCCGCTCGGGTAAAACCTACGGGGTTTTATCCACGCATTTAGCACGACCCGGGCACATGAGCAATGAGATCGGGTAGCCTTACCCGATCGGGCGCAAGCAGAATACCCGCTCGGGCTATTAGTCACCAAATTTTCCCCGAGAGTTAACACGACTCGGGCCCGCTTAACCACGCGATCGGGTGATGTCCACCCGATCGAGCACCATGAACCAACACGGTCGGGCGAGCCTATACCCGACCGGGCAACACATGTGCCCGAGCGGGCCGCGTAATTCGCACCAACCTAGATCTCAATTTCTAACGAGCGGATAAAAAGAACTGAACAGATCTAGAGCAAGGGGGGCGACGAACAGGGCAAGAAAAGATTGGAAAAACATCTGGAAAGGCTCAGGAGGCATCGGAGAAGAAGAGAATCACCAATCCGTACACCGGTAACACAATAAGGAAGGTCGAGGCATCGAATTCCTTAGGGTTTATCATGTATAGGACTTTGTTATCTTCTTCGTCTGTTTATTCCATGAGTGAGTAGAGTCCCTACTGCGGGTAGGGATATCGGATTTGTATGTATGAACGATGTTTCGCGTTAATGCTTAGTTTTATGAATTTATTCTTGATTTACGGTTTTACGCTTAGCAATATCATTCTTACGTTAGTGCTGACCGCTCAACAACATAGGATCTCAAACCTTGCTGGAAGGTTAAGGAACGAACCCGGTCCGCTAAGTTGTAGATTAAGCTTTGGCTAATGATAATTTGACCGGTCGGTTAGTCATCTTAGGGATAGTGATTGCGGTCATAATGCTGCCATGGTATATGTTAATCACTGCTGGAAGGTAGGGTTGCATGTATCCATGGTTAGGAGGTTTAGGCTCGGAAGAATCACTCCTCACCGTAGAGCATGAATTTCCCGTTGTCAAGAATAGGTTATAGAACTATGATCCTTAGTCGTTCATCTATGCAATTCCCGGTATCCCGTACACCCGTAGTATTCACCATATCTAGTCTTATCTCTAACCTAGTTTCGTTGTCACCATTAGGATAGTTTTAGGAAATTTAGGACCATATCCCATTCTATCTTCTTTCGTCTTAGTTTAGTTTCGTTCTTAATTTAGCCACTTTAGTCCCTAGAGATCGACCCTGGTACTACACGATCCGTATACTTGCGGAGAAGTGGACTAGGAAAATTATAACTCGTGTTTCCACACGTCAAAACACAAAACTACTTCGTGATAAAACTGTTTTTCCTTCACCAAGTTTTGTCCCACTGGGTTTTCGTGGTAAAAGGTTTGAACGAGGCTACACTTCTCAGTTCTTGATCATTACGAACTTGAGAGAGAATGTTAACATCAGATCTCGTAATTTAATCACGATGATTACAATTGATCATATGTTTGGTAAGAAGATCTTGTGATTCAATCACGATGATTACGATAAGTATATCTTTGGCAAAAACATCTTGTGATTCAATCACGATGATTACAATTGACACTATCTTTTGTAAGAAGATCATTGGTATCGTTAACTCATGAAAACTTGTTGATCATTTATAATCATTTTTTATTCTCACCATGACTTTTTTTGTGTGCATATATTATTCCCTTTCCACATAATTTTAAAGTTTTCATTTTTTCTTTCTTCTGAACGTTGTAATCTTCTCTATATAAAGTTCTTCCTATGTATTGTGAGTAATAAGACAAAGACCCTTATTTTCTTTGTGTTTTTTTTCTGTTAATCTTCACCAAATTCTTTAGGTGATGATTCTATATATCCGAATCTTGACCAAGCTGACAATGTGTTTCCAATCATTGGAGAAATGATCAATGGGTGGTTCCAATCCGTCAATATTTTTCAACATGTGGAACTCTCACAACGAGCTTAAAATAAATCATTCCATGAAATATAATTCAATTTTTTCATGTCAAGGGTGATCGGATATTAGTGATCCCAAATGACTTTTTTATACCATACATTGTGTGAAATAGTAACGAAAGGCGGGACAAAAATCAGCTAGAGCCGAAGACTGGGGCATGAATGTTGTGAGATACAAATGGATACGTGGAAAAGTCACGAGGTTTGAACGCTGACGCACGGAAAATGACTGCACGAGAGGGACAAATGGATACGTGGTTGGCGGCGATTTCTGTCGAGCAAGCAAAAAAACGTTTTGAGATCTGCTCTTACGTTTTTCATTGATTTCTTTTCATTTTTTTTCTTGTGAAAAATGTAAAATGGGATCATGATCACCATAGAACCCATATGTTCATAAACTTGTAACTAGTGACATAAATCTTAAAGTTTTTTTTTGTTTTTGTAAAACAAGGGATAATTTCATATTGTACGTTTGAGTACCATTATAATTTCAACCTAAATGTTTTGTCATTATAAGTTATATGATTTCATATTGTAGTTGAACGAGTGCTTTGTCATTTTATATTTGGTGTGATGCTTTTGAGGTTTTTAAGAGATTTTCGGTGTTGGCAACAAGGATGGATTGATATGACGGGTTCCAAGATGCGTTGAGAGATTATTGCATGCCACAAATGTGGGGTTTGTGAAGGCTCGTGTAGGATAAATAAATCTTAAAATTGAACTCAAACAAGTGTTTTGGTACATAGTATGGACAAATATATTGGACTTCGAATATGTCTAGTCTCCTAGGCACCACCTAAGTGTTTTATGCACTAGGGGTTGGGTCATCGTCTAGGCGTTCTAGACACTAGCTGCAGGACTACCATTCAACTAGCATCCAGCGTTTTCCGAGATTATAGTATTGAGAAATAAGTAGTATGTAAATGCTGGATAAAAGTTTTTTTTATGAGAACGAAAACATAATGAGAAAAATGCAGCGCCCCATTCGATCTTGTGTTTTTTATGTTGTGTATCCACATTTCAAAATTTCAAAATTTTTAATATCAACCATTATGCAATTCTTCCAAACTATGTTGTTACTTGTATGAGAAATTGTTTTGGAAGAATCTTTGCATTCTGAATCGAATGACGATGGCCTTTACATTGTATTCACCAAGAACATCACGATTTATCGAATATGATCTTTGAAGATGACTAAAAAATATAAAGAAAAATGAATCTTGAAGAATTAACAAGAACAATCTTGGAGAAATAAAAAGAAGAGAATTAAGAGAAAATGAATGAGTATTATTGATGAACGATTGTTCTTTACATGAAGGTATCTATATACAAATACATTCATATTCTAATATACTCTCTCCAGATGTAATTTATTATTTATATCTTGAACATAACACCATAACGTCGAAAGACCAATGGTGTATATATATATGAAACAAAAATTTGATCGAAATTTATAACGATAGAAAAATAGAACTAATATATAAATATGAAATTGATACTGGAATTGATGGTTGAAATGGATAAACTGAAATAGAGAATTAGCTTAAAAAGAAGATCCGAATAATAGTTAAAAAAAATCCGATCATAATCGAAATGAATATTGATAAGAAAATAGAATGATTAAATAAATACAAAAAATTGTAATGAAATCTTAAAATTGAAAAAGAAATAAATTTGAAATAATATGAAAGAATATTAAAAAATGAAAGAAAAGAATGAGAATTGAAAATGAATAGAAAAAGGGGAAGAAATTTTAAATACCGAAAAAAAAGAAATATCCAAGAACAAAAAAAAAAGAATATGGCGACGTTGTGAAGATTTGTGGTCCGTCCTTCCATGTTGCAATGCATCCTTCTATGATATTCTGTAAATACACGCACAGTACTTGTTCGATGGTCTACTTTTCGATAGACCATCCATCATCAATGTATTTTGAGTCTGGCATGTTCTACTTTTGGTTGTTAATACAATTATATTTTTGTTTTAGGGTCTCATTCTTAAACACAAATAAACCCGACGTTTATTATTTTTAAGATGGTGGATGAGACGAAAAGCGGTTGGTGAAAAATACAATCACCTATAAATAGTGTCAAATTTGAAATTTAATACGCTGGGGTAACATTACTATTGCGATTGCGTTTAATATCGACATAACGAAATAATAAAAATGTCTTTTAAACCTATATAATCAACAATTATATATCCATGCATATTAATATATATTTATGTAAATACATATATATATATACCTATGTATATATACATAAAATATATGTATATAGACATATTTATATATCTATATATATACACACAATATATATATATATAGACAAATCAATAAACATATACAAGCATATATATATATATATAAATCGACATATATTTGTACACATGTATATATATACAAACATACAATCATTAAAAAATAGATATATGCATATATATACCCGTACACGTACACATATTTACAAATATAAAAATACATTTATATGCAAATACATACATGTACATATATGTACACACTACAAAAAAATTGGCGCTTTCCAACGGATATGTCCGTTGGAAAGCGCCAAAAATCCGTTGGAAACAGCCGTTTTCAACGGACGCCAACGGATTCCCGTCCGTTGCGAAAAGTTCGTTGCAAATGAGGATCCGTTGCAATTCGCGACGGCGTGTCAACGGATATTATCCGTTACAAAATTGAAACGACATGGCAACGGATTTCGCCGTTGGAAATACAGTAACGGAAGCCCGTTGGAAATAGTTGTAACGGATCACCGTTGCACGCTTGCAACGGACGGCCGTTGGAAAGCAACGGCTGTCCGTAGCAAATTAGGCGGGGAAAATCATTTTTACAACGGACACCCGTTGCCATGTGACGGGAAAAAGCAACGGACGACCGTTGCAAACCGGCGGGAAGGATTTGGCGGGAAATGCATTCCAACGGAAGCCCGTTAGCAAGGCCAACGGATGCCCGTTGCACAATGGCAGGAAAAGATTTGGCCGGAAACACGTTGCAACGGATGCCCGTTAGCATTGGCAACGGATGACCGTTGGAAAAATTGAAAAAAAAAATAAAAAATAAAAAAATAAAATTTTTTAAAACTAAAAGGTTTTTAATAAAAATATTAAAATTATATTCCAAAACACAAAAATTAAAACTATTTCCTATTACATATCGTTTAGATCGGTTGCGTCGATATCATCTCCGCCATCACCACCACCTCTAGATGGAGTTGCATCCGAATCGAGCCCCGATTCTTGCTGCGGTGTTGATCCTCTCACCTGGCCCGACAACAACTCAATGACGCTCTCCAATTGTTGTATTTGAGATGTTTGTCGCGCCACTTGGGCTCGAGTTTCTCGAAGTTGTGTTTCGAGATCTTCGATCCGCCGTTGTTGCGAAAAACTCTCTTGCACCGCTGGAGGTATCGTCGTGACGTCCTCGATTATATCATTTTGAAGCGCTCCGAGACCGTATAGACGTCCCTTATACGGTCTCACCGACTACAAGACAAATAAGAACAATGTTAGATTTTAACAAATTATTTGATTAATAATTTACAATTAAAATAATAATTTTTTACCTCTAAATAAATTTGGTCCTTTTGTGAAGGACTTAGGTCGTCGGGGCTTGAACCGCAAGCCTGAGATTGCTGTGTAATCTTCTCCGTCACAGCTCTCACGGTTTGGGCCGCTCGAGGATCGATGAGTTCCGGTTCGGCGGCCTCTTCCCCGACAACCGACTTCTTCTTTGCATGGGTTTCTAATACCACTTCAAGAAGAGTCGGTTCTCTTCCCATCCGTTGCATCTACAATATAAAAGAAATTTTGTTAGATAAATATTTAAGTAATTAATAAATTCTAAATAATTAAAATTTTGCGAATTCTTTTTTTCTCTTCGTGAAGGATTTTGATCCCGAAGTATGACAATCATTTTGTTGAACACCGCTTCGGTTGCCCATCGCGGTTTGCTGCTATTGGCGTAGTAGTTGTGCTTTGCACCGTTCATCATTAGGCGCAATCGAACCTGCATGTCGCGCATCCATGCTGTGTATATGCGCAACGTATGGGTTCGACGCCATCTGTATGAACGCTGCAAACAAAGTTAAAAAGTTATTAGTTTTCAAATATATTAATAATTATAAAATGAAATATAATTAACACACTTACAATAAAAGTGCGCCACCATCGCTGGCGCACAACTTCTGGCGTCACTTGCCAGGAGTAGTAGAGATCGTCCTGTAACGACCCTTGGATGATGGTATTGTTGGTGTGTTTTAACACATCATCCACATCAAACCTGCATATCAAAAATAAAAAGTTAGATAATAGTTACGAAATGTAAATAAAATTAAATACAATTATATATAATTTACCATAACGTTCCAGGAGAACGTTCGGTATCGATGATCGGAAGGGTTGGATGCCCATCGAAATCATCGATCAATGCATCGTTGTCTACCATATCATCCTCGTCAGCAAATATCGGCGGTGACGGAGGACGATATGGTGGTGGTGGCGGCGGGGGAGGCGCTCCCGCGGAACCAGCCAACATGCCCCCCGATCCTATAAATCGTCTAGGCCTCATTTTTTCTAAGTTTTTGTAATGCTTTGAATTCTGGATTTGTGTTTTGGTGTTGAAATAAGAACAGTTTCGTCACAATATATATATCGGATTTTCCAACGGCTATCCGTCGCAATTTCCAACGGACATCCGTTGGAAAATACATCATCGCAAGGAAAGGATTAAATTGACACGACGTTTCGCATTCCCAACGGTCGTCCGTTGGAAATTGCAACGGATAGCCGTTGGGAATACGTGTTCCCGAGGCGACGGACGGCTATAAGGCGGCTTGTCTGCCCTTCCAACGGTCATCCGTTGAAAATTGCAACGGACGGCCTTTGGAAACCTGAAAAAACGGTTGGGAAAGCTGCAATTTCTGCAGTCATCATTACGCTTTCCAACGGACATCCGTTGGCATTCTAACGGATGTCCTTGGAAACGAACACGTGGCGTCAACACGTGGCGTCAACACGTGGCGTCAAGCGTCAACACGTGGTGTCAATTTACCCTTATAACGTTCTAACGGTCATCCGTTGCTCGTTCCAACGGATGTCCGTTGGGATTATTGAAAATTCAGAAATTTTTTCTAAGTGTCGGGTGCGAATTCGTGGTTCAACAACCGTTAATATTTTCGACACGCAACTGTCAATATTGGTATTAGATTATTTTAATTTGTTATACATCAAACATTGTTTATATAACATGTTCGATTGTATTAACATTTCGATTATTCGATTACACATCATACATCAAACGTGAAACATCGTTCATTGATGTTATACGTCATTTACATTACACATCATCTACATGTATTACACATAGTAAACATTATTGTATTTACATTTCTTCTGCAGTAGACTCATCGATGGGCGAGTCGTCCTTCGCTTGTTCATTGAATTCATCGTCGTTTTCATCTTCAGCATCTTCTGGTTCAGCGTCTTCATAATCGCGTATGAGTTCTCCGTCTATGTCATTCCTCGCAAGAATCTCCTCGTGATCTGTATCAATTAAACGAATCGGCTGCGGATGATCGGGTTGCAACAGATCTTCTTTATCATCAGAGCTTATGATCCCTCGTGGCTTGATCTTTACTATGGCCCACCACTCCTCTCTTCGGCGTTTCAATGTTGTTGGATATTGCACATAACATACTTGATCTGCTTGATCTATTGTGATGAATGGATCATATTTACCATATTGTCGTGCCGGGTTGACGTCAATTCCTCCCCAACGTTTTTTTCGTATTCCACGTCCTACGGTTGGGTCAAACCACTGACATCAAATCTTTTATCCACGTAGGAAGTCTTTCATCAGAACATTTCACCTGTATGTATAAAAAACAAATTAATACTCTTATATGCAATTAATTTACATAAATGTGTATACGAGTACTTACGTAGTCTCTAAACCACGATCCATAATGTTGAATTTTCATGTATGTGAGTTCATTTGCATTTAGATGAGGATATGTACCAAGCACTTCTTCGTCAAATCCAATAGGTTGAAGAATCGACGTGCATCGATGTTCGGCATCTCTTCATGCGTTTGTTCATTAACAACTCCAGAAAAAGCATCTGACACCATTTCCACATATGGATTGGTCGTTGATGCTTCATAAATAACTTCTTCATTTCGTTCAACTTGTATATCTTGCACACTATCTCTAACACCGCAATCTTCACCGTGAAAAAACCAAATTTTCGATTTGAAGACGACGACATTTTTTCGAAAATATTTTTGTCATTGATGGTTTGATGCACTCTTTGATAAGATCTAAATAGTTTATGTTCCAACGGACATCCGTTGCAGGTTCACGTGAAATTATTTAAACCGGTGCCCTCGAAATTCACAAAATCAACGGTTATCCGTTGCGATTTCTAACGGGCGTCCGTTATAAATTGCAACGGACGACCGTTGCCTTGTTTTCTAACGGACGTTCCAACGGAAACTGCCAACGGATGGGTTCCGTTGCCATCCGTTAAAATTTGCGACGGACTTCCAACGGACTTTCTAACGGAGGATATCCGTTACAAATCCGTTGCAAATTGTAACGGATTTGTAACGGATTTCGGCCCGTTGCAATATCCCCACATCCGTTGCAATCCGTTGGTTCCCCTTTCCAACGGACGGATCCGTTGTCCCGTCCGTTGGAAATAACGTGTTTTTTTGTAGTGACATAAACAAAAATATAATTATATGTATATACATAAATATACATTTATATAAAGATATACATATATATATATATTAGAAAGATATACACATGTATATATATAAACACATTAATAAAAATAGAAATAAGGAGACACACATATATATACACATATTCACAAACAAAAAATACATGTATACATCTATATGTATATACATATACATGTAAATACACATATCTACGTATATAAATACATATATATATATACACATATATATATATATATGTTTTATAATATATGTTCGTATACAATGTATATTTGTAAACATATATGTGTATATATGTGTATATTTTACATGTATATATGTTTCTATTTGCACTTGCAAATTTATATATATATGCATGTGTATATATATATGTACCTACATATTATTTATTAATTTTTCTATTTTAAAAAATATACCAATTTATTTTACATATTATTTAAAATTTAAAATTTAAAATTAGTAACATATAACAATTTAAAATATTCAAATAGTTGATATTTGATTAAATTTTTATAAATTTATTTCAATTATCCAATGTCTTTGTTGTCCATTCTATTTAATCGCATATATATATATATATTAATATATGTATATATGTGTATATGTAAATATT
Organism: Gynandropsis gynandra; assembly: GCA_036759665.1. NCBI lineage: Eukaryota > Viridiplantae > Streptophyta > Magnoliopsida > Brassicales > Cleomaceae > Gynandropsis > Gynandropsis gynandra. The sequence continues at coordinate 34,804,799 of CM071864.1, read as the reverse complement.
TTTAAAATTTATAAAATTTTTAATTGGTTAAAAAATATTTGAAAATTATAACTAGAAATATATATTTTACAAAATTTAAATATATTCTTTTATTAATAATAAATATCATTTTTGATAATTTTGTTCAACAACGGTTCCATCAATTAGATAAAATAACACATAATGCAATCAATCACAAATAAAAATGCGAGTTATCGCTAACACTAACAATTCCACTTCTCAAGCCCTTAGTTACTTTGTTATACTATAACCTATATTTGTGAATGAACTACAAACCAACATCTTGGCCTCCACAAACGTAAACTCATCACCATGTAACTGAAACATCACTTTCATTTATTTGTTGATTCATAGTTAATCTTTTAGTGCTATATATTTGCCTAGGATAATCCTTTCATCTTTTCATCTTTGTAGATATAATTCTCTTTCCTGTTTCTACTTTCTTTATATAGATTATTGTCTAAATGGTGGTATCATCCCATTTGCGTTTGCGATTAATGACGTTTCAGTTGGCGATTATTAGCGTTTTGTTTTATTTTTTTACGGGTGTAATCACTATGTTTGATAGCGATTACGACTTGTTGCTATTTGGTTCAAATGGTAGAAAACTGTTTCGATTGAGTTTCGAGAAAATTACGAAAAATGACATTTGTTATTAATAAAAGAATTTGTTGAAGTTTCTTAATTTTAATACTTTTAAGTATAATTCTAAAATAAATTTAAATAAAAATTAACAAATTTTAAAATATTTACATATACACATACATATATATGTGTATATATGCACATATTTACATATTTGTACAATTAAATAATATATCACCCAAAAACAATGAAAAATTGAAATAATTTTATAAAACTATAATGAAAACTACATGATACAAACCAAAAAAGCATATTACCTAAATTAAGTTTCAATAATGTTTAAATACTTTAAATTCTTATTAATTACTAAATAATTTTTAAAATTTAAATTAATATATTTTGTAAATTAGATAAAAATCATATACATGCTCCTACATATATACACAAATATACATTGTACACATGCAAACAGAAATATACACATGCAAACAGAAACATACACATATATATATACACTAATATACATTGAATATACACAAATATATATTATAAATATATATATATGTGTATATGTATATATATGTTTATATGTATGTATGTATATATATGTGTATTTATATGTATATTTATATACATGTAGATATATATGCATATATATATATTTATATTTATATTTGTTAATATGTGTATATATGCATATCTCTATTTTTTTATTAATGTAAACATATATATATATATGCATGTGAATATATACACATGTATTTATATATATACATATGTATATATTAATATGCATGTATATAAATATTTACGAATTTGATGATTATATAAATTTTAGAGTATTTTTATAATTTGATCAAATTACCATCAAACACAATGACAATTATAATTATAATATTTTTTTTGAATTTTAAATTTTACAATTTGTGACAAATTTTTAATTTTACGATTGCGATTCAACCAATTAACTTATTCGCAGTCGAAACAATTTAAATGTGGCTTATGCAAACATTTGCTGTCCACCGTTGAAGCCCTTATTTCTATTCAATATATTTTGCATCTAAAAAAAATGCAAACCAACTCAAACTATTGATGTCAAAGCGGAAGTTATTCTTTTGTGAAACTTTTGAGATGTCATTTTTTAAAAGCCACTAAGATCTACTTTTAAACAACTGAGATATAACAGACAAGCAAAAGCATGTCAATATTTTAGGCTTTGAGATCTCAAAATCAAATCCGTTCACTTAGATGCGACGTTTTATTTCGTTGTCGGAGCAACTAAACCATCATATAAAATTCAAGGATTGAGGGATTTTTCGAACACATGTTGTATCAACTCTTGATATATATAAATATATATTTTTAATAACGTGATGGTTCGGTGTGGTAATTGGACGCGAGAGAGCTAAGATTAAAGGGTCTTATCTCCGCCTCGTTGCCTCTCCACAAAGCTCTTCCAATGAGACCATAAGTGTGTTCCGTTGGATGGAAATAATCCCAAAATAAAAACGTATTAGGATTCTTGCACATCTTGTAACCTTGTCTTCCACATTGCGTCAATCCTCCTAATGTTCCATCCCCACAACATGCATTTGATACATCCACGAACCCTGCCGTTTCATTACCACAACAAAAATTTTGCTTAGTTCCAAGGGTCTAGAGAAAGTGACCTAGGGGTGAGCAAACTGAATTTTAGATCAACATTTTGATTTAAAAGTCGAATATTGGGTGTCTTGGGTTTTAACTGTACACCAAAAATGGAGACAAGAACTAGGATCGACATAGAACCGAATTGGATTAGGATCGATTTGAGTTTGGGTTTCATTATGGTTTTTAGGTGCATTCGGATTTTCTTGAACTATTGGGGTTCATAAAAGGTAGTAAATAAAAATATAAAGAAACTGTACAAAAGACCAACTAGTTCAAATATTTTGTATCTTGTCTTTGTTTCGTGTAGAAGGATGAAAATAGCCTATGGTGAAATGATGATGATGATGATGATGATGATGATGATGATGATGCATGGACTCACCATAACGAGCAGAGAATTTTCGAAGTCTCTGAGTAATACCATACACGGCTCCATACACCGCAATGACTTGTTTATACTTTGTAGCAACATTGTTCACTATACCTTCAAGTCCTTTATTGTACTTTTTCACCATATTATTCATCTTACCGAAGCATTTATCAACTGGAGCACCAGGAAGCAAGGCTCTCGCCGGGACACAACCCACCGGACCAAGCGAAAATACTGCGATGCGGCGAGCACCCAATTCGCAGATTTGATCTATCGTTTTCGATACTTGGACTAACATTGCATCCACGTACGCGTCGGGGGAGAGCGTGGGAGTGTTGAACGGGAGGAAGTAGTCGTATATGTCATTCGATCCGGACTCGATGAAGAAGAGAGCTTCTTGGACGAGAGATTTTTCGACCTGGTTTTGATGCACAAGTGTCTGGAATTGTTGAAGCTGCGTTTGAATCGGTATCACCCCCTGTCGACATGTTACGTTTATGATGAGATTCGAACCATTTGATCCCATAGAAGAACTTGCAAGTGTTATAATTTTACCCAATCTTTGTTGGTATCTGGCAAGACACCGCTCCCTGCACTCGCGAAGTTGATGCCATTGCAAGGGAACTCTTTGGAAGTTCCATTCATGAGTTCTAGTTGCACCTCGAGGAATGGCTTCTGCAGAGGAATGCCCATGAACTGCGCTGCGAAGTTCATTATATTCACCACAAAACGGAAAAAAAATATTCAGGGGACTTCAAGTCATAATCTAACGCACGAAGGTCTCCCGCCACAATTGTTTTCAAACAGGCGTGGAATACGTCCGCAACCAACATTAAAACAAACGTGCAATATCGAACTACATGAGGGGAAACACTTACAAATGAAGTCGGCGACAGTTCTTCCGTTGGTGAATCTTCCGGTGGGACGGTGGAAGAAAGCGGATCCGTAAGGCGGAAAATCGGCTTGAGCTGTGCAGTTCTTGTTGAAATGGTTGTTTCCGGCGTCGAAAATGGAATCTCCGAAGATGAATATCGGAGGAGCATTCGGAGAAGCCACAAGAGCCCGTGGCAATGACACTAGAAACAATGTGAAGAGGATGGCTCTCGTCCCCATTGAAGAAGATAGATATGTTGCTTACAAGCAATGATGATCATATACCACACACACATATATATGTGTGTGTATTGTGTGAAGATGTCAGCATGGGGAGTAGAGGCCAAATATTGAAACAGAAGACACGAGGATTATGCCATGTGCGATGATGTTTTTCCTCTTTAGTTTTAGTTAAAGCTTCAACTTGTTGATTGTTTTTGTGTCTTCTTTTTTGAGGTCAGCTTTTTTGTCATATCAATGCTATAACTGTTTAATTTATTTTTTTAATCCAAATAGCTGAATACATTAATCGCATATAAATATATATATACTATACACTATCACACGGCATGTACAACATGTTATGCATAAATTTGTTTAGTTTATATCAGTGGAAGGTGGATAATTATAAAATTAAAAGAGGTAGATCATTTTACAAAGTAATTAAAGACTGGAGAATATTGTTTAAGTATTCAGATAACATTTACAATATAGAATCAAAATAAAATCTAACAAAACTGATACAAAATAGACATCTTGTAAAATTATGTATAGACACTTGATATGCTTTAAATCAAACAAATCCATAACTTTATGTTTATCATTAGGTTTTTTAAGCTCTTTTTTGAAAGTATTATATACATAATATGTAAAGAATGTTAAAAAAAATTCTAGTCATTGATCAAACAGTTTATATAAAGAAGAAGTGTATCATATAAATATATACATAAATAATATTTGTAATTCAAATATTTAGTTATAAATATTTATAAATAGATATCAAATAAATAAAAAATTAAAAACCAAAGAAAATAATACACTTAGAAAACATAAAAGAAAAGACTTTGTGATAATTTGTACAACTTTTTGGAGTTTTCAGAAAAAATATTGATATATATAGAGTAATTTTTATGTTATGGGCTATGGTCATTATCATGATCATAATTTCTTCAATTGTTGGGTGAATAAAAATATGTTCATCCAACAATGGATTGTTAAGTCTAATGATCAATTGTTTAAATTCAAAAAATCTTTACACTAAAATATAGAAATATAGAGACACCTCTTTTCTTTTTTTTCCTTTTTATATTTTTTTTTGTTAAATATCATCTCCCAATGGATCACATTCGAAGCGGCAGATCGACATTCTACATTCTATTTGCCTATGCAACCACCAAACATCTAAACAGTCGTCGAGTTGCGTGAAATACATCAGACATGCGTTTCATGCGAAGAGAAAGATTGACTTCCATCACAAAAACCAGGAAATGAAGATGAGGAGTATAAAAAATGGGGTCTAGTGAACTCGATGTTAGTCGAGTGGATCTTCAATACAATCAAACCGAACCTGACAATTACCATTGTCAAGGAAATGCAAAATCTTGTGGGAGGATCTACGTCAACAGTTTCAGTTGGTAATCTGGCGAGAATTATCAGATTCAACATGAATTGATGCAGACGACGCAACATGGATAGTCTGTGCAATTCTACTTCGCTGCTCTAAAAAGTTGTGGACGAATTGGATATCTCCAAGCCAGTTCGATCTTACAGTTGCAAAGAATTGCACACGCTGTTGACTCAGGATTGTGAGGAAGAGAGGGTTCAACTCTTTTTGATGGACTTGGACGAGGCTTTTTTTGGGACTCTGAGATCCCTGTTTTTTTACTTCGACGTTGTTCTGAGCATGAGTCGTGTTTTCTCCATGGACGTGGTCGAGGAAATCTGAATCATGGCAATTCTTGGTGTAGTTTTACTGGTTGAGTTAATGTTGTGCATCCTTCGACTTCTATCGCAAAGGCAGATTTGAATGATCCGCAAAGTGTAATGTCGGGTTTCACGGACGAGCAATGGAATACTGTGATGAATCTCTTCAAACTTCAGAATACAGACACTGCAGAACGATCTTCTAGTAAATTGTTTCAGGCTAAAATCTTAATTGACTCGGGTGCTACGCGTCATATGATGGGTGATATATCGCTTCTTGACTCTTCTAAGATCTTTCCATGTTTAGTTGGTTTATCGAATGGACACGAGACATTTGAAACTCGAGATGTTGTCTTCGTTCCATCTTTCACTGGCACATTGATTTCCAATGCTAAGTTGCTTTGTCACAACGATTGTCTTATTATTTTTACTCATAGTTATTGTGCCAATCAAGACCGTACAAATAAGATCCTAATTAGAGTTGGTGAAGAACAAAATGGTGTCTATCGGTTTCGCAGTCGCTTAGGGAACATGTCAATCACACGAGCAGTACGGACTAACGAGAACTTTGGCTTTGGAAGCGAGTTTTATCATTTTTCCATATTCTATTGGTATTTCTAGGAATGTTACTAAGAAGGTCCCTTGCAAAACTTGTTTTCGGGCCAAGAAAACACAAGCATGTTTCCATGAAAGTGCTAATAAAGCATCTTGTTTTTAACTAATTCATTGTGATATTTGGGGACCGTATAATACTCCTGCTACTTGCGGTGTAACCTATTTTTTGATGACCGTTGATGATCATTCACGTGCGGTTTGGATCTATTTGTTGTTTGCGAAGAATGAAATTCGAAAATTGTTTAAAAGTTTTGTCATATGGTTTATCGATAATTTGGTAAAAAGATTAAAATTTATTTCTCTAACAAAGAACTAAAATTTACTTCTTTGTGCCCGTTCTTTACTTCTCTGGGAATTATTCATTAGACTTCTTACGTTTACACCCTGCAAAAAAATGGAAGAGTTGAACGAAAATATCGAAATAATTTGAATGTCGTGTGAGCTCTCATGTTTCAAGCTTATATCCCGATTGTATTTTGGGTGGATGTATCTTAGCAGTCTCGTTTCTCATTAATCATACACCCCAGTTCTTCTTGAAGGGAATGCACCGTATGAAATTCTTCATGGTTGCTCGCCTACGTATGATCGCATTCATACCTTCGATTGTTTTACATAAGCTCTCAATGGGAGACGCCAGCTGATAAGTTTGTTCTTAGGAGTATTAAGTGTGTTCTTCCTGTGTTTCCCCCAACTCAGAAGGGTTGAAAATTACTTGACCTTGAAACACATACGTTTTGTATATCGCGAGACGTCGTGTTTCATGAGGACGTCTTTCCTTTCGCTGAGTCTTCCTCTGATTCTCCCAGACCCTCTCGGCATCTCCAATTGTTCACCCATCTGTCTTTGATTTTTTGGAGGTCGATTCTGATGTTTTGCAGCAGTGCCACGATAGGGGACACTTCACAGACTCTGCGCTCCTCCTCTCTGAAGCAGAGACTGTCCATGTTTTGCCTACGACTTCAACTACGGTAGTTGAGAGCAATCCTGTGGGACCAAAACACACTTCTGCGATATGTGTTCCTTCGAGCTCACCTGCTGCGACATACACGGTCTCTCCTATCATGTCAGTTTCTGTCGCCCCGACGAACCCTGTTTTGATAATGGGCAAGGGTTTCCGAAGTAAACAACAATCTATTCGCTCTAAAGATTACATTACATATTTAGATCGCTATCTTAAGGAACCAATTCTTCTGCCTTCCTCTACTTCCTCGAAAAGATCAGGTGCATGTGAGTATCCAATAACCAATTATGTTTCTTGCCGACAGTTCTCTTCGTCTCATCAGGCCTTTCTTGGAGCTATATCAGCTGGTTTTGAACCTCATTGTTAATCAAGACGCTGCTCAGTCAAAATATCTGGTTGATGCAATGAACCTTGAGTTACAAGCTTTGGTGAATAACTAGACTTGGACGTTAACCAATATTCTTCCCAGGAAGAAGGCGATCAATTGCGTTGGGTGTATAAGATCAAATACAATTCTGATAGAACGGTCGAGCGATGTAAAGTACGTCCTGTTGTTCTTGAGAATCGACAAACTGAGGGTATCTACGTTGAGGAGACTTTCACACCAGTGGCCAGGGCCGTGCCTGAAGTATTGGAGGCCCCAAGCGGAGATAAAAAAATGGTGCCCCTTGTCTTTTACAGAAACCAAAATATCAAGATAATAAATAAAAATGTGATTTCATTCACAACTCGAGTCACTACACATAGTATAATAGTTCAAAAAGTTAAGCTAATACTAGTACTACTGAAATCGAACTCTCCTTGCAGTTTTTCCTGCAAAATCATTCATCAAACTTTTGTAATCAAGATCTTTGATCATTTCTCTTTCAATCGATAACATAGCCAATCCATTCAACCTTTCTTGTGACATACTTGATCGAAGATAAGACTTGATCAATTTCAACTTTGAGAAGCTTCTCTCAGCAGAAGCAACAGAAACTGGAATCGTCAACACTATACGATAAGCAATCCAAGTGTTGGGGTAGCAACCATCCATTTTTTTCAGAAAATTCAACACTTCAATGGGCTTCTTAGTTTCTTTGGGTAAGACTTTTCTTAGAACTTTCAGCTCCATAAACAAATCATTCCCATCAATATCTGAATGTGTTCCATGTTGCAAAAAGCCTTGAAGCTTGGAACAAGATGCCATCAAGCTATCATCACTTGCCGAGTTCAATTTTCTCAAGTCGAACAAAAACCCAAATATTTGATCATACCTTCGGAATTGTTCAAACCTTGCCTCAAGTGAAACTAAAGCTTGATCCATGACTTGGATGAAATAATCAATTTTGAAGTTATCCTCTGGGGATAAGACTACATCATCATTGATCTTATCTGATCCCTCGTCATATTGTCTTTTTCTCTTGATAATACGTCTTTGTTTCGTAGGAAAAATGGCATCAATCTCCATAACATCTGCAATTAGTTTAGCTTCAACTTTTGCTTTCTCAAACCCCGTCTCCCTGTAGTCTTGGAAAAAAGAAACAAGCCCTTTAAGTTGAGCAATGGCAACATCGATATCCATGTCCTCTGATTGTAAATGCTTACTTACAGCATTCACAGCAAATAGAAGATCGTGCCAAATAACCATACCAAACAAGAATTCAAAGCTTCCAATTCCATGTGTTTCACTTGTCGCACGACACTCAGCCTCACTTCTTGTTTTTGGATCATCACTATTATCGGCCAAGTAAAACAAAGCTTCTCTTATTTTTGGAGCTTGAAATCGTATTGCTTTAACACTCTCAATATGACTCTCCCAGCGAGTATCAGATAGAGGCTTTAGTGTGAGACCTCTCACCATATCTTTGAATACAGCCCACCTCTTTGTTGAATGTGCAAATAGGCAATAAACACGCTGAACAATCCCAAAAAATGACACAGCTCTTGTAGAAGTGTTGGCCATATCACAAAGTGCGAGATTCAAGCTATGACAACCACAAGGAGTGTAAAATGCCCTAGGATTGACTTCAAGCAATCTTCTTTGAACTCCTTTATGTTTTCCCTTCATATTTGCTCCATTGTCATAACCTTGTCCTCTTATATCATCCATTTTCAACTCAAGATCAACCAATGCCTCTTGAATAGTAAGAAAAAGCCCTTCTCCAGATGTATAAATTATTTTTAGCAAGAGTCTTTGCCACCGAAAATATTCTCAACAACACTCCTTTCCAATGAGCTTTCTCTTTCTTGATTTCTTCTTGGATATCATTATCAAGACAACAATTGTTCTGGAGTCTCAATTCTAATTCCATCCACTGACTCATGCACATTATATGTTCTGAGCTAGTTTCATGCTCTCTCAGCCGCGATGAAAGGTTCCTCCAATCATTGTATCCTGTTGTTGCCAGTTGGCCACTAGTTTTTTTTGCTTGAATAGCTTGCAACAAAAACAAAATACCTTGTCTAGTATTTTCGAATAAACTAGCCAACGTCTGTCTTGTTCCTCTCCATTACTCATCTCTCTTGTATAATGTACGCTAGAGAAATGTCTACCACTGGCATATAGGAAAATGACACTTACTAGATTGCCTTTCCATAGGACCTTTTTCAACCATAAAGTCTCTCAATCCCTGATCTACTATATTCCAGTTTCCAGGATCACAAAAATCTAAAGGTATGTGTTGTTCTCTAACATCTTTTTGACCAATGGCATTCAGATTCCCGTCTCCAACCTCATTCTCATTCTCACTAATATGCACTTGCTCCTCTTCTTTGCTACCATGTTCATTTATATTTTCATCCTCATCATCATTCACAGAAGCAAGTTCCTCACTATTTCTCGCAACCTCGTTAATTCGAATACTTTCGGATCTTTTAACATACCTCAGAATAGCATTAGCTTGAGAACTTATCAACTCTTCTTGTTGTTGTTTCCTCTTCCTTTTTTTGGCTCCAGAAAGTTGTTTTCTATGGCTTGATGGAGGCATTTTTTCTGAAAAATTAAAGGAAACATTAACCATGGATAAGAAAAATTTTGCATTTTTCCACAAATTATAGATCTTAAGCAACACAATTGTAATCTTAAGCCAAAATCACTACAAACTAAGAACAAATCATAAGAGAATATATGTAATCTAATATTTCTGTTATTATATGTCCAAAAATTAGAAACAGAAAAAATAAACAAAAATAGCATCTTTTGATCCATCTATAGAAAATCTAAAGTTCGTTTGAAACAACAAAAAAATCCATATACATCCTCCAATTCATCATCAAAAGGCTAAATCTAATCTTCTCCTCTTCGTTTGAATAAAAAAAATTAACACAAAAAACAAAACAAGGGAAATAGAAACTAACCGAATCTTAGCGGAGAGAGACGCCGGTTGTGGAAACGGAGCCGAGCTCGACGGAGGCGGTGACGACCCGCCGCCGGCCGGTGGTGCTGTGCGAGCGCGGACGGTCGCCGGAGGCGATGTGCCGTCGATGGAGAGGTGTTGTCGTTTTGGTGAAAAAAAGAAAGTTAGGTTTAGGTGCCCCTGCTGAAAAAAAAGAAAAGAAAAAAAGAAAGTTATATTTTTCCTTTTTATTTCTTTTTTTTTGAAAAAAAAATTAAAAAAAAAAGAAAACGGTGCCCCTGCTGCGGATCGAACTCGGGACAAGCGGTATATGACGGCACGCAACAACCACCACACTACGACACATTCTTGTATCTGGTGCCCCTAAAATCGAATATTATTGTGGTGCC
>CM071864.1:34763211-34786555 GCA_036759665.1 Gynandropsis gynandra | reverse complement strand
TGTACGGAGACGAAGATCATGTGCGGTGGTATAGTCACCATGATAGCTCGTAGGGTCGGGATCAATCTTGGGATACTAGCCGACGATAGGATTAATGAGGAGCCAGAGTTGAACCTCCAGCACTTGCGAAACCGACGAGCGGTCGCGTTAGAGAGGTACAACGTCATCTGGTGCTGTAAGGATGAGCACGGTAGGAGCCTAGAGGTTGACATTAGCGAGATAGTAGTATCGGGTTTAGACGAGGAGGGATCCCGATTTAGGATTGACCCGAACTTTGGGCACATCGGCCCGAGAGTAGCAGAGATGGATCCACCTCCCGCAGCCGCATCTAGACCGTCTTCCTCGAGGCGAGGCAGCCGACGCGCCACACACTCGCGCGCGCGTCCTGAGTACCCCCACAGCAGATCCGACTTTCCTTCCATGGAAGGAGTCTCCGACGCCCTCAGGTACGTAGCGGAGGAGACTAGGTACCAGTTTTTTATGGCTGAGCAGAGGTACGATTTGGAGGCTGCGAGGTATGCGGAGCAGCAGCAGTTTCACGAGCAGTTGATACAGCATACCTATTACCTCACCGAGTCAGTCCGGCGGTTTCAGCAGCTGAGCATGACGCATTATCAGGAGCCTTACATCCCGATTCCGCAGGACTACCACACCGGAGCCATCCCCTACCATCCTCATATCCCGTACGAGCTACAGGGATTCTACTTCCCACCTGGGGAAGGAGCCACGGGAGACCCAGCAGACATACCGAGTACCCGCGATGGAGCGGACGAGGATTAGACATCTCTTTCCTTCTTTTTCCTATTTCATTTTCTTTTTATTTTCTTTTATTGACCCATTTTTATCGTTTCTTGTTTTTAGATAGCTTTTGTGTACGCTCTTTTCAGACTCATTAGTACTCTTTGTTCTACTCTTCTGTATTGCATGTCGTATCACAGGTCTTTCACGTTACCAATGCATTAGAGCGCAAGAGTCACTACATCCGAGCAAGTCACGATCCGAGAGAGACATACGCACACGCCAGGTGTATTCGCTACCACTTTTATGCTTTCTCGATCTTTCTACATGTAGAGGTCCCTTTTAGGTCTAGAACACCGGGACTGTGTTCCGTTCAGATCGGGGGGGGGTTTCTTACATTCATTGATATTTGGATGCATTTTTAGAGCGGCATGATTAGATTAGGATTAGGATTTAGAAATAAAATGGATCTAGCGAAAATTTTTTCGAATTTAGTCATATTTTTGCTACTTTGTTGAATCGTGGATAATAGTTTAGGTTTGCTTAGAAGCCCTTTTAGATACCGTTTAGTCGAGTAGCTATGATTGAAACCCTATGTCTAGTTGAATTCACCCTTTAGATCTCGATACCAAGTAGACATATCTCCGTAGATACCATTTAGCTATGCTTCATTGATATATTTTAGCGTTCTAGAGTTAGACCACACGCTTATACTCCGCTGTCATCTAGGATAAGTTTTACGCTTTTCCGAGTTAAGAATGACATGAGTACATCGACATTCGATGGTTCGGGTCTAAGTGGTGGGTAGAGAAGCTATTCTACGTCCTAAGGGTTAGAGTGTTGCGTAATCAAGAAAAAGAAAAGAAAATAAAGAACAAAAAGTCAAAAACGCAACTCTTCACTCCTCTAAGGTCGCGCAACCTTATGAGTGTGCCATAGGCAGCCTGGGTCTAAGTAGAAAGCTACCCTCTTCGACTTCGACGTCCTAGGAACAAAGCGTGTATCTAAGTGCGAAGAAAAAAAATGAAAATGAATAAGAACGAGAAAAGAAAATTCAAACGATATCAAGAGCTTAGAAAAATCGGTATGGAGATTGCTTGGACGTTATCTAGGGTAGTGAAGTAGACTTAGATTTTAGGAAAGATTTCATGGCTCAGCACTTTCGGTAGATATAGGGCTATACTCGGTACGCTTAGGCTTTTATCCATGTGACGCGCTGAAATGCAAAAGTGGCTAATACTTCGGAAATTTTGAGCTAGTATCCATTGTTATTAGATTCTTCTAAGGCTAGACTCTAGTTTTGTTTGAGGACAAATAAAGGTTTAGGTCTGGGGGAGTTTGATAACACTGAAAGTGTATCATTATTAGGATCGGTTTTTATATCATTTTCGCATGATTCGTACATCGATTCTTACTTATCCGATTCTATTTTGAGCTTCACACACCCGTTTTGTTGGTTTTCAGGTTTATAGGCGACAAGGCCTAAATGAGATCAAAATGAAGGATTCCTGTTAAAAACCACAAGATTTGAAGGAAAATCTACTCAGAGCCGAGACCGAGCTCCAGAACCCAAAGGAACACCCGAGCAACGAGCGGAAAAGAGGAATATCAAGATCACAAGGGTGCCCGGTCGGGCACTATTCTCCACCCGCTCGGGTAAAGTCTACGGGGTGTGTTCATGCAAGATTACACGACCGGGCACATGAACAAGGAGATCGGGTGATCACTATCCGATCGGGCGAATTCTGAATACCCGCTCGGGCACTTAGCCATCCATTTTGCCCCGTAAGTTTACACGACTCGGGCCCCTCAACCACACGATCGGGTGACCACTACCCGATCGGGCGCAACGCTCAACACGGTCGGGCAAGCCTTTACCCGACCGGGTAACACCACTACCCGAGCGGGCCGCGTAATCCGCAACAACCTAGATCTAAGTTTCAAACGAGCAAATAAAAGGAAAGGAAGAGATCTAGGGCAAGGGGGGCGACAAACAGGAAAAGAAAACACTGGAGAACATCTGGGAAAGCTCGGGAAGCATCGGAGAAGAAGAGAAGCACCAATCCGTACACCGGTAACGCATTAGGGAAGGTCGAGGCATCGAGTTCCTTAGGGTTTTATCATGTATTGGGTTGTGTTATCTTCTGTTTTCATGTATTCCATGAGTGAGTAGAGTCCCTACTGCGGGTAGGGTTATCGGAATTGTTTGTATGAACGATGATTTTCTTTAATGCTTAGTTCTATGATTTTTATTCTTGATTTACGGTTCTATGCTTAGCAATATCAATCATATGTTAGTGCTGACCGCTCAACAACAATGGATATCGAACCTTGCTGGAAGGTTAAGGAACGAATCCGGTCCGCTAAGTAGTAGATTAAGTCTTGGCTAATGAGAATCTGACCGGTCGGTTAGCCAACTTAGGGATAGTGATTGCGGTCTTAATGCTGCCATGGTACGTGTTAATCGGCTGTCGGAAGGCAGGGTTGCATGTATCCATGGTTAGGAGGTTTAGGCTCGGAAGAATCACTCCTCGATAATAAAGCATGAATTTCCCGTCGTCAAAAGTAGGTTGTAGATCTATGATCTTTAGTCGTTCATGTATGCAATATCCGGTATCCCGTACACCCGAAGTATCCATCATATCTAGTTCATCTTACCTTCGTTTCGTCGTCACCCTTAGGTTAGATTTAGGACCATTAGAACCATATCCCCTCATATCACCTTTCTTCCTAGTTTAGTTTTGTTCTTAGTTTAGCTGTATTAGTCCCTGAGATCGACCCTGGTACTACAAGATCCGTATACTTGCGGTGAAGTGGGCTAGGTTAATTATAACTCGCGTTTCCACACGTCATACATCGTAGAAGTTCGATAGCTTTTATGCCTCTGATATCGATGGATGCCTCACACAAACCAGATAATCCAATGTGTTCCCATCCATCTTGTACATAGATAAGCCTTCCATTTGCATATAGTGATCCGTAGCTTCTTTTCTTAAGCTCTGAAATGGCATTACCTCCCACTTATGGTAGTTTGAATTCTTCCTTATTTTGCTCATATCTGGAGATCCCGAGACTGGTCCTTTTGACGGGTCTAAGTAGCCTCATACCTTGCAATTACCGAACTGCCCTAATGAATCCCTGGTCCAAGTGGTTTGTTGATCGTTCCTCTTGAGACATACAGCGGCTGCGTGAGCCCGGCTTATCATTTCCCGGCTTGGCACGTCGGACCAATCCTGATTCCGTTTGGATCTCATGGGAGAATGCATCCGGATAACCTGCATAGTATTGGTAGTGTTACGAAGGATGGCAATCAGAGTTCATGAATTGTTGCTTGAACTCAGTAGATGTGAGGTATGGAGAGTTATGCCTACACCAAGACATTCTAGAAGCTGGTGGTATGCTCTCCCTTGAAGTGGGTTACGCCCTTTCCGTGGTGTGGCGAAGTAACGTGTCCTAAATGACACAGAATCACCAGTCAGTCCATATGAAATTCATATAAGCATTTGCATAAGGAATTCTGTGAGAAAACAATGGAAGAAAGAAGAGTTCAATTACTTGCCACTCGGTATATCCAGGATCAACACTGAAACCGTATATGCCAACAATGTCGCACATGGACAATGCTAGTTCTACGGATTTCATTCCAGTTCCTTTGGCGCCTCTGCGCAGTACAATTCCTTGGAAAAGATAAACAGATTTGGTATGCTCTGTCGCAAAATAGGTACAACATGAATGATAACACCGTACAGCCCATCTAAAGCGGCCCCAATGAGTTAGCAGCAGTGTAAAGTCTCCTCATCAACATAAACCAAAAGAGCAATTGTAAGAAATGACAATAACACATGTTGAAAATAGTAACAAATCTGATTGTTTGCAGACAAAGCAAAAACAGAAAATAGTAATTTCACCTTTATCATTCATTGAAGTCTTTTTGGGTAACACTTTTTATTATAAGAACCTCGTCATATGCAGAAAATGACAATAACAAAAAATGTAACCACAAGAGGACACAATTGCAAGGAAAGATGAAAGGAAAATGAATAACAAGCTTCAGATCAATCCTCTGTAGAATGAGTGATACAGACCAGACCCATTGAGAATTTTAACCATGTTACGGCGGTGCCATGGACAACGAGCCGGAAATCTCTTTTCAGCCCCACATATTTCGCATATTTCTGAGAAAAAGTAATGTCTTACAAGAACTGTCAATGAAAAAAATGAAACTGATGACATGTAAGGACATTCACCAGTGACAATAGCTAAATTCCACAAAATTAAGAATTTTACATGATTGACAGGAGCTTCATTGTCCCGAAAAACAGCATCATGACTATCGATCTCTTCTCCAAACTATGTTTTCAAGAGATCTCCAGAGTTTCCAACAATCGCACATTTATGAAACTTACTTGGATGGAAAGGAGGCTTTGCTGGTAGAAGCAAATTAAGATGTTCCTCACACAGTGTACGATTGTAGCACTTATCTGAGCCCCTGAAACCAGAAAGATCAAAGGAATCTAAACAAGAAAGATCCAATGACATAATGTTCAGGATCAAGAAAGATCCAAACATGAGACATAATGTTCAGGATCATACAACTGGGAAATTCTCTGAGCTGCATAGTACAACCATCCGTCTGAACCGGTATTCTCTAGTCAATACTGTGGAATCTCTTGCTTCTACAGAAGTGTTTGCTATATCACATAAAATTAAATTCAAACTATGACAACCACATAGAGTATAAATACTCTATGATTTATATCTAGAAGTTTTCTTTGTACACCTTGGTTTTTTCCTTTCATGTTAGATCCGTTATCATATCCTTGACCTCTCACATTATCAATATCAAGATCTAAGGATTTTAACACATCTTGCAACACTTCAAATAGTCCTTGACCAGTTTTATCATCAACGTTCAAGAATACAATAAAAAATTCTTCTAATTTAAAAGAATCTGAAGTAGAATCGACGCACCTTAGGATTAAGGACATTTGTTCTTGATGACTTGCATCATGAGTATCAATTCATTTTGAATATTATGACTAAGATAATGTTGATGACTACTACTACCGTTGTGAATACAGTTAAGTTAACATGTTCTTGCATCACTGGATCAAACTCTGCTAACATATCTATAAGTCCTAAAAAGTTTCCATTATTATTTTGATAAAGTCTTTCATTTTTTCCACGAAATGTTAAGTTGTGTTTTGCAAGATATTTTACAACTTCAATAATCCTAAACAAAACTTTTTTCCAAAATTCTTTTTCTTTTTTGAATATTTCTTTAGTTTTTTTGTCAATTGTTTCATTTTATTGAAATCTTAGTCGTAATTCGACATATGTTCTATACTTGTTTCATGTTCTCTTAACCTAGCACTAAGATGAGACCAATCACAAAAAATTTTATCAAGCTCCTTTGAATATACTAACCATTATCTATCACAAGTTTCCCCGTTTGATAAAATTCTTGTGTAAAATGTTTTTGAAAATCTTCTTGAATATTTATCTTTCGGACCTTTCTGAATAGATAAATCTCTTTTAGGACCATTAATTGCTAACATGTCAATTGATTTTAAATCAAGTTTATCCCAATTTTTTGGATCATAAATATCAAACAAATTGTTGTCACCACCACTAGACCCAACATCATTGTTATATTGTTCATTGTTAGTTTCATTAAAGCCTAAATTCTCGTTAATTTCCATATCATTCTCATTATTATCTCTAATAGTTTTATCAACAACAATTTCTTTGTATAAATCATTAGATTTTATATCATTGTTTTTGTTTTGTGATTCCCTAGTGATAAATTTATCTAGAGCTCCTTTTTGTTGTTCTATTTTCATTTTTCTTTCGTTTTTCATAACCTGATTCATACTTTTTAAACATGGTTATCAACAATTAAAATTGCAAAAAATATAACCTGAGATATGAAGATGACTTTGGTTCAAATGGAAAATATGGAATGATTATCTTCAATCTGTATATATAAAACAAAAATTATTAGTATAACACCCTACTAAAGATCTGCCGATAATAATTTTTTTTGTAAAAGTTTAAAACATTATGAAAATCAACTTATAAGCATACGAACAATTATGTTTTTCTTAACAAAGAGACATTACCGAAAATCAACTTAACAGAGAGACATTTTCTTCCAAAACATTACCGAAAATCAACTTAACAGAGAGACATTTTCTTCCAAAACATTACCGAAAAATTATTCTATTCACATCACTCAAAACTATCTCCAAATCAGAGCAATAAACCGAGCCTAATCAAACATACTCAAAATAAGCTAACCATCGGGAACTTAGATATCGCAAGCTATCATACCAGCGAAGCTAACTATCAAACTACGCAACAAAATAAAAAAGAGAGGACGATCGGGAACATACCAGCGAAGAGACGAGAGGAAGAGACCTTGATTCCGTGAACAAACAAAAAAATCGAAAAGAAAGAGTGGGGACGAAATTGGGAACAAAGAGAGCAAAACAAGAGAGGAAAATCGTGGAGGAGACACCAAAGAAAGAAAAAAAAGAAGCTGACCACTAGATTCGGGTTTCTGGCAAAAAAAACAAAAACTAATTTTTTTTAATATTAGACCCTCATTCATCTGAGGCCCTATCCCAAGGTTCCCGTTGAACAGGGCCTTAGCCGGCCCTGACTGTGGTCATATTACAGTACTGCATAATTTCAAACATCAGCATTCTTAAAGGTCTCAAAAACAAAAACCCTACTAGATAAGAATAGAAGTGACAAACCTGCTCCCACAAGAGAACTGCCTCGCAAACGTTGTACTCCAATGGTTCAAAAATTTTAAATTGTTCATTGTACTCCAATCAAAATCCACGAATAGAATTTCAAGACCTTTCTCACGCTAAAACCAACCACATCAATAAGGAAATGGGGCAAGCTAAAGCATACCCAAGTGTAGACCTAGTCCCCTATTTGCCTGCATCATTACGATATTTTAACAAGTGGTACATATAAAGCTCAACAAAAAGCTCCTTCATCACATCTCGATGACCTTGAGTCATCCCACAAGAAATCAGGCAATATTTAAAACATGCATCTAAATCAGGAACGGATTCTATCCGCATCTAGCAATAACAAACCCCAAACCCTGCATCACTTGAACTCCCTGGTACCAGCTTCCAAGTATGATTCATAAGCATAGATCAGAGAGAGACTTCCTCGTAAGCAAATATCTTAATGTTGTGAAACGTTCAAGCTGTGCAGAATAGAAATTAGCACTTGAGAACCCAAATCACGGCACCAAGCTTATACAGTTCACTTCGTGTATATTATATTCCGCAAATGCATTGAAGTGAAATGTAAAATTAAAAGAGAATGGAAATGGAGGAAGAAGCGAAGAGAGGGGACATACCACGCACTGGTGGACGCTGGTCTGAAACCCGACAAAATCTGGATATGTACGGGATTAGCACTCAGTTTGCTGACATCACCTGCGAAGACAGAACTCATGATTTCATTAAATTCGAGATTCGAAAAAGTGAAGATCCAACAACGATTCGGAACGTTTGGGTAAATCAAACAGGTAATGGAATCGAACGCCATGGATAACGACCTGAGAAAAAGGAAGACTGGATGACGAAGACGAGGATGGAGAAAACCGAGACGGCACATACGAGACGCAGAAGCGTCGGTCTTCGTCCACCATGGTAAGATCCCATTTCTGCCACCATTGAAGAGCTCAGAGCTCAGAGAATAAGGAGTCTGAAACGATGCCGTTTCAGGTCTGTTTTGGTGGGTCCATACAATTTTCTCCCAAACGTTGTGCCATAACGTTTACAACTTTTGGTGTAATGTGTCGTAAGGTTGTGCCGTAACGTTTTTCTCTCTCTTTCTTTTTGTGCCATAACGTTTACAACATTTGGTGTCATGCAATGTTGTACAACATATAGTGTAATGTTTATGGACAAACTTAACACAAATATTGTATATATATATTTTTAACGTGTACGTTAAGTATTATCACGAAAGTTGTACATAACGTGAATGTACAACGTTAGTCGACAAACTTATCACGAATGTTGTACATAACGTGAATGTACAACGTTCGTCGACAAACTTATCACAAACGTTGTAAACACAATACGAGTACACAACGTTCGTGGTAGTTCTTAGCACACTCGTTGTACACAACATGTGTTTACAACATTCGTGGTAGAACATTGTAAACAATATGTGCAGTCCAACGTTCGTGGTAGTACTTAGCACACATGTTGTACACAATGTGTGTATATAACGTTCGTGGTAGTACCTAAGACGAATGTTGAACACAATCTGAGTGTACAACATTCGTGCTAAGTTCATCCACGAATGTTATACACAACATGTGTGTACAACGTTCGTTCTAGTACTTAGTACACACGTTGTACACATCGTTCGTGGAGAACGTTCATGGTAGTACTTAGCACACACTTAGTGTACACCGTTGATTCATGTATTTTGTTTCATTTCATTTAGTTGTATAGGATAGATGTTGAATGAGCTAATGAGTGGTTAATAATTCATTCTGATTATGGGGATTTTATGATAAGATCCCAAATGAGGAATCCACATGGTGAATTTTAGAAAAGGATGAATTTTATACAATAGTGTTCAATAAAGTTTACAAAATATGGAATACAATGATCTTATTGATCGCGTTAGTAGAAGATTGGTATGGCTAAATCTACGAAGAAGACAAGATTGAGCTTTGTCCCGATCAATGTAGGACCTAAGATCATGTCATACATCTTAGATGATGAGGATGTTATTGGCTTTTTGTTGGAAGTTGACAAGGATGGATGCAAAAATGTCTTACATGTTGAGATCATCGACATAATCCAAGAAATAAAACGTGTTGAAAATAAACAATGTGTTAAAGTCGGAGTTGAAGTTAATGAACCCGAAAATGAGTTGATTATGAAGAACGCGTTGAAGCCGACAATAGAGTGTGGCTTGATGATTTAATGATTGTTGGTTGTTCAAATTTTTATTAGGCGGAAGATATAGAAATTTAAGTTGGTCAAGAAATTGCATGCAAAGACGACATCGTGTTGTTGCTTAAAAAGGTTGCATTCATGAAATGCTTTGGATTTAATGAAGCGAAGTCGACGGAGACATTGTTTTTAGAACATGAAAACAAAGAGATTCTGGGTGCAAATGGTCGTTACATGTGGCTAGACGCAACATTTTAGATGCTTTCTCAGTGAGGGTACACAACAAGACTCATACATGCTCTCCAGGTGAGTCAAATAATAACGTTGGCACACCAGTAATGGTTTAATCCCTTTTGAAGGAACAATTCGTGCGACAACTAGGTATACCAAGTCCAAAAAATATCACAACGATGGCATATGGATGTTTTGGTGTAAAATTATCATAGTCTACAACATGGTGAGAAAACAATTTTGTTGAGTATGATATACGCGATAGCCCAGAAATTAGTTTTGAAATGCTTCCTACTAAAGAAGGTGAATGAGGGATTTGTTACACAACTTGAATTAGACAACAATAATAGATTCACATATTGATTTGTTGCATTGGGAGATTGTATTGAGGGGTTTAGAGCATTAAGAAATGTCATCGTCATGGATGGACCTTTCTTGAAGAATGCGTATGGTGGAGTCTTGATCATGGCTACCGGTAAAGACACCAATTCACCAATATTTAGTTGCTTTTGGATTAGTTGACTCCGATAATGATGCTAGTTGTACATGAACAAAGCTTCAAGAGGTAATACCAGATGATAATGATTTGGTTTTCCTCTCGGATAGGAATAAAAGTATTGCCAATGCGACGAGTGAGGTATACAAGAACGTTAAACATGAATTTTGTGTTTGACATTTATCGAAAAATATGAAATTGAAAGTTTACCATGGTAGAAAAAATGGATAGGGAATCCATAACCAAGAAATTTAGACAATGTGCTAAGGCCTATTCGATGACTCGATTTCACGAGGTATATGATGAATTCAAGACTAAGTACCCTCATGCTGTTATTTATGTCGAAGATGGTGTTGAACTAGAAAAATGGGCAATATGTTATTTTCCTGGGGAGCGGTATAACACTGATACTACCAATGGAGTTGAATATTGCAATTCAGTATTTAAAGAACTAAGGAAGTACTCATTGTTGCCAATGTTGGATGCATAATGTTAAAGGTAGAATAATGTCTCCATAAGTATAAAAGATATTTTGTCGATGGATCAAGTTTATGTAAGTTGAACCTTTGTTGGAAAGCATATTATACACATGGTTCATTAAGTCGACAAGGCTGCAGGTGCATGAACTAAACATCTTTACACTCAAACTCAATATCAATGGTTGTGATGGAAAAACTTATTCAGTGGATTTGAAAAGTCGAATGTGTACTTGTAGAGCCTTTGATATTGATAAATATCCGTGTGTCCATAATCTTTCCGCTGCCAAAGGATGTTTTGATGATATACAAATCCACGATTTGTGTACAAAATTCTATTTGAAAGAACAATGGGTGTTGACATATGTAAAAACAATTAATATTATTCCATATCAGTCTTATTGGATCGTTCCATATGAGATATGAGAATTGATGATATTTCCTCCAAAAAAGAATCAGAGCGGGAAGAAAATTCGATTAACTTAGATAACATATGTTGGAGAACCGCAATGAAAAAGACGTAAATGAGTTCGTTGACGATTGAAAATGGAAGAAAACAATGCAAAAGAACGTTTAAGTATTGTTGTTGTATAAGTATTGTTAATGTCAAACTATTGTATTCGTATAATTATTGTTAACGTTTAAGTATTGTTTTTGTATAATGTTTAACTATTGCTAAGTAGACGCATATTGTGTACATCATTCATGCTAAGAACTACCACGAACATTGTGCACACACATTGTGTACAATGTTCGTGCTAAGTACTACCATGAACGTGGTACATTCACATTGTGTTTACAACTTCCGTGGTAAGTTTGTCCACAAATTTTGTATATTCACATTATATACAAAATTCCCGATAATTCATCCACGAACGTTATACGCTCATGTTGTGTACTTGTGCTAAGTACTACCACAAACGTTGTATACACACGTTGTGTACAATGTTCGTGCTAAGTATAACTACAAACGTTGTACACTCATGTTGTATTTACAATGTTAGTGATAAGTTCATCCACGAACGTTGTACACTCACAATGTGTACAACTTTCATGATAAGTTCTTCCGCGAAAGTTATATACTCAAATCTTGTACAACGTTCGTGCTAAGTACTACCACGACATTGTACACACATGTTGTACCAAACATGTTGTACCACACACGTTATACCACATACGTTGTACACAACGTTTGTAGATAATTTAGAACGAAAGTTGTACACAATATATGTGTACAACGTTCATGTTGGTACAATGTTGTAGCACACACATTGTACACAACGTTGTTAGATTAGTTTCAATTCGATATTTTGTTCTTGTTCTTGTATGAAAAATAAAAATCTACAAATAGAAATTAAAAAAATTACAAATAAAAAACTAGAAGACTTATTAATTACAAAAAATTAGAAGATTTATTAATTTAAAAAATAAAGAATAAAGAATAAAAAAATCACAAACAAAAAATAACAAAATTACAAAATTGAAACGATGTTGCCATTTAGAATAAATTGTAGGCAAGTATGAGTCGAGGGTCGGTGACATTGTCATTGCATAGGTCGTTCAATGGCCTCGCGAATGAATCACATCCGTTAAATTTTATGCACAGTGAACGAGAATCATTTTCTCTATAACAAACGAAAACATATAAGTTAACTCATAATATAAAATATATAATATAAGAAACTAATATTACAAAACTTACCCACAAATTGTATCTTGGGCGACATTTTTGATGTACCAATATTTTCACGATTGATTCTTTAATTTGGCAAACCTTGATATGACAGATTTTTGAGTAGGTGAGAAATAACACATACATAAGGCTCCATATTTGCGTCTATTTGCTTCTTCTTGTAGAGTTTTCACGAGACATCGAATAAAACGAGCTCCTCGGCATCCAAGACTGCCTTCACACAAATCCAATGAATTGGTTTATTTGTTATAATGCTTCAGATGTTTATGAAGAAGCAGGCCACATCAACGTCGTCTCACGATTTCGTCGAGCAACTTTGTAAACCCGACAATAAGGTATGTTGAGAGAATAATTCATTGGCGATGAAGGCTCTTTGGTTCTTACGATTGTACACTTTGATATGCTCTTTCCTTAGAATCATAAGGCATTCTTCAATATGCTATAGATGGTAAAAAATATTGTACGAGGTTGTAATGACTAGACCAACGTGTTGTACAACGTGTGACAATGAACGTCATACAACGCGTGTAAAACGTACTTCGACATAGTGTGACAATGAACATTGTACAACGTGTGTACATACAACATGTATATAACGTGCTTGTACAACGTGTGACAACGTTGTACAATGTGTGACAACGTTGTACAATGTGTGACAACGTTGTACAACATGTGACTATGGGCCCTGGTGGAAACGCGTTTGCGCTTGCGTTTGGCGGTATTTGCGCTTGCGTTTGACGGCGTTTTGTTTCATTTTGTCTCAATGGTGGAAACGATGCATTTGTGGACGACTGTGATTAGAAGCGAATGGTAGAAAACTGTTCCGATTGCGTTTTGAACAAAATTACCAAAATAAACAATTGTTAATAAAATAATTTATTTTAATTGTGTTCTTTATTGTATACTTTTTAATTATAATTTTTAAATATTTGAATATAATATAATATATATATATTATTAATATAAATTATAATATATATACAAACATATTTATATATATTTACGATAAATATCAACTATAAGAGAAGAGAAGAGAAAGGGCAAAGTTAGAGGTATTTCGGTAATTTTATCGAAAACGTGTTAAAACGCAGACGTAACGCATCTAAATTCCATATTTTTAAATTTTTCGTTTCGTGGCGTCTGCGTTTCCCTGCGACTCCACCAGTCGCTTTAAATGTCGCCCGCAGTCGCCAAAAAACGCAGTCGCTGCGTTTGCGTTTTCTGGCGACTCCACCAGTCGCGGCGTTTGCGTAGTCCAATGTGTGTGGTAAATAAGCTCGAGGAATAAATAAAAAAGAAAAAATTTAAATCGTTCCTCGGAAAAACCTCATTGGTTTGGGTCATTAGAACATAAGAAAACCATCAAGCTCTATGGTTGCATGTCCTTGTTGGAGCTTGCTTGGGCTTTCTCTCCAGCTACCCTCTCTACAACATCCTCTTCACCAGAGGTACTTTGTTTTGTGCGTTTCTTTGCGGTGTATGACATCCTCTTTTACTTGGATGGCTATAGTACCCTCCGCCTTTTCGGGGTTATGATTGTGCCCCTTTTTAGCTAACCTCTCTTCTTCTCCTCCTTATTCACAATCATCAGAAATATTTAATTCAAGTTGTACCTTATTTTGGACATTATTTATGATGCAAACTTCAATATTCTTAAGTCGTTCTTCAAAATTGTTGAAACATTCTTAAACAATATTGAGACGTCCATTGACGTCTTCTTTAACAATGTTGAGATGTCCTTGAACAGTGTTCATCCATCCTTTGACTACTTCTTCAGCATTTTATAGACGTTCTTCAACATTATTGAAACGTTCTTAAAAACTATTGAGATGTCTTTGACTTCTTCAATACTTTTGAAACCTTCCTCAACTTTGCCAACATTGTTGATACGATCTTCAACACTTTTAAAATGTCCATTTAATTTTTGCATAATGTTTTTGTACACAGTTTCAAATTGGACATCTTCGGATCGCGAGGTAGTTTGTCAAGGCATCTTGGATTATGGGGTAGAATGTGGGGGCATCCTGGGTTATGGGGCGGAATGTGGGGACATCCTCAATGGGTGGATAATGTATTGGAGGTAGGGCCAATCATGGTGGGTCCCTTAATTACTATGATTCACCTATACTAGAAAGGGCTTCATGGTTTCTCATTGAGCACGAACAAAAATTCGTTTCTCTTGTTTTTTGTTGTAGCGTGTAGAAGCAGTATCCACAACCCAAAAATTCATTTTGCTTCATCCTCTCCATATGGAATAAATACTTGAATTGAGAATGTTTCATGAACCATTCTAATTCTTAAGGGTGCAAGTCTTTTTATAGTTCTGCGTTCGTCTTGAACACATAGTACTTCGTTGTAATTTTTACAAGACTGCAACAACTTGCTAGAATTGAAACAAAGTCCACATGGATCTTTTAGTCCACTTGTCGAGTCTTGTAAAAAAAAATAAAAGAAATTTTTAGTATTGTTACAATGGATCCTCGTGGGCATCAAAACGATCATTTGTTGGTATACATTGCTGAATAGACGGAAGAGGATGCAAATTACATGGCGAACAACCCTTACTCGAACATGTACAATTTTGGTTAGAAAAATCATCTTAAAGTTTTCGACAAGAACACCACCAATGTGCAAAATCCACCACAAGGGAATTATCAACCTCAAATATTTCTGAGATAATCGTAGAACAGAAGCTTCCAAAACAGACTACCACATCAAAACCCGACCTTCCAACAAAAAAGAGCTCTAATGGAACCAAAACAATCTGAAGCAGACGATGAGATCAAGTCAATATTTTCTCAATTGATGTAGGAAAAAAATCATGGTGGGGAGCTTCGAGGAATGAAGGCTGATCATGATGATTTCAAACGAGTAATAGAATAACAAATCGATGGAATTCATATGCACCCCAAAGTGCTAGACAATTAAGTCCACTTCATCTTGAAAAGCGGGGACAATACCGAGGAAGCTGATCAAAATCTTTGAGAATCAAAACATATATGGTGGAGCTCAAGACTTAGAAGTAATACTTCTCAGCAAGCAACCCAACCTATTTATTTTACGAACTACTTTTATTATTTTTCATTTTATTTGGTTTTGGAATTTTTCAGGATTATGTTATTGTTGGAAGTCATATATGCATGACTTATCAGTGGCGGTACCGCTAGAAAGAACATACAATTTTTTAAAAAATGACATGAAAGACACGAAAACGCTCGGGTCGAGCGACAATGAGTCGACTGAGTGTCAGGATTTCCAACATCATGATAAATAAATTCTTGGTTTGTTTGTCTCGCCTGAATAATAATCCCCAATCAACACGCACCTATACCCTAGATCCATCAGTGAAGCCATTACGAAGCTCCTATATATTATTTATTTGCATCACCGTTGTCCATACCATCTGAAAAGAGATTTTTTTGTGGGTGAATGAGAAACAAAGAAGAAAAACCGAAACACCCTCTCTCTCTCTTTTAAAAAGTTTATAAAAAATCCATCAAGGTTTGCCTAAAACCCCTGTTTTTTTATGTTAATTAACCATTGGAAATCTTAGGGCGAAAAATGAGTGTGTCCGTTCAAATTCTAGTGTTTTGGAGCATAGTGCTCGACCAAACATAACACTGGGGATTTAGTATTTCAGCTAGGGAAGAAGACGATATGCGAACAAGCACTCGAGCATCATTAGGGTTCAATCTAATTGCTCAACCATGTTAACTCGGGTCAAGCGATTTCTCTCGCCTTACCAAAATTCTACGTTTTTTACATCACTAAGTTTTTACATTCTACATTTTGATTGAACTTTTTAACAATGTCAAAGGGTGCATGCACCAGACACACCTCGTCATCACTACACTCATCATAAGGAGTTTGGAGGTAGAGAGAAGGAGATCATGGATAAGCTTTGACAACATATTGAGATGCTATGAGCCATGAAATATTGGAATATTCAGCAATGACATTTCTTCCATCAATATCTTTTTCCTTATACTTTATTTTCATTTTTTCATACACTGTAGTAGGCTTATTATGATTGTGTTTTCGGATTTCTAAACGAGTTAGTACAACATCGAATGATCGTGAACCAAAATGATAGAATATAAGATGGAACTCCGGAGAAAAGGTTTAGCACAAACACGTGAAAAAAATACTAATTTTAGTGATTTCGAGGTTATGTGTTATGATATTTTTATTCATTAATATGTTATGGTCATCTTTTCATGTTAATAGGACACCAGGTATAGTGTCGACTCTAAGTATAGGGGAGGCACTGATTGACATCTTAGCCAATATTTAGGATCGATTAGGTTAGATTTTAGGATGATAATTTTTGTATCTGTTAGACGAGAGCATGCATACACTTAGATTAGTCACAACGTAAACGAGCCAATATTATAAGTAGGAGACTAGAGAATTTTGACAATGTCTACCAAACTTAGGATCAACTAAATATTTTGAATGGATTGCAAATATAGTTGAATTAGAAACTAAAGTTAGGTTAATTTTATCATTATGTGGATTAAATTAACACATCTGATCTTAGAATCTTATATTAAAGCCTATACATTTCCCTAAGAGTCATTCCCTTTTTTAGAGTATTATGCCCTTTTTATCTTGTTTTATTTTACCATTTTTATAGTCATACACCTTTCACTCTAACAAGAGCGAGACATCTTGCATGGGGGTGCCAGCAATTATCATGTTTGAGTGTTAGCCCTGGTTACGCGTCCTTTTATCATTTTCATATGTAATAATGTGCCATACAAAACAAGAAAAAAAATACAAGAAAAGAGTCAAAATTTCCGCATAAAGAAAACAGTAAGAGAACAAAAAGGCCAAGTCTCGAAAAAAAACAATCAGCAGAAAATCGTCATATCACCTTAATCAAGTGTTTTCTTAACCATTTGGACCAAATTACTCCTTAAGATAGTGATAAAAATACTCGAAAAATGTGCTTGGTTTGATTTTTAATTCATACGCTAAAAATTCCTAGTGTTAGTGTAAATTTCACAACTTAGATATTTTTCGTTGTTTGAAAACCTTATAAGAAACTAATTCGTTTCTACTAAAATTAATTTAGTCTAAGTGGACATTAATTTAATTGAAATCCTTTCTGATCTCGATTTGCCTTGTGCTTCTGCTTCGGTGTCATTTATAGAATATGTTTGCTCAAGGACGAGCAAAATTTCAAGCCCCGGGGAGTTTGATCATAGTGTTTTCACTATATAATACCTTGCATGTTTTTTTATTCCATTTTGCATTGTGTTAGTCTTTTTAGTTTCTTTTTACATCTTGTTTGTTTCATTTTATGATCTTATAGGCAAAAGGATTATGGAGGACATTATGGAGAAACATGATACATTTTTAATACAGAACGAGCATCAAAGCAAGAAATAGAGAAATGGCTTGAACTAAGTTATATTTCACACACTTGAGCGTTACTATATAGGATGCAAAAAATCTTTGAGATATCGCTCAGGTAGAGCGATTAACTACTCGACTAGTATAAAGGAGGAATTTCCACTAATGTAGGGTTACTAGACTTGATCACTAGCCAACTCATTCGAGCGATAAGCCAAACAAGTGATGTTTTTTAACTCGTTGTTTCGCTTGACCTGAGCATTTGGCAACACGGTCAAGTGATGTGCTAGATTATGTTAAAGTTAGCTTTAATTTACATGAGAAATAGGTTCAATGTTTAGGTCATTATATGGAGACATCAAGGACTAAACTACTTCAATAGGACCTAGACTTTGTGAGAAGATAAATAAATATATGATGATTGTAGTCCCTAATAGAAAGAAAATGACAATTTTTAAAATCTTTAATGGCTTCATGTACATGAGAACAATTCTTGAACCTAGAAGTAATGTATCATTGTACATAACTGTAATTTATAATACCTATATATATATATATATATTAGATAATATATATACCCAAAAGTTATATTAAGATAACATTTCTCATATATGGTGCAACCACAAGACTGTGTAGTCATAGATGAAGACAAAATGGTTTACAAATTAAGAAAGTCCATTTATGGTTTAGATTAAGCATCTCGTAATGGTATTATAGGTTTAATTGTGTAATCATCTCATATGGTTTAGATTTGAACCGAGCATGTGATTATGTATATCATTAAATCAGGGGGAGAAAATTTATCTTAATAATCCTTTACGTGGATAACATCCTTATTGTTTCTAACGATGTAAGATTTATGCGTGAAACTAAGAAATTTATATCGAAGCAATTCGACATGAAAAACCTTAGTGATGCATGTTTTTTATTGGGTATAAAGATACACCAAGACTATCTCGCGATATGTTTGGTTTATTAAAAAAGATAATCATCGAATAAAGTTATAGAGGAGTTTAGCATTAAATGATATAAACTTATAGATACCCCTATTTCTAAAGGTGATAAATTCAGTCTTAATTAATTAGTGCACAAAGACTGAAATGAAGATTTAAAAAATGAGAAAGATTCCTTATACTTCGATTGTAGGGATTCTTATGTATACACAAGTCTGCACATGACTTCACTTGGCATTTTAGAAAGATAATTAAGCAACCCAGTGATTGATCATTGGAAAGCAACCAAACGGTTGATACGAGAAAAAAAAAGACGATCATACTAGTTTGAGATCACTGGTTATTCAAATTCAAATTAAGTTGGATGCCTCAATAGTATTCGATCCACTGCAGGTTATGTATTCCTTCCTTTTAGTTGAGCTTTTTCTTGGTGCAGAGCCAAGATCTTGTGTCATTGTCCATAATGGAGGTAGAGTATGTAGCATGTTATGAGTCATCCAATCAAGCTTTATAGTTGCAAAATCTTTTCATGGTGCTGCATATCAAGGCAAGTGTTGATAGATTGGTAACAATTTATTGTGGCAATCATTTGTAGTATCATGCTATAAAAACAACAAGAACACGACGCAGTCTAAGCATATTGATATTGCGTATCTTGTTGTTCATGAGAGGATACATAGTGTGATTATTTCGATAGAGAACATATGTACAAACTCAATGGTTGATGATTTGTTGACTAAGGGTATTATACCTAAAGTCTTTCATGAGCACATTGCTCGCATGAGTATTATCTTTTGTGAAAATATTTTCGGTTTAGTATGAGTCTTGTATCTGTTTTAGTTTACTCTTGTATTGTAGCAATGCAAGCTTATTTAGTTTCAATATTATGTTTTGGAGCTATTCAGTTTCAGTTTAAGTTAATGGCTATTTATGATGCAATCTACATTGGCCTCAATAAGTTAGGCACATATCAATAATTTTACATGAAATCTTAATACTATGCATCCACACTTAGGTCTATGTCATTCTTTTATATTAGCGTTAATAATTATATGTGGGTCTAACTAAGTTGAAGTGTGGATAAATCCCTTTGGTTTCGAGTTGATATGGTTGATGGACGAGATTGATGTCAATATTGGTTTAATTATAACAATCTACTGAACGCTCTTAAGGTTATTTTATAGTCTTATGATCACATAAATGGTCTAAGTGGGATATTATAAGGTTTTTGGGGTAATCGTATATTTGTGAATCAATATGTGAACAATTTTGAAATAAATATTGTCATTCGGTTTAGTCCATTTTAAATGTGATCATATTTGATTTTAATTGATGAGACTTGTTATTGAAATGGATATTTTAAATTATATGTATAAAAACCTTTGGTAGTGTCGTTTATATTTCATGATGGGCAAGATTACATGGCACAAATGAGAACTGGATAATTAAACGATTATTTGTTGATTATGGTCTCTAACTAACGTGTATATCTATGAGAATTTTTTGAGTGTTCAATTCATTTTTACATGAACACATAAAAGAGTTCTAGAGAGAAATCTCAAAATTTTCATACACATTCATTGGTCTATAGATATCGGCAATTACACATAGAACTAAAATATCAATTCTGTTGTATTTCATATTCAATGAATATATGTATTTATCGCAATTTCTATTTAGTTTTTTTATATAATTTATAATATAAATTAAGGTTTAAAATTCTTTTACCAAGAAAATGTGAATTGTACTAGACATGAGATGGATCAGACAAGGCTTGGATGCAAAACTCAAAGTTTTGGTTTAGTGTAATTCCTGTAAGAAAATTCGATAATCCTATATGCGGAATCAATTATGACATTCTAATAGGAAATTAAATCAACCAAATAATAAATATAACATTTACTTGAATTTTCCATTATTTGCATTCGGTGGATCTTTTCTCCAATACCTATTCCTCCAATTTCTCCTTCAATCTCTCTTTGATGATATAAGAGAGTTTTTGTGTATTTGTTTGTTTTGTGATTTTTGTTACCGTAAAATCTATTTAAAGGGCATTAAGACATTGTTTTGTAATAATGAAAAGACATGTCCTAAAAGACATATGTTTTGATACATACCCTTTAAATTCTTATTAATTACAAAAAATCCTCAATTTGTAATTAATCACAAAATCATCATTAAATTTCTAGAATTGCGGAATTGCACGTAGAGATTTTCACCCGATAATTGTCTCCTCAATACAACACTAATCATCACCGTGTGTACCTCAATAACAATTATCAAATAATTATATTTATATGAATCAACGTTAGAATAAAAATTTCTAACATTCTCCCACTTGATTCATATATGACAAGTATATATAAAATCGTTGAGCTCACTTAAATGATCTTATATACGAGTCACAACTTTATAAGAATTAAATTGATCGAATCATGGAGGTCACGGGCCTGGCAAACGTCCTGATTCTTTCCATGTATCACAAATTAATATAATTCAAACAACTGTAATTTGATACGATAGACATCTAAAATTATCTTATCCAACAATGTCTTTAAACAAAGATTAAATATCTATAATCATAACAAATATGCATAACTGAAATATGATTCATAGATAAGCAAAATCAAAACTTATATTGATATCTAGAGTTCAAATAAACTTCAATGTGCAAGACTTATATTCATACATGTATAATCATCAGCAATACAAGGACTTTGCGACTACTCCCATTTCACTAACATGGCCAAGAAAGATCTTTGGAGCTAGTCCTTTAGTCAACGGATCCGCGATCATATCATTGGTGCCGATATGCACAATTTGAACTCTTTGATTTTGCACTTTTTCTTTAACCGATAGATATTTTAAATCCATATGCTTGGCACCCTTGGAGTATCCATCGTTCTTCGAGAAGAATACGGTTGCCGCATTATCACAATATATGTTCATCGGTTTAGCAATGGTACCAACGATGCCTAAACCATGAACCAAATTGCGCAACCATAACGATTGAACTGTAGCTTTAAAGCACGCTACAAATTCGGCCTCCATAGTGGAAGTAGCAATGACAGACTGCTTACCATTCTTCCATGAAATAGCTCCCCCGGCTAGAAGGAACAAAAAACCAAATGTCGATTTTCGAGTATCCGAGCATCCGACATAGGCTGAGTCTGAATAACTAACAATCTCAGGATTGCTAGTTCTTCTATATGTGAGAATGTGATCCTTGGTGCCTTGTAGATATCTTAAAACATTCTTTGCAGCTCTCCAGTGAAATTGTCCGGGATTCGATTGGTAACGACCTAACATACCAACCGAAAAAACTGATATCCGGTCTAGTACAAGTCTGAGCATACATCAAACTTCCGACTAAAGAGGGATAAGAAATGTCATCCATTTCCTTACGCTCTAAGTCATTCTGAGGACATTGGGACAGACTGAAACGATCCTCTTTCTGTATGGAACCGAACTTGGTGAACATGATTCCATTTTAAATCTTTCTAAAACTTTATCGATGTAAGCCTTTTGAGACAATCCCAAAATTCCTTGTGACCTGTCTCGAAATATTTCTATTCCGATCACATAGGAAGCCTCACCCATATCTTTCATCTCAAAGTTACTAGAAAGATAATCCTTAACATCATGTAATAACCCACGATCATTGGCGGCAAGAAGAATATCATCTACATACAATACTAGGATTATAAACTTGCTTCCTATAATCTTTATGTAGATACACCGATCAACGGTCATTTCTACAAACCCATATGACAATACAATATCATTCAACTTCAAGTACCATTGTCGAGAAGCTTGTTTTAATCCGTAGATAGATTTCTTCAACTTACATATCAGATTGCTTCTACTTGTTGTCTCAAAACCTTGAGGTTGATCCATATATACATATTCTTCTAAATCTCCATTGAGAAAGGCTGTTTTAACATCCATTTGGTGAAGCTCAAGATCAAAGTGAGCTACCAAAGCCATGACAATCCTTAAAGAGTCCTTTCTAGAAACCGAAGAGAAAATCTCTTTGTAGTCAATACCATTCTTTTGAGTGTAACCTTTGGCGACAAGTCTGGCTTTATACCTCTCGACGTTGCCCTTAGAGTCTCGTTTGGTCTTAAAGACCCATTTACAACCAACTCTTTTAGAATCATTCGGCAATTCCGTCATTTCCCAAACATTGCTGTCATCCATAGATTTCAACTCTTCCTTCATGGCCATCAACCATTTGTCAGAATTTCTACTGCTCATGGCTTTGTCAAAAGAGACCGGGTCATCATTCATGCTCAAGTCATTTTCATGTTCAAGTGCATAACACATATAATCATTTGAAATAGCTGGCCTTCTATCTCTAGTAGACCTCCTTAAAGCTATTTCTTCTCGAGGTTGCACTTGTTCATTTGCTTGAACATTTTCTTGCTCTTCTTGAACAATGGCGTCAGTAA
>CM071864.1:34717323-34750483 GCA_036759665.1 Gynandropsis gynandra | reverse complement strand
TGAGGAGAAAAGGGAGAAGGTGGCCGGCGGCGGTGATTAGGGTTTGAGAGAGGGAGGCCGACGGTAATTAGGGTTTGGATCTATAGCTCTGATACCATGTGGAATGATTTTGGTATATTGATTTCAAAATGAATTACATCAGATATATATGAATATACAGGAGATATGAAACCCTAACGGAAACCCTAATAAACACAAAACTACATTTATGTCCCTTTCACTTATAAAGACAACTCTCAATTTAAACTTTACATTTTTCACACCAAGTTTTTGACGATGAAGTTTGATCAATTGATAGTGGGGTAATTAATCATATACTTAATGAGGAGAAGTATTTCACCAGCATAAATAGGAACTTTAAAATGCGTGTAAAGGTGGAAACTGTGGCACACGTTTACACCATCAGGGAAATAATGCATTGAAGTTTTATCTAAGAAGGGATAAAAGATAATAAAAGATGTCTTCTTAGTCCTTAGATTGGAGAAAAACTTATTGAGTTTTTCTTAAATGGTGAGGAACAAATACGAGTTGGTGTTTATATAGAGTGTTTGTGTTTTAAGGGATATGCATGACTTTAAGGTGGTTGAGGTTTAGATGGTGGATAAAGCCTGCCCTCTAAGATGGAAACAAAGAAATTAAGACTTATCTATCGTGTGACACATAGAATATGGGAAGCACGAGTATACATCCTGTAAAAAATGCAACAAAAAGAGTTAGTAAAGGGGCTACCAAAATTTAAAACTGTCTAAGAAATGTATGAAGCATGTGTCAAGGGCAAGCAATGAACAGAGGAGTTCTAAACACTCAGAGGCTAAAACCAAAAAGATTTTGGAGCTCGTGTTACAAATTTATATGGACCTATTTGGATTTCCTCATTGGATGGGAGAGTGTATCTGTTAGCATTCACATATATCTTCTTTCATAAGTAGTGAATCTATTTTCTAAAATTGAAATATGATATACTAAGTGTGTTTAGAAAATTTCTAAATCTAGTGGAGAATTAAACAAGGAAAATGTTGAAGAGGATTAGATCAGACAAGGGTAGTGAATTCAGCTTCAGTGTATTCACTCAATTCCTATAGAAGAAAGGAGTAAACACGAAACTTACAATATATTTCTATCCTCAACAGAATGGAAAACTGAAAGGAATAATAGAACTTTATTAGACATGTCACGGATTAGGATAAAAGACAAAAAATTGTAAAAAAAAAAATTCTTGGCAGAAGCTTTGTTTATAACTACTTATCTGTAGAATAGATTGTCAACCAAAGCCCTCAACCATAAAACTCCACTTGATTCTTGGACTGACCACAAGCCTTCAGTTGGACATATGAGAATATTTGGATGTATTTTTCACATCCTAATTTCCCGAACACAAGAGAAGAACTAGATAACAAGTGAGAAAATATAATTTTTGTTGGATATAGTAGTCCAAATAAGGGTTACATAGTTTACCAACTAAGCACAAACAAGTTGGAAGTGGCAAGGAATTTAATGTTTGAGGAATATAGAAGCTGAGATTGAAGTAGACAAGTTGCAATTCAAGTTCTAAGTTTGGGTTCTAATTCAAATCTAGGATCACAATTTCCTACTGACTGAGAGACCAATAATGGAGACACCGACTACACCTAGTCACCAAAACAAAAAGTCAAGAGGGAGCTTAACTCATATGAATTATCTGCCTTTTAGATTGAGTGAGCTGTAGTTCAAGAAGGAGTGGCTCAAGAGATGGCAGTGATAAGTCTTCCAAACATGTTTTTAGAGTAACGAGAGTTAGTGAAATATATAGAATAGATGAAGGGAAAATGAGGATACAGACCTTACATGTTTTGATGATCTTGTAAAGGAGGAGATATGGAGGGAGGAAATGGATGTTGAGATTGATATGATCCATAAGAATCAAACTTAAGTTTTTGTTGAAAAACTTGAAAAACAGAAGATCATGGGTGTTAAATGATTGTATAAGAAGGGTATATATGTAAATTATGTCAGCTAGGGTTATATAAATATATCTTTTATAATACTTTAAGGATTAACACAAAAAGTGCCGTTTCCTGCAATTTTCTTTTGGTGCTTTGTGACATAGCATCAGAGCTACGAATCTATTGATTTCGTGCTTTTGATTTGTGATTTTTTGCTGTGTACGATCGGTACTTCATACGTGTGATCGTTCTTGTGCTTCAGTGACTCTCGTTCGCTGAAGTTAGTATCTCTCGTGTTTACTGTCCTTGGTTTTTCTCTCCATCGTGCACTCATGGTTTTAGACGGACAAGCTACCGCGATGGACACTGGATCTGCGTCGTCGAACATGCCTCAACGTTGCACGATCTCGCCATATGATCTTTCGACTAGTGATAACCCGAGATCTCTGATTTTGCATGTTATTTGGAATGATCATAGCTATGTAGACTGGGCACGGGAACTTCGTACCGTGTTACGCTCTCGCAAGAAGTTCGGATTTATTGACGGGTCTATCAAACAGCCGGCGGCAGACTCAAATTTTGTGGAAGATTGGTGGGCGAATAACGCCATGCTCGTCTCGTGGATTCGAAACACGATCTCTCCGGATCTGCATTGTCATGTGTCTCATAGCAAGATTGCAAAAGGAGCTGTGGGACAACATTACTCAGAATCATTCTGTGAGCAATGGACCACGGATTCTCAAACTTGAATCCGAGTTGTATTCGTGCAAGCAACATGGACTTACTGTCCAAGCTTACTACAACAATTTGAAACGATTATGGGAGGATTTTGCAGTGTAAGATCCGTTGCCCGTATGTGAATGTGATGCATGTACTTATGGAGGTTGTAAATGCAATCTCCGTGTAAAACTCGAAAAGAAGCGTGAAGATGATAATTGCACTTGTTTCTTCTTGGGTTGGACGATGCCTTGTATGGGACATTACGTTCGAATCTCTTGGTGATGGACCCTCTGCGGAACATCAAAAGGGTTCTAGCCACTGTGGTGCAAGATGAAGATGCCAAGAAGACTGTAGAGACACATCCTGAAGTGATGGCTTTTGCGGTTCAAACGGAAGCCAAACAAAAGGGTCGTATCGATGCTCGTGATCCGTCCTTGATGTGCTCTCAATTTGGCCGCAAAGGCCATCTGGTTGATTATTTCTTTCACCTTCACGACTACCCAGATTGGTGGGAAGAACGTAATACCACACGCTCCTCTGGTCACGGCTCCCATAGAGGCCGTGGGTCCTCTTCCGCACTTTCTTCTGCTGGCCGTGGTCAAGGAAATATGGTGCGTGTCAATGCGGTTCAAACACAGGCCAGTGGGACTTCTAATGGAGTTGTGCTAAGCAATGAGGACTAGTCAAGTCCTTACTTGAGCTCTTGCTTTCATATGAAGGACTTAGGTATTCTTAAGTACTTTCTTGGTATCGAAGTGGCCCGGAATCCTTCAGGTATCTACTTGTCCCAACGTAAATACGCCATTGATATAATTTCGAAGGTCGGGTTACTTGGAGCTTAGCCGGTGCGGTTTCCTTTGGAGCATAACCACCGGTTGGCCCTGTCTGATGTAGAACCGTTCTTGGAACCGGAACGGTATCTTCGTCTAGTTGGACGGCTGGTCTATTTGGGTGTTACACGATCCGACTTATCGTACAGTATTCACGTTTTATCACAGTTTATGCAGTCTTCTACAGTTGAGCATTGGCAAGCAACTTTACGTGTCGTTCGATACATCAAGCTTAATCCGGGTCAAGGCATCTTACTACATGCTAAACGTGATCTTCTTCTTTCCGCTTGGCGAGACTCTGATTGGGCTGGTTGCCCGGTTTCACGGAAATCGGTTACAGGATGGTTTATACAGCTTTGTGGATCGCCTATATCTTGGAAAAACGAAGAAACAACCAATCATTGAGTGTGGCTTCGAAGTTTGTTCAGTGTCCTAAGGTTCGACATAAAGAGTGAAATCCCTATATCGGCTACAGAAATCAACAAACACTTAGTGCAACATAAAAAACGAAGCAACATGCGTGATTGTTGTTAGAATGCTCATGAAACTATATATTGATTTCTCATGAGCTTGTTATCTTCCCCTCTTTAATCTTGTGCAAACATGTAAAAATAAAATGGAACTTGTGTTGTGGATCTCTCGTATGAATGTTTCTTTCTTCTCTCTAGTGTTTGGTTTTTGCTGAACAATGTTTATGTTTCTTCCCGGATGTGATTCACCTCACACCCTCCAAAAGTTCATATATACATTAATCTATTACAAAAAGGTTGATCTTGCCCCTATTAGGGACAATCTCTTACACATATTACTGACATATTTTTACTCAAAATGGGAAGATTCTCTAGTCTTCATAATGCTTGATATTTTCTGGTTTTTGTACTCTGCTTTACATTACCGTTTTCCCCTGTTTTTCTTGTTTGCTGATCCCCCGTTTTTATCGTGTGCATGGGCTGGGTTTGTCTTGTGGGCTTCATCGTCATGGGCTTGCTTCTTCATATCTTGGGATTAAGTGAGGTTGGGCCTCGGCAATTTCACGCAGCCCATCAGTCCTTCTTCAAGCTTCCCTCGCACGATAGGCATTTCTCCAGAACCTTCTCCTCGTGACTTCACCCTTATGTCGCTCTCACTAGCCTTGTCGCATCTCTGCTGGTCAGTCACTTCAATCTCCCTCCTGGTCGATCTGGGTGTGACCTCGATCTTCCCTCGCAGTTCACCAAACCGTCCAGTCGGCAACGGCTTGGTGAGGATATCTGCGATTTGCTCCTCTCGTCGCACATAGCGTAAGTCAACTCTTCCCTCCGCCTGTGCTTCTCTGACAACATGGAACTTGATTTTTATGTGCTTTGTCTGTTTATGAACTATCGGATTCTTTCCGATTGCGATAGCTGCTATACCATCACTGTAGATAGGTATACTCGACTGCATGTGAAACCCTAGCTCCCCAAATAGCCTTAGTAACCACGTTGCATGATTAGTCGTTGCACTTAACGCCATATATTCGGCCTCAGCCATAGAATGAGCCACGATTGACTGCTTCTGTGTTTCCCAACTAAACACTGAACTCCCGATCGTAAAACAATACTCGCTCGTACTTCGCATATCAACCGTACTCCCAGCTAGGTCTGCATCTGCATAACCCACTAACTCAGCATGTTCCACTTATGTGAATTTTAGACCGTAGTCCGTTATTTCCCGTATATATCTTAATACCCTCTCTGCATTGTGAAGGCTTTGTACTGTCGGTTTTGCGTTGCTTCATGATAGGTACGAAGCTGTAAATGAAAGGTCGGGACGAGTGGATGCAAGGTAGAGAATCCCACCTACCATACTCGGGTACACTGTATGCTTGGTAAGTTCGTCGCCGTCTTCTTTAGTCTTAGAGTTTAGGGTTAAGGGAGTGCTTACTCTCTTCGAGTCTAGCATCCCAAACTTCGAAAGAAGTTGGGTTGCATACTTTTCTTGGTTTAAAAAAATTCCATCCTTCAAATACTTAACCTCAAAACCCAAGAAAAATTTAAGTGAACCTAAGTCACTCATGTCAAATGCTGAACTCAGCTTTGCTTTAAAATCTTCAATATACTTAAAACTGCTCCCTGACAAAATAATGTCATCCATGTATAAACAGATAACTAGAATGTTACCTCCCTTCACCTTAATGTACATAGCTGCGTCACAATGGCTCATTACGCATTCTTCTTTCAAGAAGAATGTATTAATCTTGCTATACCAGGCCCTCGGTGCCTGTTTTAAACCATACAGTGCCTTGTTAAGTCTTAAAACCTTGTGTTCAGAGTCAGTTACCTCATATCCTGGTGGCTGTTCAACGTAGACTTCCTCTTTAATTTCCCCGTTTAGGAATGCTGACTTTACATCCATTTGATGTAAAGGCCAGTCCTTCTGAGCTGCCACGGCTATCAAAGTCCGAATTGTGTCGTGCCTTGAAATGGGGGCAAACCTCTCCCCATAGTCTAGCCCATAGGTTTGAGTAAACCCCCGAGCCATTAGTCGAGCCTTATACTTCTAAATTTTCCCTTCTTCATCCGTCTTAACCTTGTAAATCCATTTCACCCCGATCACTTTCTGATTCGCGGGTCTCTCTGTTAAATACAAAATCTTGTTTTTATGTAGCATCTGCATTTCAACGTCCATTGCTTCTTTCCACTCTGGGTGCTTTAGAGCCTCTTCATATGAGGTAGGTTCCAACACGGCTAGATAACAACTTTCTTTTGGTTGTATCCCTTCAGTGTCCTCCTCAATCCGATACAAATCACTCAATCTCCGTGTTCTATGAACTTCACGGGATGATTCACTGGTATTTCCAGTGCTAGGCTCCTGAGATGATGGAGTGTTAGACAGTGAAAATTGCAGCGTAGTACCTGGAGGTGTTCTCCTCTTGCTACTTCCACTATCCCTAGTACTTAGCTGCCCTGAGGTACTCCCAACTTCAAACGTAGTCATAGGTTCTCCCTCCGGGTTGCTGGAATTTTGTGGATTCAGAAATACCATAGATATAGGCACTTCCTTCTCACCTTCCTTTGCTTCCCAATCCCAGCTTTTCTCTTCGTCAAATATTACGTCTCTAGACACTTCCACCTTCCCTGTTACAATCACATAAACCATGTAGCCCTTACTCTGGCTACTGTAACCCACAAAGACACAAACTTGTGACTTGCCGTCCAGTTTTCCCCGTCTCTGTGCTGGCACCATTTTGTAACACAAACACCCAAAGATCCGTAGGTGTCCAATAGAGGGCTTGTGCCCACTCCAAACCTCCAAGGGGGTTTTGTCCTCCAGTGCCCTTGTAGGACGAAGTAAAAACTCCCTCTGCCCAGAACTTGTTGGGCATGTTCTTATCCTTCAACATACACCTTGTCATCTCCATAAGGATGCGATTCCTCCGTTCAGCCACCCCATTTTGCTGTGGCGTATATGCCACACTCAACTCCCTTTCTATCCCCTTTCCAGCCAAGTAATCTGAGAATTCTTTCGAATTAAACTCAATCCCTCTATCAGATCGTAGCTTTTTTATCTTCTTCTCCGTTTGATTTTCCACTTGTGTTGCAAACCTCCTAAACGTTGCAAACACGTATGACTTGAGCCTCAAGAAATACACCCAAGTCATGTGAGAGTGATCGTCTGTAAATGTTAATAGATATATGCTCTCGTCTACTGAAGGTGTGTCCATTGGTCCACACAAATCAGTGTGGATAAGACCAGAATTTGTTTCGCCTTATACTCCGAGTGCTTAGGAATCTCTTGTCTATGTTGCTTCCCCTTGGCACACCCTTCACATACCTCATTCACCACATTAATTTGTGGCAATCCTTTCACCATCTTATCCCGTTGTAATTTCTCCAAATTATGGATCCCCGTGTGACCTAAACGCTTGTGCCATTGGTCTGAGACACTCATTTTCTCCTCGGCTATTCTAGCCTCCTCTTTAACTATCCTCCACTTGAGAGGATATGATTTCTTAATCATTGGAACTTCAACCACCTTTGCACCAACCTTATCCTTAATCAAACATTTGTGTTTTGTGAACACTACTTCATACTCATTTCTCACCATCTGCGGCACACTCAGCAGGTTCTTGTCCAACCCCGGTACAAGGACAACGTCCTTAATAATTTTAACTCCCTTCTTCGTGTTAACTAGAATGTTCCCTTTACCGGCAGTGGTTAGAACTTCTCCATTTCTAACCTTTATAGATACTCTAAAGTACCTATCTAGAGTTGGTGAAATACCCTTCGTGTTTTGCCATTTGATTTGTAGCACCACTGTCCACTAAACACACATCGTCTTCAAAAACTTCATGTGTCAAGTGTGCTGCCGTGAACAACGAATTTTCTTCCTCTTCTTCTTGCTAATTTACGTGTGCTTGATTTTGTGTGGGTCGTTTGTTCTTGCATTCTCGTGAAAAATGACCCAGTTTGCCACAAGTATAACATTCTTTCTTTCCTTTGTTTTGTTTTTTTTATCTCCTTGTGACTGCTTGTTTCTAAGGAAACATTGGCTCTCATGATAGTTGTCTTTCTTGCAAATGTTGCAAAACTTTTTCCCCTTGAATTTGTTTTCTCCCTTTCCATATGACTTCTTACTAGACTCAGGTCTGTTATTAACCTTAAGACCTTTGAACTTTGCCTGGAATGCACCTTCCAGACCACCACCGTGCCTGTCCTCCAGCCTCGCCTCCTGAGACTGTAGTGAAATGACAAGTTCCCCCACTATGAGTGTTGTGAGATCCTTCGTCTGCTCAATGACCCCCAACGTATGGGTCAAAACGCTCCTGTAGTGAGCATAGAATTTTAGACACTAGAGTGTCCTCCTTGATCTCGTCTCCAAAAGCCATCATCTCGTTCGCCAACTCCGTAACCTTATTTGCAAAATCCTTGATGCTTTCCTTCTCACCCTGCTGTAGGGTGTAGTAGTTTGCTCTCAGCCTTTGGAGTTTGATCATTGCTGTCTTGGGGTCTCCTTGAAACCTCTCCTTAAGGAGATCCTTAGCCGCCTTAGATGACTCACACACCGAAAGATGTGCAGCAAAAATGTCGTCCGAGACTGCACTGTACAACAGTTGTAAGGCAGTCTGGTCCTTAGCTTCATTCTCCTCCCACTGTTGCAATGATTTTTGCAACTCTTCTTCCATAATACCAGCCCCGGCCAAGGGCTTCTCAGGTAGTCCTTTTGTGACCACCTTCCAAAGCTGTTTTGACCTGAGTAATGCCTTCATCTTGATTATCCAAGGTTGTAACTCTTACCATCGAAAATAGGTATCGGTGGTATATTCTGCATCATCGTTTGTATTGATTGTGCTGTATAGATTTGTGTTGTCTCTTGTGCTTTGTGTTGTGCTTGTGCTAGTGCTCCCTCTCGGCCTTTAGATTCGAAAAGCTCTGATACCTATTGTTGTGAGAATGCTCATGAAACTATATATTGATTTCTCATGAGCTTGTTATCCTCCCCTCTTTAATCTTGTGCAAACATGTAAAAATAAAATGGAACTTGTGTTGTGGATCTCTCGTATGAATGTTTCTCTATTCTCTCTAGTGTTTGATGTTTGCTGAACAATGTTTCTGTTTCTTCCCGGATGTGATTCACCTCACACCCTCCAAAAGTTCATATATATTAATCTATAACAAAAAGGTTGATCTTGCCCCTATTAGGGACAATCTCTTACACATATTACTGACCTATTTTTACTCAAAATGGGAAGATTCTCTAGACTTAATAATGCTTGATGTTTTCTGGTTTTTGTACTCTGCTTTACATTACCGTTTTCCCCTATTTTTTCTTGTCTGCTGATCCCCCGTTTTTATCGTGTGCATGGGCTGAGTTTGTCTTGTGAGCTTCACCGTCCTCAGGCACCTCCCTTTCTCCCATTTTCTCTATTGTGCTAAATTTTGTCCTCGACAGAACAAAGTTATTTAACTTTGACAATTGAGTCGTAACCCATATCCTATAGGAATCTCTAGATGATGATCATTAGTGACAAGCTATGTTGGACGAAGTTAGTATTTTGGAGAATAATCGCACATGGTCCTTACAACATCTACTTCGAGAAAGAAAGCTTTTGGGTGAAATTGAATCTTCAAGGTTAAACACAAGACTCATGGTACGGTGGAGCACTTCAAAGCATGTTTGTTGAACGCATTGATTATGTCAGAAAGTTTTCTCCCGTGGCCAAGATGACAATGGTTTGTGTCTACCTTTCCATGGCTGCCACATCAAATTGGCAAGTACATCAAACGTATGGCCATAATGACCCTTTATTTGGAGATTTTCATGAGAAAGTTTGCACGCGCCTCCCTCCGGATTTACGGACAGATAATGATGGTTAAGAATACTAAAATATGACAATGACACTTCGTGAGGTAAAATGGTTTATATTGTTACAATATAGTCTTGGTATCCTGCATTCCCACTGAATGCCTTTATTGCAATTGTCTAGTTACTCTTTATATTACAGCCAACCCCGTCTTCTTTGAACGAACAAAATATATTCAAATGGACTACCATTTTGATCATAATATGATTATTGGTGGAACTTTGGTGACACATTATGTAAGAAGACCGAACAAAATATATTCAAATGGACTACCATTTTGATCATAATATGATTATTGGTGGAACTTTAGCGACACATTATGTCTCTACACATGAACATTTGATATACATCCTTACAAAGGCTCTTGGCGAGAAGGAGTTCAATTATTTTATTTCAAATTGGGTAAACAAAATTGTGTTTGATTAACTCAAATGTAAACCCCCTCCAAACTATTGAATTTAAAAACATAAGACCTTGTTTGTCATCCATTAGCTAATTTGTCACAATGTCATGTTTCACATTCTACTACAAAACAAAAATCTTCATGAGGCTTAGGATTTGTGGTCCTACACTTCCATCCGCTCTGGCTGCCTTTATTGACATCAGAATGATACGATATCTTCGCCACCTCCGACTAAAGTTAAGTTAAATCAGTAAGATATAACATGGATTTTGTAATTATTAACGTGTGCTATTGAATTCTATATTTGTATGATTTGGTTATGATATATATCCATATTTTAAGTTTTTGGTGTTTAGCTTGGAAGTGAACACAAAAATAAAAGAATAGATTTTTCTCTTTAAATTTCCTTGTCTTTTCTAGTACAAATCTCCAATGGCCCATAAAAGGGCCGAAAAAGTATGAGAACAAAAAGAAGTCATGGGTAGAGGACAATGATATTTATAGATTAA
This sequence comes from Gynandropsis gynandra, assembly GCA_036759665.1. Lineage (NCBI taxonomy): Eukaryota > Viridiplantae > Streptophyta > Magnoliopsida > Brassicales > Cleomaceae > Gynandropsis > Gynandropsis gynandra. Next base: position 34,739,774 of record CM071864.1, on the reverse strand, counting down.
TCTTGGACATTGGTTACCAAATATCTTGAAAGAAGTTATCTTTGTTCCTGAATATCCTCGAAGGAGGGCCTTCTATGCAGAATACACAATGCTCTACATCTCACCAAAATAATGTACATGAGAAGCTAAAACGTACATTAATGAATATGGTTAGGTATATGTCGAACCCAAACTCATTATTGTTTTTGTTATAGATTCATGTGAAGGAATCCAATTTACCCTTATTCGGATTCCAAAACCGCGAAACTCTATCGTGAATTATATCAAGATTTCAAAAAACTGAAGCAGAAGATCGAGATAAATACCTTAATTCATGGTATACTAGATGCATCGGAATAGATCTTCTGGTTCTTCGTGCAAAACCGAAAACTGGATACTAATAGGATATATCAAGATAAGATTCTCTCTGAAGTTTTTTTTGTAAAACGTCTGTGATATAATCAAAATCACAATGGCAAAAAAAAAAACAAATGAATCTCATTTATATATACATGTTAACGAGAGACCATAAACTGACTCAATTGTATCGTTTAATTTCGCCCATCATGAAATATAAACGATACTACCAAAGGTGATATGATTCCGAACGACGTCGAGGACGCGACCTGTAATGATGAAGAGGACGCGACCCGAAAGGAAGGACGTTGGTCTTGTGACCCGTGCTAGGGCTAGGGAGGAGGATGCCTTGACCTTACCAGTAGGTCTCGTGACCCAAGCTAAAGCTAAAAAGGTCAAGGAGGCGATCATCGGGATTCTCACGATCGTCCAAGTTCAAGACGAGTATTCGGGTCTTCATGAGATCTCTAATATCCGTGTCATTTTTCATGCCGAAGCACAACTCACAACGGTCGATAATTAGGTAAGTGTTTCACGTGTACTCTTTTCCCTTCGTTGGGTTTGTCCCATGGGGTTTTCCAGCGACATGTTTTTAACGAGGCTGTGACTCAGTTCCATGACCTAACTATTGACCCGAGGCTTCAAGATATGTCCGCATAACAACGACACAATTTTACGACTTTGTCTTATTTATGACTTTGGCTATTTTCTAGGTCATTTATGTATAGCGTTGCATGGCTACCTAGCATTTATGTTGCATTTATGGTCTTGCATGGCCACTTTGATTACATATGGCCGGCCATGATCTTCTTGTGGAAGAACTTTGGATGTTTTATTTTAATCTTGATTTTCTTTTGAAGAAATCATCTTGTTGGTGTGTCATATCCAGCAAAACCCGTTGGTAAGTAATATCCAACGTACGTTCGTTCTTCGTAGGTGTGTAATATCCTTCGAAGACGAGCCAGTAAATCGAGAGCTTTTCTGCAACTCTCGTGTGACCATTTGCTCCACCCACCTTGTGCGAAGAGTCGTGCGACTCGGCTGCAGCAAGGCCTATCCGTTCAACCTTCCTCTAGAGCGCCATTCCAACTGGGATCGCGTTAAAAGGTCTCTATGCATATCATCCTCCTAATTCAATTCAATACCAAAGTCCAATCAATTAAACTTAAATCCAATCACATTTAATTTAGACAAAGCCGAATGACCACACTTATTCCAAAATTATTCACATATATCGGTCCACAAATATAAGATTAAACCAAATATCTTATAATCTCCCACTAGGACCATATATGTGACCATTAAACCATGGAATAACCTTAGGAGCTCTAATCAATTGTTGTCATCAAACTGGTATTGAGACCAACCTTGTCTATCAACCATATCAACGTACAACCAAAGAGATGTAACCACAATATCAATGTAGTTAGACCCACATTTGATTACTAACGCAATAAAGAAGAATATCATAGATATGAATGTGGATGCATAGCATGAAAATTACATGTGAAGTGATCGATACGTGTCTATCTCCAACTGGTCCTACCTTATGTTTCTCTTTGATTTCGTAGTTTTTAGTTTAGTTTTGTTTGTGTGAGTCATAGTCGTCCTAAGCACTTTTTCGGTGCCACGTTTTGAGATGAACCCTGAATCTAGGATACTTAAGAAGTTGGCCTTTTCTATGAGATTTTGCATGTTTGAGGTAGGTTTTTGCTAAGCATTAGAGCTTATTAGTCGGCTGAAAAACAATAGGTCGTAATTATTTGGGAATCCTAGTGTTGCTTGTGGGAGGTTAAGACGAGGTTGTTAGGCTAGTTTATCGTTTATTCTCTCCATCCAGATGGTCATACTTCTTATAGATGATGCTTTATTTTTTTTCATGAGGATTATTAGATCAATTGAAAATAAGCTTGTTTTGCAGAATAAGAGCGCACACTAACACTCCGTTGTCGATAGGAATATTGCCTAAAAGAATAATCTAAAATCAATATGAGTGCATCGATCTTGATACTTTTTCGATGATTCGGGTATAAGTGGTGGGTTGGAGATCATCTTTCTACGTCCTAAGGGTATGGCACAATAAAAATGCCACCTACTCCACTGCACTCTTGAACGAGATGCATGAGTATATTGTCATCGGTAGTCTGGATCTAAGAAGAGATTGGATCCCTTCAAATCCCACGTCCTAGGATCCTAGTGTGTCTACACATCATAAAAAGAAAGATAAAAGAAAAAAGAATAAAAAAGAAGAAAGAGAAAAATAAAGAAAGAAAGAAGCTCGAAAATGAAACAAGTATCATCGATTGCTCTACGTTTAGCATTTGTTTGAAGTCTTGTTTGGTGGAGAGAGTTACGGTTGCTTGTATAATTTGCCGTCGATTTGCTTTCTCATAGGTATCCTTGGTGAACCTAGGATGAAGACTGAAAATTTCATCAGGCCGAATTTGCTCTAGATTTGCTAGTTGATCGTTTAGGTTTGCTTTAGTGATATTTATAGGAGAAAGGGGAATTCTCGGTTTTGTATACCCTACGTATTCCACGTGTACATTTTCTTTGGGACAAGCAAACATTCAAGTCTGGGGGATTTTGATCATTTCGTTTTTATACGTATTTTTCGCATGATTTTCGAGATGTTTATGATGATGGATGATAGATGCGATGTTTACGTGTAATTATGTATCCGTTTACTCGTTTTCGTGTTTTCATGTTCTTACAGATTATAATGCATATTTGGTTCCTTTTGGAGCTAAAGAACGTAAACATGATAAAGTATTAGCATCGAGGATCATAATGAAACAAATGGGAAGAGAAACAACACGGGTCGGGGAGGACTTCAGCCCGTACGGACCTTGAGCAGCATTACAGCCCACACGGGGCAGTCAACTTAGCCCGCGCGGGGCACATTCCTTAGCCTGCGCTGGGCCATTGGTCCAGCACATCTAGCAGCTTCTGTATGGGTCGGGCAAGCCTTCAGCACGCGCGGATCATCCCCTCCAAGTGAGCCCGCACGGGGCATACTATCCAGCCCGCGCATGTCGCATCTGTCACCTACAGAAACAAGAAGGGAAACTTGTGGGAAACAAGAAAAGGAAGGGGTTAGTTGGTTACACACAAAGGAAACATGGTTAGAGAAGAGGAATGAGAGTTATATGGCTGGAAAATAGAAAGGAAACATGCCCACTTACTCAAGAATAGAAACCAATGCAAATAAGAATGGAAAACTCACAAAACAGCATGTTGCAACAAAGAAGAAAGAAGAGGAAAGGAAGTGAACGACCTAAGAGGAAAAAGAGGAGAAAAGGAAAGAAAGAAAAAAGGAAGACAAGGAGGAGAGCTAATGGGCCGAATTGACTTCAGTTTGGAGGAGAACACACGTTAGAGTAGAGAGAATTGCAGAGAGAGAGAGTAGAGAGAGGAGCTATTCATGAGCACTCTTGATGGAGGAGACATCTGATAACGTCTATTTTGTCATAGTATTTGAATTGATTTTTGTAGTTAGTTTACCAAGCATTAAGCATCACTTAGTCTTCTTTCATCCTTTTCTCGTGTATTTGCAGGAAAAGAATACATTGAACACGAACACGAGCAAATACAAACAATTGCCTCACATAACTCCAAGTGCACGATCGGGCGCATGAAGGAATGGCACAAGCCCGACCGTGCAACACCCTTAGCCTGAGCGGGCTCATCACAAATGGCACCAGCTCGACCGTGCATATGCCTACAGCTAGACCGTGCTCAACTTCCATCCCGACCAGGCATTAAAGAGCACTAGCGGCCCGACCGTGCAGCCCTCTTAGCTCGCCCGACCAAGCTCATGAAATAGACAACAATGCCAAATGTGCAGCACGTCCCGGGCATGCATGAAGCCCGACCGAGCTTGGATCAGCTTAAGCGCCCGATCGGGCACATTAAAGCTACGCGCCGCCACGAAGAAAAGGAAAGGTTTGGTCGAGGGAAAAACAAGAGTAAACTCACGACAAAAAATGGAAAACACTCGATAAAAGAGGAAAAAGAAGGGAAGGAAAGAAAGAAGAAGAGGAAAGAAGGGTATTCAATCGTGATTCAAACTGAAAATGAAGAAGACGACATAGAACAGACGGAGAGAGAGAGTAGAGAGAGAGAGAGCAGAACACACACAAGGGCGAAGGACGGAGCGACGAAGCCGGATTGCGGAGGAGCTATTGAAGACATCGGTCATAGAATAGTGAGGAATCTCGTTCTTTATCCATGTTGAATATTGTTATCTTTTCTGTTTCGTATTCTAAGTTCATGTTCGAGTAGGTCCATAGCCATAGGTTATAGAGCTTTGCCGATATGTAACGAAGTCTTGTTCTTAATGCTTTGTGAATGTTAATGATTTCGTTCTTGAAGGCCACTTGAATGAATGATTTTGGTATTTTATCATTTTTCAGAATGATTGGTTGTTCTTAATGCTTTCGGATAACACGTAGAGTGTATCACTTTTAGGCTAGGTATTCGCATAATTTCGCATAGATTTCATAGTACGAGTTACAATTCCGATACGATTGTTCTTTATATACGCCCTTTTTATTGGTTTTCAGGTTTTAAGGCGACAAGGTCTAAACGAGCGTTAAAATGCGCATTCCTGAATCAAACCGCACATATTGAAGATACAAATCACTCGGAGCCAAATTCAAGCCACGGAACTTATTGGAACACCCGAGCATCGAGCGAAAAAGAACAAAAGCATGAAATGAGGAGTGCCCGCTCGGGCACTGAGGCTACCCGCTCGGGCAAAAGCTACGGGGATAATTACAACAATCTACACGACCCGAGCACGAAGACAACATGAGCGGGTGATCATGCCCGCTCGGGCTGCAACAAGGTACCCGCTCCGGTCGCAATTAAGCCTGAAAATCCCCGAGAGTTTACACGACTCAGGCTAGTAGACCACGCGGTCGGGTAATGATGCCCGATCGGGCTGGACACTTTACACGATCGGGCTGCCCTCTGCACGACCGGGTGCAACGTGTACTCGAGCGGGCCGACTTTCTCGCAAAAACCTACTTTTAGAGTTTGAACGAGTAAAAGAAGAGGGGAGATCAGTTCCAGATAGGAGAGGGCGACGTCTAGAGCAAGGAAAGGCTTGGAAATCATCGGGAAAGGCTCGGGAGACACTGGAGAAGGAGAGAAGCATCAATCCGGACTCCGGTAACACAATAGGGAAGATCGAGGCGTCGTATTTCCTAGGTTTTATCATGTTTAGGGTTGTGTTATCTCCATTGACAGTAAGATCCATGAGTGAGTAGATTCCCAACTATGGGTTAAGGACATCGGATTGGTAATGGATGTACAAATTATGCGTTAATGCTTAGATCTATCGTACTTTTCTTGATATTCGGTTTCTATAATCAACATCGTAAATTCTCATACTAGCGCTGCCCGCTCAGTAACTTAGGAGTTCGTGTATTGCTGGAAGGTTAAAATATGAATCTGGAACTGTTGATTGTAGGTTAAGTTTGATTAATGAGAATTTGACCGGTCGGTTAATCGACCTAGGAATTAGGATTGCGCGCTTAACGCTGCCGTAGTCACGAGTTAATCGCTGTTGGAAGGTAGGATTGCACGTAACTATGGTTAGGAGGTTTAGGCTCGGCAGAATCACTCCTCATCTTAGAGCATTAATTTCCCGTTTTAAAGATAGTTTGATAGGTTTATGATCATTCGTTGTTACATCCTTGCGATTCCCGGTATCCCGAAACCCGTAGTGTTCTTAATCGTCGAGTCTTCCGTATTCCTCCATCGTTGTCTTCATTTACTTTAGTGTTTTTAGATACTTACACCACGTCATCATCTATTTCATCTTGTCTTAGTTTAGTTACATTCTTAGAAAAGGCTGCATTAGTCCCTAGAGTTCGACCCTGGTACTACACGAACCGTATATTTGCGGTAGAGTGGTCTAGGAAATATTATTGCTTGAATTTCCATACGTCAAGTTTTTGGCGCCGTTGCCGTGGACTAATTACGGCCTAGACTAGGAATTAGATAGATTAAGTTCTAGTCTTTTCCAGAGTCTTAGTCATTTTTTCGCATTTTCTTTTCATTTTCTTTTCTCGAGTCTATTTTATCTACCGCAGATCTGCACTTTGGTACTTCGTCTCTTGTTGTGCAGGAAGCATTGTATGAGAAGCTCCACACAAAAGCTCCTCATATACGATCCCGAGGTCGAGCGAACATTATGAAGCCTGTGCAAAAATAGAAGGATTGGACTAGCGGATTCTGAGTCCGAAGTAGATAGAGAGCGCAGTCAAGAGACATATGCCTCCGAAGAGGAAGAAATAGACAGCGCAAGAAGCGGAGAAGATCACACAAATAACCCCGACATGGCTGCTTCCGATGAAACTTATGGAGCCTACACCGCTCCAAAGCACACTTAGTTGCTTCCGTGCATGGCCCGCACCATAGATAATCAGGTTGAGCTACAACCCGCCTTCATCCAAATGCTCAACAACTCAACCTTTAGAAGAATGGAGAATGAAGATCCGAACTCCCATCTCACGGACTTCAAGATGCTCTGCAGCACCACCAAAGTTGGCACGGGAGTTACGCGGGAGGATCTATACTTGATGGCATTCCCATTCTCACTCAAGGATGCAGCGCAACGTTGGTTGTTCAACCTTCCTGCTACATCAATTACGTCGTGGAATGATCTGGAGCAGCGTTTCATGCAACAATTCTTTCCGGATCACAGGACATTACTCGTTAAGAATCGCATAAATTCTTTTCTACAAGAAAGAGACGAAACTCTACACGATGCATGGGAGCGTTTTAAGAACTATCAGCGGATATACCCACATCATGGAATGGATAAGAAGTATTTATCACGAGCTATATACAAGGTCTCCAAGAAACCACACGCTTCATGATCGTGGCAGCGGGTGGTGGTTCCTCAGCAACCTCACATTCAACAAACTTGAGAACTTGATCGAGAGCATGGCGAGGGAAGGAGACAAGAAGGTTGGGGACTACAACCGTGATTACCCATCCAAAGCAGCAGTAAATGAGTTAGGCGTAGCCAACCCGGAATTAACGGATTTGAAGCAGCAAGTTGGCAAAATATACAGGATGATAGCAGGCCTTCATGTAGACCGACATGATGCATCCATAGGCCAAGGGATCGAGGAAGTGAACTACATCAGCAATCAAGCCTACCTGCAAAATTACATCAAGAGCCATCCCAACCTCTCTTATGGCAACACGAGCAATGTAGCAAACCCGCAGGATTTTCAACCGCGGATGATGGCAAGAAACCAAAACCAAGGTTTCCAGCCGAGAGGGAGTGGCCAAGACTACGGCTATCAGCCTCGCGCACAATCTTCAGGTGACTCTGAAATTCTTTCTATGCTCCAATTCATGTATCAAGAGTAGAAAAGTGCGCTTGGAGGGATTAGGGATGAGCAAGAGGATATGAGGAAGAGAATGGACGGTTTCCAGATGCACTTAAGGCTTCTAGATACGCAAGTGGCACAGCTAGCCAAGGGTCGAGCCGACAGCCCGGACAGCTCCCCGGGAAACCCGAGATGAACCCCCGCGAGCAAGTAAATGCCATTTTCCTAAGGAGCGGGAACACGGTAGAGCAACCAATGCCTTCCACAGCTGCAAGAGGAGAAACTTTGAGTAATAGAATTGAACAACCCATGACTCAAAGCGTGGAAGAGAAGAAGACCGAGGAAGTAGAGAGGGAGTTGCCCTACGTAGCACCTCCCCCGAGGGTACCAACCTTACCCTTTCCGAGCTTCAAAGGAAGCAGAGCGACGATGCTCAATTTGCCCAATTCGTGGAACTCCTAAGGAAGCTGCAAGTCACCATCCCGTTCTACGACGCGCTCATGAAGATTCCATCCTATGCAAAATTCCTCAAAGACATCATAATAAGGAAGAGGACCGTAGACAATGAGATGGTGATGGTCACGAACTCACTCATACAACTCCCTACCATGGCCGAGAAAATGCCCGATCCAGGTAACTTTTTCATTCCCTGTAAGATCTACGATTATGAGATTGAGCATGCACTAATCGATATCGGAGCGAGTGTAAGCTTGCTACCACTATCTCTTGTTGAAAAGCTTAATCGAGTAGGAGATTTTCAGCCCACGCGCATGCAAATCACTTTAGCTGATCAATCGGTACGGAGTCCCGTGGGTATATTGACGAATGTTGCTGTACAAGTGGGGGAATTCTGGCTCCCCGCGGACTTTGTTGTTGTGGAAATGGAGATCAATCCGAAGATCCCCGTCATTTTGGGAACACCATTCCTCAACACGGCAAAAATGTTCATCTATTGCGCTGAAGGCAGGCTGGTAATGAAATTTGGAGACGAGTCTATCGAGTTCAAGCTCGACGATGCACTCAAGATGCGTTATACGACTGAACCCGTAATGCATATTACCATGATGGATGCTCCAACGGAGAAAATTGAACATAAACATCGCGACGTTCATCCCATGGATATACCACTGTCCGAGTGCACCGGGAGCCAACTTCAGTCACCCCACGATGCCGATGCATTCACACAACACAGGGAGAAGCCAAATATCCCTCAACCGAGAAGTAACCCACGCGTGCACCCACCCCTACCCGCGTGGGCAGCACCAGATTTCGGCGAGCAACCACTCACCCCGAGTCGGGAACCCCTCACGGGGATAAATGGTGAAAATGTTAACCCGAGCAGGTGGGTGTATGAGCCCGATCGGGCAGAGCAACTAGATAAGAACCCGCCCGAGGGACCACACAGCCCGACTCGGGCACCTCTCACGGGGGTAAGTGATCCCTTTAGGAACCCGAGCGGGGCAAAGAAAGGGCCCGATCAGGCACCTGATTTGAACCGAAATCCGCGCGGTTTAACCGAGACTTCAATGCGGGCGGCGGTTCTACGACCACACACATCATCTCCCACACTCTCGATGACCCGCATACATACTTATCCTGCCTGAAATACTGAGGAGACGCTCAACCAAAATGGAGTCCAACGGAGATACCATGGAGTCGTGGGATTGGACGAGAAGAACCGAGAATCGCAAGTAAAAACGCTCCAGGGTTTAAGCCACGTTATGCTGATCAGTTAGAAGACGGAAGAGGCGTACCTCCTCTTTCCGACATCACACGCATATGAAGACGTTAGGGTCGAGCTCAAGACCGTAAACAAACGCTTCTCGGGAGGCAACCCGAGCACCGTATCCTTTTGTCATTTTTATTTTATTTCTATTTTCGAACTTTTTTTAGACATGGACAATTTTTTAGGGTCTAGGATTCTAGTGGCTTTTAGGAATTTTTGCTGCATGGTTTTCCTCGTATTTTTCGGTTTTGCAGCAATGCCTGATCGGGCAGACTTCCTCCACCCGAGCGGGCTAGGTCAAATTCAACGATGCCCGATCGGGCGACTTCAGGGGACCCGAGCGGGCACCGTGTATCACCTGCAGAGGTAAGTCTTTTATTTCGAGTAACCCGAGCGGCCATTCATACAACAAATATTCGACCCGAACGTGCTCCCATACTTGCAACCCTTCTGCCGGAGTTTGTTCATTTCGCCGCCGCCATTCATCATCGTCGCCGGTCGACCACCCGCGGTTACTCGAAATAAATCCTCTCCCCCTCCTCTCTTTCGAAAAACCCTGAAAACTCTCAAATTTCTCTCGAATTCTAGGTATATTCATGAAATATTTTGTGTTTTGGAATGCTTTAGACTAGAATTAGGCCTGGTTAGAAAAGATTTAGGGTAAAATTGCGGATTGATTGTCGAAAGCGAACTGCAAGTCGCGATTTCGCGAATCAGCCCGATCGGGTTAAGGTTTGCACCTGATCGGGCAGCGTGATTTTGCACCCGATCGGGCAGCGTGATTTTGAGCCCGATCGGGCAGTGCAAACACCCGAGTCGGGCGATACTTATGGGGTATTTTGGCCGAATTTAAGCCCGAGCGGGCTACACCTTTACCCGCGCGGGCACTTTGCAAACATCGCCTAACGCTTATTTTTCTTCTTCCATTGTTTTGAAGATGGCTCCAAAGCTCGAAGAAATGCCGATTTGATGCCTACGATCCAGAACACGGATGGCTAGCAAAGTCGGATGCCATCGCGGAATTAACACCGTTCATGCCAATCACGACATCTCATCAGCAATACAACTACCGAACAACAACCTTTTTGTCCGGTCAGAAGTCGAGGTTTACAGAGCTATAGCCGCACATATTCCCATCCCGCTTCCTATCCTCGGAAGCCATGAGTGCCCCCCACATCGAAGAGCACATCGACGCCATATTCAATACGTTGGGATGGACGGGATTGCGGGACACACAAGAGTACACGTATCGCAACCTTACAGTAGAATTCTTTGCGTTGTACACGACATTCTTCCCCGAGTCAGGAGATTGGGAGAGAGCATTTATGGAGTTACGTTTGTTGGGACAGAACTACCGGCTTAGCACGCGACAGTTCGCGATCGTGCTTGATGCCCCGCACCGCACCTTCATGAAAATGCCCGAGCACAACAGGAGCCGTCAAGGGCAATTCTGGGCCCAGATAGAGTACGGTGATTATTCGACGAGGTCCAAAGCCAGCCACATACGCCATCCCGTCCTAAGGTATTTCCACTATTTCCTAGTCTCCTCTATCTTAGGAAAAGGAGCACAAGGCGGAGTGAACCATACGGAGTTGGCATACCTTAGGCATCTGGAACACACAAACCTCGATGAGGACGAGTGGGACATACTCGATGTTGACTTGGCATCGCTGGTTATGCGGCACTTCTACGACATTGCCACCGAGAAGTGCAGCACAGACACGAAGATTATGTGTGGTGGGATTGTCACGATGATAACATGTAGAGTCGGGATCAACCTTGGCATCCTGACAGAGGATAAGATTGATGAGGAGCCAGAGCTGAACCTTCAGAACTTGCGCAACCGAAGGGCAATATCGATCGACCGGTACAGAGTCATATGGAGCTACAAGGACGAACACGGTCGAAACTTGGAAGTCGACCTACATGAGATCCAGATGTCGGGATTAGACGAGGAGGGCATACGTTTCAGGATCGACCCAGCCCTCAGACACATCGGCCCGGGATTAGGTGAGGTAGGTCCAGCTCCAGCCGCTGCACCAGAACCATCGATGTCTAGATAGTGCAGCCGACGCACCACTCATTCTCGTACCCGCTCAGACTATCGTCATCACCGCTTTAACTTCCTTTCTATGGAATGTGTCTCCGATGTTCTCAGGTATGTTGCGGAGGAGAGCAGATATCAGTCTTATATGGCAGAGCAGAGGTACAACCTCGAGGCGGCGAGGCACGATATCGAGGCTGCGAGATATGCGGAGCAGCAGCAGTTTCAGGAGCAGTCCATTCAGCACATGTACTATCTCACAGAGTCTGTTCGCAGATTCCAGCAGCTCAGCATGCAGCACTATCAGGAGCCGTACGTGCCGATCCCGCAGGACTACCACACTGGCGCTATTCCATACCGCCCATATCTCCCGTACGAGCTGTAGTCATTTTACTTCCGACCTGGGGAAGGGGCACCCGCGGAGCCAGCAGACCCTCCTGCTACCTGCGGTGGAGAGGATGAGGATAAGGCCACCACTTTTCTTTTCCTTTTCTTTTTCTTTTTTCTATTTCTTGTTTTATGGACCTATTTTTCGTATTTTATTTCTTTTTCCGTTTCCGTGCTTATGTACGCTCTATCAGACTTATTGATGTAGTACTTTCTTCTCTATCTTTTGCGTTGCATGATTCTCATTCACGATAACACCCGCATTAGAGCAAGAGAGTATCACAAATTCGGATGTATCACAAATTTGAGAAAGCTAAATACACCAAGTGTACTAGTTCCTATTTCTTATATTTTCTCGAGTTTTTGGCATGCGGGTATCCCTCATAGATCTCGAACACCGGGACTGTGTTCCATTCAGGTCTTGGGGGGTACTCTTTTGAGTGATACGATTTTTTCTTTATGAGTGACATATTTTCGATTAGGGTTAGGATTAGGAATAATAGATGGATACCTAGTACGAATTTTCGAGTTTAGTCATTATTTTGCGACCTTGTCGAATCGTGAATAATAGTCTAGGTTTGCTTAGAAGTCTTTTGGATACCGATTAGTCGAGTAGTTGTGCATGAAGCCATGATCTGTAGTTGCATTCACCTCCTAGGTTTCAGTACCAAGTATCCATATCTCCGTGTATACCGTTTATCCCTTGCTTGTTTGATATATCTTTACCGTTCATGAGTTATTAGATGCCACACGCTAATACTCCGCTGTCATCTTGGAAACGTTTTTAACTATTTCAGATTTATATTGACATGAGTACATCGAGATCAATGGTTTGGGTCTAAGTTGTGGGTTGAGGCGCCGTTCTACGTCCGAAGGGTTAGAGAGATGCGTAATCTAAAAAAAATAATAAGTTCTTCAATAACGCACCTCTTCAGTCCGCTAAGGTCACCCGACCTTGTGAGTGTGCCATAGGCAGCCTGGGTTTAAGTAGAAAGCCATCCCTCTTCGACTTCGACGTCCTAGGAACCAAATGTGGATCTAAGTTTCGAAAAAAAGAAAGAAAAAATAATAAGAACGAGAAAATGAGTTTAATGATATCTTAAGCTTAGGGGAATTGGTATGGAGATTGCTTGGACGTTGTCTAGGGTTGTAAAATAGACTTAAATTTTTTGTAGGATTGCATGGCTCGGAACTTTCGGTTGATATAAGTCTGAACTCGGTACGCTTAGGCTTACGTTCATGTGACGCGTTGATTTGCACACTAACTAACCCTTCAAATTTTTCGTGCTAGTATCCATCGTTATTAGACTCTTCTTGTACTTGGCTTTAGTTTTGTTTGAGGACAAACAAAGGTTCAGGTCTGGGGGAGTTTGATAAAACATAGAGTGTATCACTTTTAGGCTAGGTGTTCGCATCATTTTCGCATAGATTTCATAGTACGAGTTACAATTCCGATACGATTTTTCATTATATACGCCATTTTTATTGGTTTTCAGGTTTTAAGGCGACAAGGTCTAAATGAGCATTAAAATGCAAATTCCTGAATCAAACCGCACATATTGAAGATACAAAACACTCGGAGCCAAATTCAAGCCACGGAACTTAATGGAACACCCGAGCATCGAGCGAAAAAAAGCAAAAGCATGAAATGAAGAGTGCCCGCTCGGGCACTGAGGCTACCCGCTCAGGCACTGAGGCTACCCGCTCGGGAAAAAGCTACGGGGATAATTACAACAATCTACACGACCCGGGCACGAAGACAAAATGACGGGGTGATCATGCCTGCTCGGGCTGCAACAAGGTACCCGCTCGGGTCGCAATGAAGCCTGAAAATCCCCGAGAGTTTACACGACTCGGGCTAGTAGACCATGCGGTCGGGTAATGATGCCCGATCGGGCTGGACACTTTACACGATCGAGCTGCCCTCTGCACGACCGGATGAAACGTGTACCCGAGCGGGCCGTCTTTCTTGCAACAACCTACTTTTAGAGTTTGCACGAGCAAAAGAAGAGGGGAGATCAGTTCCAGACAGGAGAGGGCGACGGCTAAGGCAAGGAAATGCTTGGAAATCATCGGGAAAGGCTTGGGAGACACTAGAGAAGGAGAGAATCATCAATCCGGGCTCCGGTAACACAATAGGGAAGATCGAGGCATTGTATTTCCTAGGTTTTATCATGTTTAGGGTTGTGTTATCTCCATTGAAAGTAAGATCCATGAGTGAGTAGATTCCCTACTACGGGTTAGGGATATCGGATTTGAAATGGATGTACAAATTATGCGTTAATGCTTAGATCTATTGTACTTTTCTTGATATTCGGTTCTATAATCAACATCGTAAACGCTCATACTAGTGATGCCCGCTCAGTAACTTAAGAATTCGTGTTTTGTTGGAAGGTTAAAATATGAATCCGGAACTGTTGATTGTAGGTTAAGTTTGATTAATGAGAATCTGACTGGTCGGTTAATCGGCTTAGGAATTAGGATTGTGCGCTTAACGCTGTCGTAGTCACGAGTTAATCGCTGCTGGAAGGTAGGATTGCACGTAACTATGGTTAGGAGGTTTAGGCTCGGCAGAATCACTCCTCATCTTAGAGCATGAATTTCCCGTTATCAAGATAGTTTGATAGGTTTATGATCATTCGTTGTTACATCCTTGCGATTCTTGGTATCCCGAAACCCGTAGTGTTCTTAATCGTCGAGTCTTCCGTATTCCTCCATCGATGTCTTCATTTACTTTAGTGTTTTTAGATACTTACACCACGTCATCATCTATTTCATCCCGTCTTCGTTTAGTTACATTCTTAGAAAAGGCTGCATTAGTCCCTAGAGTTCGACCCTGGTACTACACGAACCGTATACTTACGGTAGAGTGGTCTAGGAAATATTATTGCTTGAATTTCTGCACATCACTTTCGTTCTTGCATGCCACTTGAATGAATGATTGTAGAAGTCTAATGAATCTATGCCAGGAGATTAGACTTTGGAACTCAACTATGAATTAGGATTTAATCAATTTAGAATCAATGCTAGGTCAGTTGGTTGAATCTAGGGATTAGGATAGCGATCTTAATGCATCTAGTGGGTGAGATTACGTAATCGAAAGATTGGTAGTACGCACGTTAGGTAGAGGACAAGTCAATGCCAGTCAGTTCCTATATTAGAGCTTGAATTCTGTAAACTCGTGATAATATCTAAGACCAATGATCTTCTTAGAACTTCATTGCATCATCGTGCATCTCTCGAAACCTGCGGTGTTTAGTTCATTGAGTTTAATCTGATAGTTAGTTAGTTAGTTTATCTTTATTTGCATTCCATCACTTATTGATTTTACACGTCTTATTCATTAATTTCTAGCTTTGGAGTTGCATCAATTCCTTGTGTTCGACACTGGTACTATACGATCCATATTCTTGCGGAAGCGTTAGTCTAGGTAAATTATTACTTGAGATTAACCACATCAACATCCAAGGAGCATTGAAGATGGAATAGGGACTTCGGTTTCGTTTGGTTTTAATGTTCCTTAAACTATCTATTTCGATTATGTTGTTTTCTTTCGAACGCAAGAGCGAGTAGTCGTTTTGTTCTAGGAGAAGGGTTTAGCCCATGGCTATCCCGTAACCACTTTGATTTATCTTTGAATGCAATTTCTCGTTTTCGTTTATCTATTCTTTGTCTGGGTGCTTGATTGACTTGTGTTTACGAAGGCCAAATAGATGCATGTTTTAGGAACTTAGGAGAGGAGCAAAAATAGAATTCTAATTCCCGATAATCAAGCTTAGAACAATCCAGGCTAGGACACAAAATTAGGGTAGTAGCGGTTGAGGATGAAACAGATGAATCTTAGAACTTATGGGTTTAGTTTTAGATGTCATCCACAAAAGTAGGGGATAACTTTACTAGATCACGTGTCTATGCCTTGAGAGAGGGTAGATATCATATTAGGATCGTCAGCCTTAGATAACTTGATTGGGAATGCATGATTAGATAGGTTGATTGTTGGTTTGGGAAGTCTGGTGGTGAAACCGTAATCCTAGAACGTTTATCTCACTGTTAAGAACTCGTTAGTTTATTATTTTTAGTTATTCATTCTTAAAACCAACATCCGTTGTTTGTAAGTTTGATTTGTAGTTTCGGTTTAGGTTGTGTTGCATAGTACCTGTGAGATCGACACCGAGAGCACTACACACGTGCCGTCCACTTGCGGGTAGTTTAGATTAATTTTGTTTAATTTGGAACACATCAGAAGGCTATGATATTAGAATAGGGAGGCATCTCGTTCTGTACCTATGGTTAAGATAGATTTCATTCATATTTTTTTTCTAAACCCATGTACGAGTAGATCTATTACCACGGGTTAAAGTTTTGCCAACATGTAATGAAGGCTTGTGCTTAATGCTCGGTTATGAATTTTAACGTTTTCAGATTAATTGGTTATTTCTAATGCTTTTATTCTTGCTGATCACTTGAATGAATGATTATAAAATTCTGATTGCATCAGAAGGTGGATTAGATTTTGGAACTTAGCCATGATTTAGGGTCTTAATCGATTTAGAACCTTGACCGAATGGTTGATTGAACTCAAGGATTAGGATATCGGTCTTAGTGCATTTATTATGTTTATTGCAAAATCGAAAGATGGGTAGTACGTATGCTAGATAGTGGGTTTAGGCATCAGAAGAGTCATTCCCTAGGATAGTGCTTGAATTTTCTCTAAACTCGTGATAATATCTATAACCATGATCTTTATTAGCACTTCATCGCATTATTGTGCATCTCTCGAAACCTATAGTGTTTTATCTTATTGCATTTAGTCCTTTCCGGAGTCCTAGTCATTTTGTCTGCATTTTTCTTATCTTTTTATCGAGTCTTCCTTACTTACATCGGATTTATACCTTGTTTTTGGTTGCTCATCTATTATTGTGCAGGTACCATTGTATGAGTAGCTCCATAGAAAAGCTACTCATATATGATCCTGAGATTAAAAAAAAGTACGGGACTTGCGCAAAAAAAGAAAGATAATTGAACCTACAGATTCTGAAACTGAAAGAGATAAAGAGAGCATACCAGAAACACATGGTTTCGAGGAGGTAGAAATTGAAAGCACAAGCTCCAACACAAGCCGCAAAGAAAGAGACGCTACTAAACATGAAATAGACGCTGCCAAAGAAACCTATAGATCTTACACAGCTCTAAAGCATACCCAGTTGCTATCGTGCATAACATGTTCGACGGAAAACCAAGTTAAGCTGCAATTGGCTTTCATACAGATGCTTAAAATTTCTTCTTTCAGAGGAATGGAGAATGAGGACCGAAATGTACACCTTACTAACTTCAAGATGCTCTGCAGCACCACCAACGTCGAAACAAGAGCCGCACACGAGGACCTATACTTGTCAGCATTCCCATTCTCACTTAAGGATGCAGCACAAAGTTGGTTGTTCAACATGCACGCTGCTTCCATCACCTCATGGAAGGACCTAGAGCAAAAGTTCATGCAGCGGTTCTTCCCAGATCATAGGACGTTGCTAACCAAGAGCCGAATCAACTCGTTCCTTCAAGAAAGAGTTGAGAGTCTACATGATGGGTGGGAACGATTCAAGAGATATCAACGCATTTGTCCACATCATTGGATGGACAAGAAGTATCTCATCACCAACTTCATGCAAGGAATCCAAGAGACAACATGCTTCAGATTTCAACAACTCGAGAACCTGATTGAGAACATGGCAGGGCAGGGAGGCAAGAATGTTGGAGCTTAGAACCGTGATCTCCCATCCAAAGTTGAAGTAAAGGAGGTAGGTATCGCTAACCCGAATTTCACTGACATAAAGCAACAAGTTACTAAGATCTACAATATGATGGCGAGTCTACAAGTAAAGTAACAAGACACATCTATAGGCCAAGGAATAGAGGAAGTCAACTACGTCAACAATAGGCCTTACCGACATAGCTACATCAAGAGCCATCCCAACCTCTCTTATGGCAAGACATGTAATGTAGCGAAACCGCAGGACTTTCAACTACGAATGATGCCAAGAAACAAGAACAAAGGTTTCCAGGTGAGGGGGAGTGGCCAGAACCAAGGCTATCAGCAGCACGCATAACCCTCAGGTGACTCTGACGTTCTTCCTATACTGCAAATGTTGTTGCAGGAATAGAAGAATCGCAGCTACGCGCTTGGAGGAATCAAGGCTGAGCAAGATGACCAAAGGAAGCATATGGAGAGCTTCCAAACATACCTAAAACACCTTGAAATACAAGTGGCTCAGTTGGCCCAAGGGTCTAGCCGACAGCATGGACAGCTCCCCGGGAAACCTGAGGCAAACCCCCGGGAGCAAATCAACACCATTTGTCTGAGGAGTGGCAAGACGGTGGAGCAACCCACACCTTCTACAGCCACGAGAGAAGAGCATCCAAGCATTACAAATGAACAACCCATTGCTCAAGGCATGGAAGAGGACCCAAGGCCACCACCCATACTCTTCCCCCAGCGCCAAAGGAAGCAGAACAACGATGCTCAATTCGCCTAATTCGTGAAACTCCTAAGGAAGTTGCAGGTCACCATCCATTCAACGATGCACTCGTGAAGACTCCAACTTCTGCCAAATTCCTCAAGGACATAATAGCAAGGAAGAGGGCTGTATACAATGAAGTTCTGATGGTCACTATTTCTCTCATGCAACTGCCTACCAGGCTAAGAAGATGCTCGATCCAGGTAATTTCGTCATCCCTTGCAAGATTTATGATTATGATATTGATTATGCACTAATCAACATCGGAGCAAGTGTGAGCTTGCTACCACTTTTACTTCTTGAGAAACTCAATCGAGTAGGAGATCTACAGCCCACGTGCATGCTGATTACCTTGGCTGATCAGTCCGTATAAAATCTCGAAGGCATCTTGATGAATCTCGCAGTACAAGTGGAAAAATTTTGGTTCCTAATAGACTTCGTAGTAGTGGACATGGAGATGAACCAAAAGATTCCATCATTTTGGGAAGACCATTCCTCAATTGCACCGAGGGCAGACATGTCATGAAGTTCAGAGACGAGTCCATTGAGTTCAAGCTCGACGATATGCTTAAGAATCCGTACATGGCTGAACCCCTTATGCACATTGATGTGGTGGATGAACTAACTAAGGAAGTTTGATATGAGCATCGAGACATCCACCCCGTGTAGATAACACTGTTAACATGCACCTCGAGCCTATTTCAGTCACCCCAGAACGTCGAGAAGTGCATACAACTCATAGAGGAGTTGATAGCACTATAAATAAGCATTCACCGGCACGTGCCCACCCTATATCCTGCGCATCTTGAACTAAGATCGCAAGGCCCGCGTGAGTTGGATCGTGTCCCGCCACGGGCGGATCTCTTGGTACTATGAAGCAAATTCTCGAAACTACGAAGCCCGATTAGGCTACTCAAAGAATCCACGTGGAGTCATCAATCGTTAAGCACCCCACACATGTAGATAGACGCCTCACCTCGGGCAAAACTCTCAGGGTTTATTGACGCCTTACAAAGTCCATGAGGGGTGGAGGAAGAGCCCGCATAGGCTACTTACGAGAACTTGAGTTCGAAGGGGCTAGGTGGAACCCCATGATGGGAATCTTTTTCTAAGGTAGAGAACCCGTGCGAGCATAGTGACAAGACCGAGCGGGCTACATTGTTTCAGATTTGCATATCACCTCCTACACCCTCCATCGTCCGCTTATGCACGGATCCCAACTATAGCACCGAGAAAGCACCCAAGATCGACCTCAAAACCCTTCCATGAGTGCTCAGTTATGCGTTCCTTGGTCTAGAATCTACATACCCTATGATTATAAATGAATCTCTTGACAGGCCACAAGTCGGTAATTTGGTCGGTGCACTCAAGCGATACCGAGCCACCATCGGGTATACACTAGAGGATATAAGGGGTATCAGCCTTGAGCTTTGCATGCACCGTATCCACTTGGAAGATGAGTCAAATTCATCCATAGAATACGAATGCCGATTCAATCCCAACATGATTGAGGTAGTTAAGAAAGAAGTATTGAAGCTTCTAGATATGAGTATCATATACCCCATCTCCGATAGCGCTTGAGTTAGTCCAGTATAAGTGATACCAAAGAAAGAAGGCATCATTGTCGTCCCGAATCAGAACAACGAGCTTATTCCTACACGAAAAATGATGGGGTGGCCCATGTACATAGATTACCACAAGCTCAACACAAACACCAAGAAAGATCATTTTCCATTGCCTTTTATCGACCAAATGCTTGAAATATTAGCGTTTCACTCCAATTTTTGTTTTCTTGATTGCAATTCATGATTCTTCCAGATCCTAATCCATCTGAACAATCAAGAAAAGATGACATCTAATTGTCCATTCGGGACATTCGCCTACTGTTGGATGCCATTCGGCTTATGAACGCACCCACTACATTTCAGCGATGCATGACTTCCACCTTTTTTTATGTTAATGGTGATATTATAGAGGTGTTATGGATGACTTCTCAGTCCATGGCTCCTATTTTGAATTGTGTCTGACCAATCTCTGTATAGTGTTAGACAAGTGCTCAATTGTTTCATGCTCAATTAGGAGAAATGTCACTTCGTGGTCCGGGAAAGAATTGTTTTAGGCCACAGGATTTCGGAAAATGGGATCGAAGTCGACAAGACTAAGATCGAGGTGATCGAGAAGTTACCCCCTACAAGGAATGTCAAAGCAATCCGTAGTTTCCCGGGGCACGCGGGGTTTATACCAACCAGACCGTACACGATGCTCAGTGCAATTACTCCTCGATGGATAAAGAGCTGTTGGCCATCATCTTTGCTTTTGAGAAGTTTTGCTCTTACCTTGTCGGGTCCAAGGTAATTGTTTACTCCGATATGCAGCGTTGAGATATTCGCTCACCAAGAAGGACGTGAAATCCAGGCTTATACGATGGATCTTATTCCATCAAGAATTCGATTTTGACATACGAGATAGGAAAGGGACACAAAACAATGTTTCTGACCATTTGTTCCGCTTTAAAATTCCAGTCGACATCCCTATCATTGACTCTTTCATAGATGATGTTGTCATGGCCATAGACGGAGCGCTCGCACCATGGTACACACATTTTGTTAACTACCTCATTTCTGAGGTTCCAGCACAAGGGCTAAGCTATAGTGCTAGGAAGAAGATCATAAACGACGTCAAGGAGTATTATCATGGAAGAGGAGGAAGTGTATGTGCTTTTTGACTGTCATTCTTCTGACTATGCATGCCATTTTGCCGCCTCCAAAACATCAACTAGAGTTCTCCAAGCCGGATTCTATTAGGCTACGCTATAGAAAGATGTTAGTCGTTTTCACGATTATGTGCTGCGTATATTTCCTTATGAATTTTTTTAATCGCAAAACAGCTTGCGCGAGCTGAGCAAATGAACTGTGCGTGCTATGCATCTATCACACAGCCTGCGAGGGCTACATCACATTACTCGCGCGGATCCGAGACGTTTACAAAGGTAAGTAGTGATTTCGAGTAACCCGAGCTATTTTACACTCATGAAACAAATTCCCCCTGAGCGGATCTGACGTGCATCAACTCTCTCACCACCAACCGACACTTGTCGAACCACCATCACATCGTTCCTCGCCGCAACCCTGCATCTGAGAGTACCCATTCACTGATGAATCCCTAAAAAACTCGAAATCTTTCTCCCTCATTTTTCTGTCAAATCTCTCTCAAATTGTTCAATTTCCATGATAAATCTAGGTATTTTCGAAAACTATCTTGTGTTTTCGACCGATTTGATCTATATTTAGGCCTGCTTGGAGGAATTTGGGATGATTTTAATGGATTGTGGTCAAATTCTAAACTGGAAATTGTGATTTCACGATCTCCCCGTGCATGCTAGGGTTAGAACCCGCACGGGCTACCCCATTCGGAACATAGCCCCCGTGTGTGTCGTGCCTCACTCCGAGTCGTTGAATTTTTTTGGGATGAGCCCCCGAGCAGGTTGCTTCATGAGCCCACGCGGGTTAGGGAAACATGTCAGTTTAATCAAGCATCTTGTTTCTCTTTGTATGTTTTGCATATGGCCCCTAAATTTTTCAAGAGTTCAAAGAAGAGATAAGACGACTACGATCCAGAGGAGAGATGGCCCACACAGTCGGATGCCATCATGCACCTCACCGCCTACACACCTATCACCACCTCCCACCGATAATCAGTGTTGTAAAAGTCGTTAGGCGCTAGTCGAGCGGTCCGTCAACGCCTAGCGACTAGTCGAATTAATCGGTGATTAGTCGGGAGACAAACGCAAATAGGAGGAAAAAACACAAATAGGGAAGGGAAAATGCTCTCTAGGGTGATGCCTAGGGTGATTTCCGGCGAGTTCTCCGGCGACCGTTTCTAGGGTTCCGGCGAGTTTTTCCGGCGGTTTCTAGGTTTCCGGCGACTTTTTCCTGTTTTCTTAAGCAACATCGTACAACACTACTTTGAAGAGACTAGGGCTCGGAAGTTCAAGAAAGGGCTGGTCGACTCCATAGGGCTCCTTGGAGCTCCTTGGAGCTTGAATCCGCCGGAATCTTTAGGTTCTTGGCCGGATTTCGGGTCTGTTACTGGAA
>CM071864.1:34656572-34705088 GCA_036759665.1 Gynandropsis gynandra | reverse complement strand
GCGGCTTATCTCATTAATCGCCTCCCGACACCGACCCTTGGTATGTCCTCCCCTTACAAGTGTCTCTTCCAACAACCACCAAACTATACTAAACGTCGTGTCTTTGGATGTCTATGTTACCCTTGGTTACATCCCTATACAGCCAAAAAATTAGAACCCAAGTCCGATCCATGTGTCTTCCTAGGGTACTCATCCACTCAAAGTGCATACGTTTGTCTTGATCCGCTTAGGTCGCGCATATTTATCTCCCATCATTTCCACTTCATTGAGTCTATCTATCCCTTTGCCGAGCCTACTAAATTTTTCCCACAAACCAAAAAAACCACCTACGGTAGCCACCTCTTCAAATAGCGTCAATCCTACACCATCCTTCTCGCCACCACTCATTGCTCCATTGCCGGTTCAGCCCCTAAGCTCGGATCCTTCACCGCTGCAATCCTCGGATATTGGCTCTCCGTCTTCGACTCCTCCCCATGTTAAGCCTCCAACGTCGTCACAGTCTCCTGAGCTTATTATCTTGGATGTGCCACCGCAACGTCCTCGCAGAAATTCGCACCCGATGGTTACTCGCTCAAAGAGTCATGTTGCTAATCAAAATAACCGATCTGCTCTTGTAGCTCAGGTAGAAGGTGAACCGGCTAATATCACTCAAGCCTTGAAAGATCCTCGATGGCGTGATGCAATGGATTCTGAGTTACAAGCCTTACATTGCAACCAAACGTGGCAGCTTGTTCCCGCAGCACAAGCAAAGAATATTGTTGGTTGTCGATGGGTGTTTCGAATCAAACGCAAACAATATGGATCCGTGGAACGATTCAAAGCTCGACTTGTTGCAAAGGGGTTTCACCAAAGACTGGGCATCGATTATCATGAGACATTCAGCCCGGTTGTCAAACCTACAACCATCCGTGTTATATTGAGCATTGCGGTCTCCCGTGGATGGTCTCTCCGACAAACTTGATGTAATAACGCCTTTCTTCAAGGCTGTCTCATGGAGGAGATATACATGTCTCAACCCCCGGGTTTCATTGATCCAACTCATCCTACTCATGTGTGCAGACTTCAGCGAGCAATCTATGGCCTCAAACAAGCTCCTCGAGCATGGTATTCGGAACTTCGCATATTTCTTCTTGCTCGCGGCTTTAACAACTCTTTGGCGGACACCTCGTTGTTCATTCTCAACACAAACGCGCTACAATTTTATGTGCTGGTTTATGTTGATGATATTGTTGTTACAGGCAATTGCTCATCAAAAGTACAACAGTTCATTGATGCCCTAGTCGCCCGCTTCTCCATCAAAGACTTGGGTGAGTTATCATACTTTCTCGGAGTAGAAGCAACGCGGACATCTCATGGCCTTCTTTTGACTCAACGGAAGTACATTCAGGATCTTCTCAACTGTTGTCTCATGCATCAAGCAAAGCCGGTTCCTACGCCCATGCCGTCATCATCTCGTATGACACTTGACACGGGGACTTACCTCTCCAATCCCACGGAATACCGGTCCATTGTTGGAGGACTACAGTATCTATCTCTCACACGACCGGACGTTAGCTTCGTTGTCAAGAAGCTGTCCCAATTCATGCATGCTCCCACGGATGTTCATTAGCAAGCCGTCAAAAGAGTCCTATGTTATCTTGCTGGCACGAAGGATCGAGGTATCTTCTTATCTGTCAAGAACACCCTCTCCTTACATGCCTTTACCGATGCAGATAAGGCTGGAGACTCACTTGATCTCAAGTCCACCGGAGCGTATCTACTCTTCCTTGGTGCGCATCCTATTTCCTGGTCGTCTAAGAAGCAAATCGGACTCTCCTGTTCGTCTACCGAGGCTGAATACCGATATATTGCGTCCACGGCCGTGGAAGTTCTATGGGTCGTTGCTTTACTATCGAAAGTTGGAATCAAGTCATCATCACCACCTACCATCTACTGCGACAACATTGGAGCGACATACCTCAGTGCTAAGCCCGTCTTTCACTCCCGAATGAAACACTTGGCTCTTGACTATCTCTTCGTCCGCGGCCTGGTCGAGTCGAATACTCTTCGGGTCACTCATGTACGAGCTGCGGATCAACTTGCGGACATTCTCACGAAGCCTCTCCCGAGACTACCGTTTGAGCTTTTGTGTTCTAAGATTGGACTCACCGAGGGTGCTCCATCTTGAGGGGGCGTGTAAAGGATACATGTATAGGGGTATATAAGTCTTTTTGTAATTAGATCTATTATTATTGTAATTAGGTCTAACTTTGTATATTTAGCCGTTTTGGCTCATTTGAATCAATTAATCTGATTTCAAATTATCAGGAATTAAATGCTTAATGAACATCAAACACATGCAATTTGAAGTTTCCTAGCGTTCTAGTTTCTTACGATCTTCAACACATCTCGATTCCCTAATCGTTGGACAAACCTACCTAATCGTAAAGTCGTAACCATTCAAAGCAAGCACGATCAGTAACTGCTCCTTTCATTCAGCAAACTTCGACCTATTCAATATAAAGATCAAACTAATGTTAGCGGAGATACATGATGTCAATGGCACAACTCTAAACAAAAGATATCTCATATGTTAGACTTCCATTCAATAAAACATTAATAGAATGATAACACAAGATCCAATCCCATCACAAGGAATCTGCACTCCTGCTCAACCACGTGCCCGATCGGTATACCATGGACCGCGTTCTGACTTCCCCTCTATGGAGGCCGTTTTTGATATTCTCAGGTATATCGCGGAAGAGAGCTGGTACTAGTCCTTCATGGTAGACCAGCAATGGGACCTCGAGGCAGCGAGTTATGCAGAGCAATAGTAGTTCAATGAGCAATCTATCTAGCATTCATACTACATTATGGAGTCCGTTTGGCGATTCCAACAGCTAACCATGTAGCATTTCTCAAAGCCTTACGTCCTACTCACTCGGGACTACGACATGCCAGGCATTCCCTACCATCCACGCATCCCCTATGAGCTTCAGCCATTCTTTGATCCACCTTGCCAAGAGAACTCCTCATAGTCGCCAGACCCTCAGGGCACCTCCGGTGGGGAGGAAGAGGATTATTCTACTTTTCATTCTTCTTTTTCTCTTTTCTATCTTTATTGCTTTCTAGAACTTAACTCTTTTCCTTTTTCGCATTTATTTATACTTTGTTATCTATTATGATGTATCGTTTTTTTCTATTTTGGATTATATGACTCCTATCACAGGTTCTTCACTCTGATATTGCCCAAATTAGAGTAGACGTGTATAATATCCAATTGTACCACCAACTCGGGAAAGCAGAATACATAAGGTGTACATGTTCTCCACTTTTATTATCCTCTCCCGAATTTCTGTATAGGAGTTCTCTTACAGATTGTAAACAACTAGATTGTGCTCTGTTCAAGTCTAGGGGGTACTCTTTGCGTGATATGCTTGAGACTAGGATTAGACGTAGATTTTTCCGTTTAAGTTGTAACCCGATTCGGGCGGACCCTAACATCGATCGTGCCCCATGAAAACCCATAAACATGCACGTCCTCTCCCCTTAGCCCGTGCGGGCTGCACCTCCAAAACAATTTGCACGGGCACCAAAACCGCTCAGATGGTCATGAAAACATAGAGCCCGTGCGGGGTGGTCACCTAGCCCGCGTGGAGCGCTTGTCGGATAGAAACCCTAAAAAGGGTTAGAACGAGGGAAAAGAAGGAAAAGGTGCCGCCAAAAGATTGATGTTTTCCAAGACAAATGTATGATTTTCTGGAAAGAAACTTCGGATTTGATCAATTGTCAATTTTGTGGAAAAGATTAATTTTATTTGACAAGAAATGGAAAATCGATTCCGTTTCGTCGTATGTGGTATTTACCAATTACAGACAGGATAAAAAGATTGTATCAATCGGAGAAGACCAGAAGCGACATAAGATGGCATGCCGAGCATTCAAGTCCTGACGGAGAAATGTGTCATCCCTCAGATGGTGAGGCGTGGAAACACTTTAACAAGGTATATCATCCTGATTTAGCTGAGAGTCGAAATGTTTATTTAGGCCTTTGCACTGATGGTTTTACTCCATTCCGGATGTCTGGGAGAAATTATTCGTTGTGGCCAGTTATTATGACACTGTATAATTTACCACCAGATATGTGCATGAAGCGTGAGTTTTTGTTCTTAAAAATATTGATTCCCGGGCCTAATCATACGAAAAGAAGTTTGGATATATTTCTTCAACCACTAATTGAAGCATTGAAAGAATTATGGAAGAGAGTTCCAGCGTACGACGTTTCGAGACGACAAAATTTTATATTACGAGGTGCTCTTATGTGGACAATAAGTGATTTTCTAGCTTATGGTATGCTATATGGGTGGACAACGCATGGTCGATTGGCTTGTCCATATTGCATGGAGAAAACATATGCTTTTCAGTTGAAGTATGGACGAAAGACGAGTTGGTTTGATTGTCATCGTCGTTTTCTTCCTCCTGATGATACACTACGACGCAACAAGAGGAATTTCAAAAGGAATATTGTTGTGCGGAAATCTCCTCCTCCAGTTTTGACCGGCGAAGAGATATTGTATGAACGACTTCTTGCTTTGGGTATTCGTAGGAGTATAGATTGCAAAGGAAACAATCATCCAAGAATTGATGGTTACAGAATTACCCATAATTGGTACAAGAAGAGCATATTTTGGGATCTACCGTATTGGAAAAATCTGAAGTTTCGCCACAATCTTGATTTCATGTACATAGAGAAAAATTTTTTTATAATATCATCAATACAGTAATGAACGTTACAGGAAAAACGAAGGATAATATTAAATCACGAAAGGATCTCGCAGAGTATTGCTCACGAAAGGAGTTACATATAAGTGGAGATGGTAAAGCTCCAGTTCCGATATTCAAATTGTCAAATGTGGAAAAATATAAATTGTTGAACTGGTTGAAGGAAGACGTGAAATTTCCTGATGGTTATGCATCTAACATCGGAAGGTGCGTCGATATTCATGGAGGAAAGTTATCAGGGATGAAAAGTCACGATTGTCATGTATTCATGCAACGACTGCTTCCCATACGTTTTTCTAAATTGATGGACAAACAAGCAAACGAAGAAATTGGAGGTAACATGATTATTTTATATAGTATAACTAGTGATTAATAATTTATAGAAATATTAATTGTAAAATAAACTAATTAATATACTTGAATTTTTAGGTATTGGCATATTTTTCGAGATTTATGTGCGAGAAACTTAAGTGTAGATGTGGTTCGTAGACTTAAAAGTAACATAGTTACAGTACTATGCAATTTGGAGAAGATTTTCCCACCATCATTCCTTGATGTATATGTTTGGAGATTTCAAGTACAAATAAAGGTGTGCAATCCACCTAAAAAAATTTGATCTCTAAACGGTGAGTGGAGTTCATTGGCTATCCAAAAACCTAAATAATTAACATTCTATTGTTGTAACCACAATGCAAGAGTAGTTGTAAAGAACAATTTTAGAATCACCAGAATGGCCATATTAGTGGGACTAACGAATCATTGGAAGTGGACATTAAGGAGATTCAAAATATAATTTTTCAACACCTAATATCAATTCTAACATTGTTGATCCTGTTATGACATTATCATCATGTGACAATTCATAAAAACAAGAAATTTTACAAAGCCTATATAACAATGATGTACAAGATGAGGCAATTAAAATATAGAAAATATTTCTCTTTATAGAAGACCGTGGTTTATACTCTAGAACATAAATGAATGTGATCTAAGGATTGACGAGGATTCAATTCATTTGAGAAATCCATGGACAATGAAAAATCTAAAAAAAATGTTAGATTGCATGAAAGAAAAATTAAAATAAATAGGTAATAACAAAGTCTTGGTCTTAGTTGTGTTACTGGAAGGTTTACAGCGAGTCGGATGTCACTGTGTCTTTAAGACCTAACCAATTGTATGATAAGTAGAAAGGTAAAATGCTTGACTTGCTGCTAAATGTTACAAAAAGAAAAAAAATTGACATCAACTGCAAAAAGACTTATTATCCAATTTTTAAGAAAAAATCTCTAAATTTGCTTTTGGCTTCAGTGACTCGTTATGATCGAGCTTCACCGAATATATGCAAAACCACCTTTCTAAATGGTAACATAGAGAAGGAAGTATATACGGTTCAAACTGAAGGTCTTATAGACATATGTAGTGTGTTAACATTTCCTAGGTGATAGTCGGGTAATGGACGAGCGCCTAGATAGATTAGTCGGTGACTAGTCGTTATCCAATCGTTTTTTATATTTTTTTCTAAAATTAAAAATAAATAAAATATAATCTTTAATTTTTTTTTTCTGACCATCATTCTTTTTCTTTAAGAAGCCATGAATAAATGTACGTACATTACTAGCCAATAAAACATCAACCTTTATATACATCCTTTTTAATGTTTTAGGTACAAACAAAACAATTCGCTCCAAATCTATTTTAGTTATAAAATATTTTCTCTAATTATCAAAATGACATATTTTTGTAGAGGGGAGAGACAAAAAGTATAAGAACAAGGACTTTTGGATAGTGCAAAAGAGTGTGAAGCTATCATACTATTTGGAAAGATAAAGCTAACAGCGTAGATGGGTTAAAGATGAGCTCATGACGGCAACTAGCTGAGAGATCGACTAAGTTTTTCCTAAATGTTCTCTTTACTTAATTTTTTTGTTGTAGTTCTTTTTCGAGATATGGATCCATAGATTTGATTCAAACTTTAGACTAGAGATATGTGTGTTTGAACTCATCGTACTTTTCTATGAGATTCCTTATTGGTTGCTTTTTATGGTCTAATGCATGTCTTATTCTTTCAATTATTGATGAAACCCCTTCAGTTGATTTTAACATTAAATAATTCAAATGGAGATGGCCGATTATCTAGATCGTATTCATTAAATTAACATGAGTGATCATATCGAGATGTAAGTTAGTCGGTTTATGAATTATGATATTGAACGATAATGCTTTCAACACATAAGTTATTAGATAGAGACTTCAATGGTTGAAATGTTTGAATTGGGATCTAGACTTCGCGAGAAGGTAAATCTATTAATAATATACTCAATAAGTATGTCATTAGATGAATACGTCAATGAATGAAATGCTCGAATAGGATCTAGATTTCAATAATTGATTCCTCGATAGAAACAAAATGGGATTTTCCGAAATCCATAATGAGTTCATGTATGTGAGAAGAAATCTCCAATCTAGAGGCATCATCTCATTTTATATAACTATAATTATTGTTTATTTTACTTCAATATAAGAGATATAAACACACCTTGTTCATGATCGAAGTTTCTATGATATATACTTTAAATTCCTTTTAGTACTTGTGTTTAACCCTCTTACTATATGATCCATTACCTTACGTCATATTTTGTCTAGGTATAAACTATGAAACTTGAGATGCAGTAGATCACACCTACATCTCTCACAAAGTTTTTGGCACCATTGTCATAGAAGTTAGGAGATTTTAACTATTTAATTTTACAAATCTAAATCATTCTTTATATATCCTTTTTGTCTTTGTGTATTGTGTAAGTACATACTTTTTTTATCAGAAGTGCTAGAAGTTCTAGACTCGTCAACTCAATCCATATATAAAAATGATAACAAGGACCATCCGAAAGAAAACAAATAATGGTTGATAATATAAGCAATAAGTTTCTTAGGAGGATACTTATGAAGCATACACCGCTACCAAGAATATCTGACACGTATCATGCTTTCAATGGTCAAATATAGATCATACTCGATTTTAACTTCGACCATCATTTCTAAAGATGTTGAATCAAAACTTATTTTGAAGGAGATTCAAGGATGATCTAAACCTTCACCTATCGAGGTTTAAGATGTTGTGAGACTTAGACAAGAAAGTTCAAGGAGTGACGGATGAGGTTGTTATGCTATTGGATTTTTCATTTTCTCTTATGGACTGAACATAGGAATGGCTTTAAAGGTTGGAGCATCCACACATGGAATCATTTTGAGCAAAGGTTCATGATGAGGTTCTTCCCGCCGTACAAGACACAAACGTCGAATAACAAGATCAATTTCTTTACTTAGGAGGAAGATGAGATGTTGTATGAGGCGTGGAAGAGATTTATCGTGAGACTCTGATAAGAAATCTACATTTGGATTAGTGCAGCATGTGGGGATCACTTCACGATCTTCACTTCACTCACCTCGAAGAAAAAGTCGAGGAAATTGTGAATGAAAGGAACAATCCAAGTGACTATGTTAGGAAAGTTCCATAGAGGGAGATGTCAAATGGTTGAAATGTTTTAATAGGGATCCAGTCAAGGCAAATATAGTGATAATATGTTCGAGATGTCAACGATTTAAATGCTCGAAAAAGGATCTAAACTTCTAGATAATGTAGATCAATATAAGATGATCGACTTCTCCGATTGAAAAAAGTGACACTTTTCAAAATCTTTAATGAGTTCATGCATAGGAGAAAAGTTTTCCAACCTAGAAGCATTCTCTCATTTTATATCATTGTAATTGGAGTTTATTAATTATACTTGAACATAACATATATAAAAACATACTTTTGTAGTTAATAACTATAGTTTTTTTGTCAAATCGATAGTTTAAAAATTGTTTTCACTGCTTGTTTCTGACCCTAGTACCACATGATATGTATCATTGCCGAATTTCTAGTTTATGCATAAACTATAAAACATGAGATGTATTATATTATATCTAGGCGACACAATAACATAACGTGGGGAGGCTACATGAGATTAAGAAGTTTCTCTCTAAGAACTTCAAAATTAAATATATGGATGAGAAATCCTATGTGATTACAATATAAATATTTTGGAACATAACACAAATATTGTTAAGGATTTCTTAGAAATGATATATTAAAAAGATAAGAGAATCAGGATCGAAAATTAATTCGTAAGGATATCTCTAATTCATAAAGTGGACAAGTTCAATAACATGCTGATCATCTCGTTTTCATACGTATTTCTTGCACGATTTAGGAGACGTTTTTGATACATATGTGATGTTTTACGTATGATTCCGTATCCGTTTTACTTGCTTTCGTGCTTTTCATGTTCTTACAGGCTTTTACGCGTATTTGGACCATTTTGGAGCTAAAGGAACATGCACGGAGCTAAGGAGCAACTTTGGGGATCATCACGGGACAAACGGGACGAGATTGAGCATGGAGAAGCTACGGCCAATTGTGTGGACAATTTAGCATGTCTCGGGCAAGCATGCCCGACCATTTTGCCTTATGCCGAGCGGGCACACATGCCATGCCCGATCGGGCATCATTCCAGCACCACAAGACGCGCACGAACTGCCCTAGCCGCACCCGAATGGGTACACTCACTACCCGAGCGGGTCGCGGCCCGTAACTGCTCAAAACTTAAGTAAAGTTAACTTAAAACATAAGGGAACTCGTGGGGCAATTTAGGCAACAATTGGACCGATTTAGGAGGCTGAAAAGGAGGCAAAAAGACGCCATTACAGCAAGCTTACAGAGGAGAACAATTCAGCGAAGATAGAGCAGATTCTTGCGAGGAGATAAGCGAGGAGCATTGGAGATCAAGCAGCACCACTTCGGTTTTGTTTGGTTTTTATGTTCCTTAGACTTTCTACTATGTTTATGTTTCTCTACAGACGCATGAGCGAGTAGTTTGGTTGTTCTAGGAGAAGGGATTAGCCCTTGCCTATCCCGAGACCGCTTTCGCGACCTACAGTTCTCGAATCGCGATCGAATCGACCAAACTACCCTGAATCTTCCTAAATAGACCTAGATCTAACCCATGGCAGTCCTATTCTCAAGATAGTTCATGAATTTACCTGGAATTCGTGATGAGAATGAGGAAATTTCTGATTTTTGAGAGAGGGGAGAAGAATTTCGAGTAAAATGCCTTGAGAGAGGGTAGGTATCATGTTAGGATCGTCCGCCTTAGATAGCTTTAATTGGGATTGCATGATAGATAGGTTGATCGTGTGTTTCGGTAGTCTTGTGGTGAAACCGGTTTCCTAGGACGCTTGTCTTATCGTTAGAACCCAAGTAGTTTATTTGCTTTTAGTATTTCATTCTTAATCCATATTCTTTCGTTAGCAAGTTTGATTCGTAGTTCGGGTTTAGGTAGTGTTGCGTAGTCTCTGTGGGATCGACACCTAAAATACTACACACGTGCCGTGCACTTGCGGGTAGATTAGGTTATATTTAACTATGATACGCATCACATGCAATGTCTAAAGAATGAGTTGAAACATAAAGATATGGAAAATACTCATATTCTTATATGGTTGGGAGCTTAATGAATTCTTAGATATGTACATAATCATACATCAATATTATTGTTAGAGTGTTGTGTTCGATACCTGATTAATCTCGAAATAGAGCACTAAAAAGATATAAAAAGATTTCTGATGTATTTGTAAAGCGCAAAAAGCATGTGCATACATATAGAAAATCAGAAAATCTATAGGTCATTGGTTATTCAGATTCTGATTTGGTTGGATTTGTTGATCCCACAAGGTGGATTTTCGGATATTTGTTACTATTAGGTGAAAACACATTGTCATGCAAAAATGAAAAATAGTGTATCGTCGTTGTTACACTATAGATGCTGAATTTGTGGTATACTTTGAGACTATAGTTTATTCGTTGTGGTTGTCAAGCCAAGCCGCTATGAATTTATTTGATAATTTTGCAATAGTTTTTTGCCAAAAAATGACAAGTATTCAAGTATTCTAAGGGTATCAAGCACATGGAAGTCAAGTATTCCGTTATCAAGGAGAATGTTAAGAAATATACAATTTTGTTTGGGCATATTAAAAGTGGTCTGATCGCAGTACATCCGTTGGCTAATATATTAACACCCAATACATTTACGGGTCACGTCAAACATATGGACATTATAGATAAATCTTTACTATTTTATTAAGTTTTAGTGAATGATTTTTTTCATTATATTTATGACACTATTTAAATTCAATT
Organism: Gynandropsis gynandra; assembly: GCA_036759665.1. NCBI lineage: Eukaryota > Viridiplantae > Streptophyta > Magnoliopsida > Brassicales > Cleomaceae > Gynandropsis > Gynandropsis gynandra. Next base: position 34,694,093 of record CM071864.1, on the reverse strand, counting down.
ATAATTATGTTTATTTCTATGTAAATTCAATTATAATTATGTTTATCTCTATGTATTTATTTTATTTTCTAGTCATGTTATCGTTATGATTAATTTACACGTAACAATTAATTATATAAGATGCTTAACATTATTTATATTCATATTAGTCATAAAGTCATCACATTACAAAAATGATGTTTGGTCATGAAGGCACCACATTAGAAAATGATGTTAAGCCACATTGATTCAATCATTTGTAATATTTGGAAGGGATCACAATACAAAATGATGTGTGAAAGCATTGATCCGTTCGATTGTGATTTAATTGAAGTGAATGATGTTAAATGTATAAAATTGTGTGTTTAAAGTTTAGTGGTTCATAAATCATCAAATGAATAAGTGGGAGAACGTAAGAATATTTTATGTGGTTGGTTCACATAATACTTGATAATATGGACTATAAATTTAAAGTCGGAAATAACTTTTATTTATTTAAAGACATTGGTTTTAATTTAATTATATGTTTCCATTATCGAAATAATGGCACAAGGTTACTTAAAAATTAAAAAAAAAAAATCTTTACCCTAGGTTTATTTTACGATTTTATAAAAGGATAGTTAGAGTCGTCTAATCTATCAAATATTAGAAATAGTATTTATGGGATAAGGAAAAAACAAATAAATTTTGTTTCAAAAAATACGAGCATTGAAATTACGGACTAAGATATATTCATTATTTAATTTGTTTTGATTGTTACATAATTAATATTTTATCTAAATTTGTCATATAATTAATCTTTATAATTATAAATATATGATAACATAATCTGAAATTAGACTGTTTTGTCTTGTCAAGAGTTCTTCCGTTGATTTGAGCCTTCATTTTCTTCAAAATCAAATCATTCAAGTTTTTAGAACACTAATAATTTCTCTTTTGCAGGGTTGATACAAACATTACATAGAGTTCAACATGTATTTATTTAACACCAGATACACGATATTGTAAAGGAGTTTAAAAATGAAAATAATTTTCATTTGTTAAAAATAACTATATAGTATATTAAGACATATAAATATATAATATCAAATATAAATATATATATATTAAAGATATTTGTATTCTTCTTTTTTGTGTAATTAAAATGAAGAGGAGTTGCCCAGTTATAAGCAATACGATCTTTCTTGGATATAAAGAAATGTCAATTGGCTCAAATCCCAAGATATTCACAATTTCAACACTTTCATTGAATGTCTGTTGATGTCTTGCTAAAAATTTTATGTTGGAAAAATCATTTGGCATAAATATCATGATGAAAGAAAATATTATAATCATAAAAAATCCGCTTTAATTTGTCAACAATTTATTTGTTCATATGTTTTACAGATAAGACATCTCAATATTATTATTAAATATGGGAGAGCCTTTGTGAATAAGTGAACTACAATTTCGCTTGACCGTATGTTATAAATATTAACTTCTTTCTTCTTCTCGAGCTCTTGAATATATATCAAAATTTTTGAAGGGATGGGTTTTCTTCTATCACTTTTGATGCATCATTCCTTTGTTTGAGCAACACATGAGACATTATATTCATATAGTATCATTAGGTTGATATTGGTCAGAATATCTCTTCATTATCTTCAAAAGGATTAAATGAAGTTTTTCCAACATTTAGAGATCTACAAACCATTGAAGTTCTTAATGGATTTTCCTTTCCCATGTTAAAATGTGTTAAAATTCTCTTTGTATAATTTGATTGATGCACAAATATTCCACTCTTTAGAATTTTATCTATAAACCAATTGAATTGTTGAAGATATTTCATTTCAAATTCTTCTCTTAGTACATTTCGAGGATTTTCAATATCTTTTAGTGTCCTCGTTATATTTAAATCATTCACATAAAGAGCTATTATCACAAAAAAAACTTTCTGTTTTCTAAATAAATATACAAGGACAAATGGAATTATTCACAAATCTCCTCTTAAGTAGGTATTCACTTAGACGATTATACCACATACGTCCAGATTGTTTTAATCCACATAAAGATGGTTGCATGATCGGAAATACTTATTAGGCTATGCTTTTGGTTATTTTGACATTCTTAATCCTTCAGGTTTTAACTTATATATCATTATATGATGCAAACACTTTCATAAGGTGCATTTATAAATTTTTAGATGTCGTCAAACTCATCAAGTATCTGATTACATCCATAACATGAGAATATGTTTCATCATTATCAATTTTAGGTCTTTAGAAAAAACCTTATGCTCCAAGACATGCCTTATATTTTGACTTTATTCTTTTCATTTTTCTTTCGCACAAAAAACCATTTGCAACCAACTAGTTTAACACCATCAGGGGTTTGAATAGTAAAAACCAAATACTTTTCTTTTATTTAATGAGTCTAATTCTATCTATATAGTTTGTTTCCATTTTATCAATGATATTTTCATTTACTATATCCACGATGAATTTTTTTAAAAAAGATATGAAATAAATGATACTGATTGAATATTCTCTTTTTTATATCTAATGAAATTGAAATGATAATGAAGATCTGAAACCAGTGTTAGTATCAAAATTTCAAAATAGAGTCATTATATAAATTCTTTATTTTTCGAGGATTTTTATCTTTAGAATCAAGTCGTCGTCCATAATTCAAATGTGTTGTAGATTCATTTCCAATCGATTTATCATCCGTACTATAACATTCAACCCATAAGGCAATTGATTTCTAATATTTTATAAGTGTATGATCTTTTGTATTTCCAAATTATATTCTTTTGTAAAAGGATAAGATATAACAATGGAGGTGTTTTCTATGTTAGATCTTGTGAAACTTGTTTTATTCCTCCTACTAACATTGTGAACACATCCCCTTTTTGTGAATTAAGATATCTAATGATGGATGGTGATTTATATCCAATATAAATTCTCAATCTTTGATGTGGTCCCATTTTTGTCTGTTCCGGTGTAAGAATCGGAAATTGCAATTTTTTATTTGAGCAAGCAACATTACAAATGCAGCATTGCAGGTTGATAATACGCAAACGTGTGATCATCTGCTAAAGTGTCGATTAATACCATAAAGTATCAAAATGGTCAACTTGGTGGATGAATAGGTCCATATATATCCCCATGTATTTATTCTTAAAACGATGATGATTCATGCTCAATTTTGACAAGTGATGACCTTATTATCTATTTTCCTTTAAAGTTAGTAGTACATGTGATCTCATGAGATTGAAATATCTTCTTAGTTTTTTAACGGATGACCATTAGAATTTTCAGCGATTCTCTGCAACATTATTGAATTAGGGTGACCCAATGGATCATGTCAGATCTTAAACACGTCTTTATAATTTTAGGCGAAAGAGGCATATGAATCAACCATACTTATTGTTATGAAATATAATCGAAAGGATAAACCTGATAACTTTTCCACAATATGGTTCTTTCCAAAAATTATTGTCGTGATATAAAGATATTCACAGTTTTATTCATTTGTTGTTTCAACATTATAGTCGTTTTAGCGAATGTCTTTGAAACTCGGTAAGTTTATTTGTGATTGTAGAGAGAATAATTCACCTTGTATTATGAATTTTGTTCCTCCAGAAGTTTAAAAGTTTGGTTTTCCATATTTCTCAATTATTTTTGCAGTTTCAGATATTGTATTTACATTGGATTCATGCGTTCTAAAATTGGACATATACTTTTTATCTTTTAATATTGTGTGTGTTGTAGCACAATCCGCTAGACATGTATATCCATTATATATATTTGATCGAAACATATTTTATGTTACTTTGATCCGATAAAGATATTGATAAACCTGAAAAATAGAAAACAAAAGTTGCATATAATATATACAAGTTTAACGAAGTAGTAAAACAAAAGATAATTTAAAGAAAACTTAAACCAATACTGGAACAAATATACGTCCAAAGTTAGATAACAAGCTAAATCTTAAAAGAGACAATGACAACAAAAAGAAAATCATCTCGATATCTTTTTTCTTTCATCATTTTTTCAATTTTAGGTGAGTCCATAATGCGATATCCAGGTGTATTCCACCTTTGTCTTCATCAAGGAAATCATCGAAATCATCAAAAACAAAAATTTTCTGAACATCTTTACTTTTATCCATGACCACACCCGCGACCACGTCCACGGCTTTGACCGTGACCATACATATATTCGAGGCATCATCTAGGTTTGTTCTAGTCCTTGTTAAGTTTTATAAATTTTTCCTAGAATAAATATTCTGCAATGATACATACCGTGTAGTACCAGAATCACAGAGGGACTAAGTGAGATTTAATCTAATCATCCATGAAAACTAGGATCATAAAAATGTATAAGATAAGTGTGTGCATGATTTGAACATATAAACTACACTAAGCTACTGTTATATACAAAATTGGATGATGCTTTAGACTCGAATATTGTTTTCACATATGCAAATTCAATCATCTCCCTTGGACCCACCTACTCCCAAAGTGCAAATCTTATTCTAAATTACAAATCATTATCGTATCTGCTTAATGACTTATACACCAAACTTTATTCATGAACCTATTTGCTCTAGCAGTGCAAATTCCTATCCAATCATCTAGACCGTAACACAATACCTACATATTGAATGCATTACTGCTTGAATACATATAAATCTCAAAAGGGCATATTGAAAGTAATCAAAGGGTGCAAAGTGGTTCTCAAATGGGAACTAAAGGATGCATTGTATGTTTTGAAAGGAAAGACAATATATGGAGAAACCAACTGGAGTGTAAAGGCTCAAGATGTGACAATCTTATGGCATTCAAGATATTGTCATATAAATCAAAGACGACTGCAAGTCCTCGCAAGAGAAGGAATGTTAGAAAAGATCAAGATATCCAATATTACCTTCTATGAGAATTGTGTGTTGGGTAAAGCACACATGCTATCATTCAGCATGGCCAAGCATACTTCAAAGGCTCCTCTAGAGTACATACATTTTGATTTATGGGGGACTCCAGTGTGGCATGCTCAATCTCAAGAAATAGGTATTTTGTTACCTTCATTGATGATTTTAGTAGGAAAGTCTAGATCTATTTCTTGAAGAACGAAGATGATGTGTTTTGGAAATTGATGAAAGGAAGGTGTTGGTTTAGAACCTACATAGAAGAGTATCAAGATTTTTAGGACAAATAATTGTCTCAGGTTTTGTAACCAAAGATTTGAAAGTTTTTGCAACCCTAACAAGAAAAATGGCAACTGGATTCTCACAGAAAAGAGTTAGAATAAGGAAGTCATTAGATGTAAATGGATTTAGAAGGTATAACCTGGAAGTCCTAGAATAAAGAAGCCAGGATTTTAAGAAATGCTTGTAGCTTCAGGATATTCACAAGTAGAGGGAGTGGACTACCATGAGATTTTTTCACAAGTAATAAGGCATGCTTCCATCAAAATTTTGCTATTCATAGTAACCTACTTGGATATAAAATAAGACCAACTGGATGTTAGAATAGTTTTTCTCCATGGTAATTTAGTAACCTACTTGGATATAGAATAAGACCTACTGGATATTAGAATAGCTTTTTCCCATGGTAATTTAGTTGAGGAGACTCTATGTGAGAACCTGAAGGATTTGAGCTAAAAGGTAAATATAGTGTTTGCTAAAAAGTCTTTGTATGGCTTAAAGCAATCACCAAGGTTTGTTTCTTTTATAAGGAACCAACTATACAGCATGAACAACTTTGATTCTTGTGTGTACTATAAAATGTTAGCATATCACACCTATATCTATCTCCTTTTGTATGTAGATGACATGCTCATTGCATCAAAGAATAAAGGGGAACTTATCAAACTCAAGAGATTTCATAGTTGAACAATTGGATGAATTATAACTCATCTTTCATTGTTTGGAAAATAAAAGTTTCAAGGCGGATGAACGACTCAGTTGACAATGATGATTTTAAAATTATCCCCATCTTAGACAACAAAAATAAGTTAAAAGAGAAAACCTTTGGATATGTTCATTGATTTTCGGTTTGTCGTTTCAGGATTTGACAAGATGCTCCGCTTGTAAGACACTCATCCCAAAATCTTCCATTACAGGTGAGAATATCTACCGTCACCCTCCCAATGGTGGTCAATCTTTTTAAAAATTTAAATAATAATAACTATATTTTATAAAATTCAAGTTCCAATATAAATAAAAAATCTAAATATATTGTCTTAGGATGTTAAATCAACCATAAAAATGCAAGAAATGTCATCTTCCAATCCTTTGGGCTCCCACACAAAATTTTGATTCTCTGCAGGTTTTTGAACCACGTTTTTTACGGGTTCTTGAACCACTTTTCTGCGGGTTCTTGAACCACCTCTTCTGTGAGTTCTTAAACCACCTTTTTTTGTAGGTTCTTGAACCACTTCTTACGCGGGTTCTTGAATCACTTCTTCTGCAGGTTCTTCACCCGCATCTTCTGCATCAACAACTTTCCCTCGCCCTCACCCTCGCACTCGCCATGTTTTTACTCTTTTGACCGGCGGAGGTTCAACATATGGCTCCTGTCTTGCCTTCAGTGGTCTTAAAATTTATTGAATTATTGTTGGACTATCAGTCTCATTCGATAAAGGTCCAGCATCTGCATAAAAATTACTTCATTAGACTAATCCTTCTTGATCCATGGGACATATACGACCCATACGACCCTTCGAAATATGCACCCATGGGATATATTCGACCCTTGCGACTCATGCGACCATGCGACCCATGAGACATATGTGACCCCTACGACCATGGCGACCCATGCCAACAATGGGACATAGCGACCCATGCGACCTTACGACCCAACCGACCCATGCAATCCATGCGACCAATGTGACCTTTTGTGACCCGAGCGACCGATGCGACATTTGTGACTCAAATGATGTTTTGTCACTCAATATTACTTACTTGGTGGTACTTCGATTTCTTTGACATGAACTTCTGGATTTCCCTCAACACCAACATCAGCGACGACCTGTTTGACAGGACCACTTGGAGTATCCTCGGCAGGAACCTCCTCAGCGGTGACCTCTTCAACAGGACCCACTAGAGTATCCTCGTCACGAACCTCCTCAGGAACACCAACAGTAGTATCTGGATAAAAATTACTTCATTCATTAGACTCCTCCTTCGTTCCATTGATGCGACCCATGGAACATATGAGACCCTTGCGACCTTTGTGACCCATGCGACCTTTTGTGACCCAATATTACTTACTTGGTTGAACTTTGATTTCTTTGACAGGAACTTCTGGAGTATCCTCGCCTGGAACATCGTCAACGGTGACCTCTTCGACGGGACCCACTAGAGTATCCTCGGCAGAAACCTCTTCAGCGGCGACTTCTTCGACATGACCCACTAGAGTATCCTCGGTAGAAACCTCCTCAAGAACACCAACGACATCATCTACATAAAAATTACTTTATTCATTAGACTCATCCTTCGTTACATTGATGTGACTCGTGCGACATATGTGGCCCATGCGACCATTGTGACCCATGTCGACTCATGCGACCTTTTGACTCAAATGACCTTTTTCACTCAATATGACATACTTGGTGGAACTTCGACAGGAGTAACCACTGCATTAACCTCTTCAGAAATGTATTCAGCTAGAGGAATGCTGGCGGCAGATGTAAGATTTTCAACTAATCTTGAAATTTTTGGCAAATCCTCTTCTGAGCGATCTCTAGAATCATTTTCAACCTCTAACTCGACCGACTCTTTGCTTGGCTCTTCTCTTGACACTGGATATAGACGTCGAAGGAATTCAAAATCATCATCTCTCACAGTGTTGGAATATTGGTGTCCGGTGCTCGTATCATTCTCGACATATTTTAATTTATCCTTGTCAGCACCTTTGGGATTTGCCGCCTTTGATTTTGGATTAGGCAAATGAAACCCGATATCCCTTAGAAGGTCTCTTAAAGCGTTATAATTCTTTTCTCCGACTTCTTTATTTCCTTTTTTAATTTGTGCTCTAGTGTCAAAGGGACTACAACTTCTTCTCCTTCATCATCACCTTCTCCTACAGCTTGAGCTTCAGCATCACCTTCTCTTTCTTCATCAGCTTCAGCAATACCTACCCATCCTTCCTCTTTGTCAGCTTCAGATATGGGTGGAACATCTACAACCTCTATTGCTTTTTCACCCACACTCTTCTTCCTCTTAGTCCCTTTTCCTTTCCCTTTCTCTTTATCACCAAGAGTTGCTTTTCGCGTCAGCAGTTCTTGCTTACGGATGTCCTCCCAACAAATACCCTTCGGATTTCTATGTAGATATTCCATCCATATATGAACATCGGGATTGTTGCATCCCTCGTAATCCTCTAGATCAAAAAGTAAAGCTTCCTCTTCGTGTTCAGCATGAAGAATACTTCAAATATCCTGAAAAAAAAACAAAAAATAACCATTATAACCCTTTGTGACCCTTGTTACCCTTGTGACCCTTGTGTAATTGTTAGCTTAGAATCTGTGATCTACCTCATCACGTCTACATACTTCGGGTTAAAATTGGATTTAACCCTCTTCTTGCACATCCTTGGGCATGATGGATCGACATCCATAACACCAACATACCATCCGTTTCGAATTGAAGTAACTAAAATATTAAAACAAAATGATAAGAATGAAAAAAGTACGAAAATATTCATGTTATTCGAATAATATATACAACTTACCATTAGTGGGATCATGAAACCGCCGCAATGCACTTTCGGTTTCGATGATTCCCCGCTAACGTGCTTGTGGCAAGTATCCACAAGATTCTCGAATGTGTAAAGCCCCATGGAAAGCCTTCACAAAATTCCAAGTCATCAAACATGTCAATGAGATCATGGCTGATAAAGTTCTCTGATGAAGGCTGGTGATCCAGAACTTACGCCAACGCCATCAAAGTTGCCAACCTCGTCCGGCAGGCGAAATTATTGCCTTCACAAGCTTTTGACTGACTTGTGCGGCTTTTACCTTTCGACATTCATAATTCTTCAACCTGAATGTATTATCCCTTTGGACCCCGATTCTCTAGGATAGGGTCCGCAGTTCAATCCTGTAATTAGTGCATGCTCCACTATATAGTACTGGAAGAGAACATCGTTTACGACGAGCCACAACTCCTTCATGTACCGTAGAATCACAGAAAGTTTTATTAGGATAGACATTTGAACCTTCGTCAATGTGGAGTCACATTGGAAATGGAATAAGTGCCTAAATTATGACTCCTTCTTGAAGTAATGCAACTCATATTCATCTAAGATTCCTCTCAAGTTCTTTATTATCTCATGAGGATAACACTTGGTGGTGATCTTTGGTATTCTGTCCATGTGCTTGAATTCATACAGAAACTTCAACTTTGGCGGCACCTGCAAAATGACCAATTAAGAGTAGATTAGACTTCTACCGACTCAAGCGATCCTTGTGACTCAATTGACCCATGCGACTCAAGCGACCCATGCGACTCAAGCAACCCTTGCGACTGAAGCGGCCCTTGCGACTCAAGCGACCCTTGTGACTTAAGCGATTCATTGCACTCAAGCGGCCCAAGCAAATTAAGCGACCCTTCTGACTCAATGAGACTCAAGCAACCCTTGCGACTCAATGAGACTGAAGTAACTCTTGCTACTCAAGCGATCCTTCAGACCCAATGAGTCGCTTGAGTCGAAGAGGGTCACAAGTCTCAAGCGTGTCACTGAGACTCTTGAGCCTCTTCAACTTAAGCGACACAATAATACTCAAGCAATCCGTGCGACTCAAGCGACCCATACAACTAATGCAACCCTTGCGACTCAATGAGACTCGATAACCCTTGCGAATCAAGCGACTCACTAGACTCAAGCGACTCACTGAGACTTAAGCGACTCATGGAGACTCGACCGACTCACTAAGACTCAACCAACTCAATCGACTCACTAAGACTCAACCGACTCATTTCAAATCAACAAACAATTTTGCTTTCAACAACCTCCAATGTAAAGCCCCAGAAATCGATCTACTTACACTTACAGACGTCATTGAAGATTGACTCGTGCTCTCTTCTTCTCTACTGATTCTTGTCATTTCTTTCTCACTTCAAAATTTCTTTGGTCTCAACTTGAATTTTCCTTCTTGCCAACTTCAAATCGATCCCTTCCAAATTTGAAGTCCCCTGGTGTTCTTTGCTCAACTTTGGAACAGTTTTCCTTTCGAAAAACTGGCAGAACGTGTGTTTTTTCACGTGCGAATTCTTAAGTAAGAATTCTTAAGCTTTCAAAGATATGCATGCTACCTTTTTGGGGTAAATCTGTAATATGCCAACCCAATTACGTCTTCTAGAAGGAAATTGATTTTACGGGCCAACCATTGCCTTCTTTTCTTCTTTTTTTTTCCCTATCATTCGAGCTTTTACTTTTCCCAGCAGAAGGGACAAAAAACGAGAACCTTCACGTAAGAAAGAAGACCTAAAGTTTTGAATGAGACTTTTACGTATTTTGATTGTTATTTAGTTTTATCTTTTATTGTTATATTTAAATTTTATATAGAATGATAAAAATATGTGTGTATAGTTGCATAATTGTTTATAAAAATTAGCAGTTCCAATTCAAGAATTATAAAGATAATGACAAACAATAACATTTATCTTATAATATTTATCAATACTTTTTAAGGGGTGTAATATCAGATATACCTTCGTAGGGCTAAACCGTTTCAAAAATATTCTACCCTAAAATAATTATTAAATCGAAAAAAACTGAAGAAAAGACAAATTTGCTCTTAATTTTCGAACGTGAAAAACACACGTTCTGTAGTTTTTTGACGTGAAAAACTGTCAAACCGTGTCAAAAGCAAGAAAGACGAACAGTTTTTCGACATGAAAACATGTTTCAAAGTTTAGAGCAAGAAAGAATAAGTGATTTCGAACTTGAGAGGGATCGATTTGAAGTTGGCAAGAAGAAGATGGCTAGAATCAACAGCAACAGTGAAGAAGAGAGCATGAGTCAATCTTCAATGGCGTCAATAAGTGTAAGTAGATCAGTTTCTAGGGTTTTGCAAACTGTCGAGTCACAAAATAGTTTATTGATTTGAAATGGGTGTGAGTGTCAGTGAGTTGGTTGAGTCGCAAGGGTCGCAGAAGTTGCATTACCATCTTCGACTCACTGAATCGGTTTTCTCAATGAGTCGGTTGGATCGCAATGGTCGTTTGAGCTTTGCAAGCGATCCAAGGGTCGTTTGAGTCGTATTGGTGGCTTATGTCATTGAGTCACAACGGTTGTTTGAGTCGCATGGGTCGCTTGATATTATGCCCCGTGTGTCACTTGATATTATGCCCCGTGGGTCGCTTGAGTCGCATGGGTCAATTGAGTTGCATGGGTCGCTTGAGTCTCAGTGAGTCGGTTGAGTGTCACAAAGGGTCTGAGGGTCGTTTGAGTCACATGGGTCGCATGGGTCGGTTGAGTCGCGTGGGTCGCTTCACTCAACAAAAGTATAATGTATTCTTAATTGGTCATTTTACAGGTGGCACCAAAGCCAAAGTTTGTGTATGAATTCTAGCACATGGACAGAATGCCAAAGATCACCACCAAGTGTTATCCTCACGAGACAATAACGACGCTGAGAGAAATCTTAGATGGATACGAGTTGCTTTGTTTCGAGAAAAAGTCACAATTTAGGCATTTATTTCATTTCCAATGTGACTCCACATTGATGAAGGTTCAAATGTCTATCCTACTAAATCACTATGTGATTATATGGACAAAAATGAGTTGTGGTTCGTCTTAAACGGCACTCCCATCTGATACTCTATAGTGGATCACGCACTAATTTCCGGATTGAAATGTGGTCCATATCCCAAAGGATGAGAGTCCAAAAGGGTGACACATTCAGGCTGAAGAATTTGGGTCGTGGAAAGGTGACCTCCGCACAAGTCAGTGAAAAGCTTGTGAAGGCGAAGAATTCCGACGACGACAAGAGGTTGGCAACTTTGATGTTGTTGGCGCAAGTTATGGCTCACAAGCCTTCAGCAGAAAACTCTATCAGCCATGATCTTATTGACATGGTTGATGACATGGAATTTTGTGAAGGATTTCTATGGACATTACAAATTCGAGAAGATTGTGGATACTTACCGCAAGCACGTTAGCGGGGAATCACCGAATCCAAAATGGTATTATGGCGGTTTCATGATCCCACTAATGGTAAGTTGTATATATTATTCGAATGATTTGAATGTTTTCGTAATTTTTGCATTCTTATCATTTTCTTTTATTGGTTTAGTTACTTCCATTTGAAATTGTCCTGAGTTTTAGCGGAAGAGGATGGTATGTTGATGTTGTGGATGCGCATCCATCAAGCCCAAGAATGTGCAAGAAGATGGTTAAATCCAGTTTTAGCCCAAAGTATGTAGATGTGATAAGGCAGATCATAGATTATAAGGTAACAATTACACAAGGGTCACAAGGGAAACAATGGTCACAAGGAAAACAAGGGTCACAGAGGGTAATAATGGTTAATTTTTGTTATTCAGGATATTCGAAGTATTCTTTGTGCTGAACACGAAGAGGAAGCTTTACTTTCTGATCTAAAAGATTACGAGGAATGCGAATATCTCGATGTTCAGATATGGATGGAACATCTTCGTAGAAATCCGAAGGTTATTTGTTGGGAGGATATCCGTAAGCAAGAACTGCTGAGACGAAAAGCAGCTCTTGGTGATCAAAAGAAGGGGAAAGAAAAGGGGGCTAAGAGGAAGGAGAGCGTGAGTGAAAAATAATAGAGGTTGATGATCACGAAGACGAAGGATGGGTAGGTCTTGCTAATGTTGATGATGCAGTCCCTCTAACAGTGGAGCATAAATTAATAGAGGAAATAAAGAAGTCGGAGAAAAGAATCACCAATGTCGTAAGAGACCTTCTAAGGGATGTCGGGTTTCATTTGCCTAATCTAAAATCAAAGGTTACCGAGAAAGATGCGAGCACCAGAAACCAATCTTTCGGCACTGTTAGAGATTATGATTTTGAATTCTTTCGACGTCCAAATCCACTGTCAAGAAAAGAGCCAAGCGAAGAGCCGGTTGACTCTGGAGATGGCTCAGAAAAGAATTTGGCAAACATTGCTCTTGATGAAGTTCGACCAAGTAAGTAATATTTAGTAAAAAAAGTTCATTTGAGAGTCAATTTCCATCGAGAGTCGGCATGGGTCGTAAGATTCGGATCGGTGGTAGGGACATATAAGTCGTAGGGTCGCTAGAGTCGCATGGGTCGCATGGGTTGCATATGTCACATGGGTCACTGGGTCGCTAAAGTCGCATGGGTCGCATGGGTTACATAATAAATATAACGAACGATGATTCTAATGAATGAAGTACTTTTATGCAGATGCTCCAGTGGGTCCTGTCGAAGAGGTCTACACTAAAGATACTTTAGTGGGTCCTGTCGATGATGTCGCCGACGAGGTTTCTGCCAAGGATACTCCAGCAATGGGTCCTGTCCAAGAGGTCACTGCTATTGTCGAAGTACCACCAAGTAAGCACGGTCATTTGGGTCACAGTGGTCGCACTGGTCGTATGGGTCGAATGGGTCACAAAAGGTCGTATTAGTCGCATTGGTCGCCATATGTTTAATGAAGTAAATTTTATGCATGTGCTGGACCTTTATCGAAGGAGTTTGCGCCATATGTTAAACCTCCACGTGCGAAAAGAGCAAAAACATTGTGAGGGAGAGAGCGAGAGAAAGATATTGATGGAGAACCCACAGAAAATGTAGTTCAAGAACCCGCAGAATATGTAGTTCAAGAACCCGTAAAGAAGGTGGTTCAAGAACCTGCAGGAAAAGGGGAATTTGTGTAAAAGCCCAAGGGATTAGTAAAGGGCGAGATAACCCGATTTCCTTCGTTCGTTGACGCTAGCGGTGAAAACTTGACTAATCTATATGTGTTCCTCCAGACACCTCGACATGAGCGGTGGTGGAAATCTAAACTAGATATTCCCCGGGGGCCAAAGTCGCAGAGGGACAAGGGTCGCTAGGGTCCAAGGGTCACAGAGGGACAAGGTTCGCAGGGGTCCAAGGGTCACAGAGGGACAAGGTTCACAGGGGTTCAAGGGTCGAAGAGGCACAAGGGTCGCAGGGGTCCAAGGGTCGAAGAGGTCCCTCTGTGACACTTGTACCTCTGTGACCCTTTGACCCCTGCGACTCATTTACTTCTTCGACCCTTGGACCCCTACGACCCTCTTACCGTTTTGACCCTTTTACCCTTTCGACCCTATTCTAAACCCTGCGGCCCTTTTACCCCTCGACCCTTGTACCCCTGCAACCCTTTGACCCCTTTGTGACCCCTTTACCCCTGCGAACCTTGGACCCCTAAGATTGTGACCCAGTGCAACAGTTTTTCTGCAGAACATATTTAATTGCAAGCTTCTTTGTTGACAACAAACAATTTCAATCTATTGGCAGTGAATCTGATGTCGATTTCAAGCTACTCTTGTCGAATCTATTGTGGCGTGGGAGAACAGTTATTTTCATGCCATAGTAGAGAGAGAAATCGAGGTGCTCTGGAGGAGAGAGAAAAATTGTCGACAAGGGTAATACGGGATTATCAATATTTTAAGGGTAGATTTGAAATTGAAACCTTTTTTTCAAGAAAAGTTATTTTTGAAGCACTTTAGCACTATGAGGGTATTTTTGAAGTTCCCTCTTTTCAAGCCTACACTTATGTCAATAATATTTAAATGCCTTCAACTATTATTAATCATTTGATTAAGATTTTCATTTTATTGAGATTTGATTTATTGTATGATAATACATATTTGTCATTTTTATTGCGTTTTCATTATTCATAATTTTAATTGTTATTGATATTTTCAATTGTGTTAGATATGTATAGATTTAGAAATATTCACAATTATTTCAAAATATTATAAAAATAGATAATCAAACAACTTAACAATTCTATTAGAATGAAATAAAGAAGAAATTTTGAAAGGAACTTAACATTAAAAGGAAGAGGTGAATGCACATCCAACCCACTCTCTCAATCATATTGTTGCAATGGAGGTTCAAGAGGAAGAGAGGAGTGATCAAAATGTTTGAGAGCATTCGAGAGGATTGTTCGTAACATAAACCTTAAACCATAAAAATTTGGAAACCTAAGATTATTGTTAGAATAGTTCTAGGTGGTTTATATAAGGGGTTTTATGGTGTTTTGCATGGAACTTTGGTTCAAGACGTGTGTTGTATTCAAGATGATTGTCTAAGTCATATAAAACAGGTTTACTCAGAAAAATTAAGTTATATTTGATGACCGTTTGAAATCAAAATTAATGATACATCGTCTAGGTGTAGTCTAAATATATTAAGTTTTACCATTTATAAATATACTAGACATTCCGCAAGGATACAAATTTTATTGTACGAGGGTCTAAAATTTGGACTAAGAGAAATTTAAACTATCGATTTCACAAAAACTACGGTAATGAATTACAAAAAGTGTGGGAATATATAATATAATCACGTAAATTAAATTACAGTTACAAAATATATAAGAAAAATGATGCTACTAGGTTTGAGAATTGTTTTCATGTACATGAACTCAATAAAGATTTATGGAAAATGTAGCTTTGTTCTTATTGAAGAATTCAATAATCTTCAAGTGGATCGTTTTGTTCTCATCATTAAATCCAGATTTACCTGCTCTCGCAATGCAAATCATATTCTAGTATATAGCTTATGGGAGTCTTCATCTAATAACCTATACTCCCAACGTATTAGTAAACCTATCTGCTTTTTTCATGCAATTCCTATCTAATGTCAAAGTTAGTAACATTTGTGACCTATACATCGAATGCACTATACCCAATATCCCAATTCCTAGACCGACTAACCCATCTCTTTAGTATAATCAATCTTGTCTATCTAATTACTAATGATCTAATATAACCCAACGTCTTTGTCTATAGTTTGATTCTTCGATGAATTCCAATAGCGTTTTCACTTTTTTGCACAACCAAAAATTATTTTTATGACTATTCTCTTATTCCTCGTTTTCCCAGAGTTTTCCCCCATTTATAGAAAATCTCTCCCCCCCCCCACTTAAACAATTCAAAATCGCAAATTTTTAAAGAGTTTGATAAACTGCTTGGTGGAGCAAGTCAATTTCTAGGTCGGGCGCTTTGTTGTTTCGTGTGTTTCCTATACGAATCGAAACTAACTTTGACTATTTCTCTAGGGTGTTTGACCGAGCAAAAGACCACTCGTGTCAAGTATTTTTACTGGAATCTAGGGAGCACCCGATTTCAAAATGCTTGATCGAGCATTTTGGTGCTCGGGATAAGCGTTTTGATTGTTTCCTCTTAAGATGTTTCTTCATAATGTTATTCTTATCCTCTCTTACTTGAAAAATTACAAAATAACCAAAAAAGACATAACAAGGAACTAAAAAAACCAAAATCAAATGAAAATATAAAAAAATCTTGGATTTAATATTCTATGACGATCTTAAGATGACTACGTTTCAATCTACCCCACATAACAATAAAATCAACCTAATCTCTTATCTTGTAAGTCAACTATGTTTGAAAATTCATTCAAAATTCTAAGTTGATATTGAATTCGGTATATGTAGCTATTTGGGCAAAAAAGATTCTCTACTTTCCTAAACATCACTCGAATACCTTGTGGCTAAGGTAAGTGTATGTGTTCTCATGTGTATTGGATTCTAAAAAAATTATTCTCCTAAAATGCACCTAAATGCAACCTAAGTAGTGGTTATGGTGTCAATCTATGCATCGCCAAGACTTAGACTCGACACCGTCCTCGGTTTTGGACTAAATTAAAAAAGAAAACACAATAGATGAGGAAAGTAAAAGTTTGGGACAGATAACCTCAATACACTAAAGGTAGTGATGTGTTTCTGCACGTGAATTTACTAGGTGTGTTTTCCGATTTTATGTCCCATATTTTCCCAGTTCAGCTCGCGATCTTTTGATGTTGTGATCACTCATATGACAATCAAAAGAAAGAGTCTTGAGTACCATACATCGAGATAAACATCAAATAGCTTACTATAATTTATTTAAAATTGAAAAATAAAGCAAAATCGAAATATGAACAATTAGAGAACAGTCACATTTGGAAATGTCAATGCTTCATATGGGTGCCAAACGTCTTGGTGCATCGTCGAACTGCCTCGGGGTGTATCCGTTACTTGCGTCCACATGCATTTCCGACTATGATACGTCGCCCAAATGTGACTTATACATATCAAGTTTTACAATTTATACATAGACTAGACATTCTGTAAGGATACGAATCATGTAGTATAAGGGTCGAACACAAGGACTAAGAGAAATTTAAACTATCGATGTCAGTATGTGTGGGTATATGTAATATAAACAAGTAATTAAACTATAGTTACAAAGCAAAATGATGCCTCTAGGTAGTGCCGAGATTTGTCCCCCATTTACAAGAAAGCTTCCCCCACTTAAACAATTCAAAATCGAAGGATTTTAAAGTGTTCAGTAAGCTGCCCGGCCGAGCGTTTGGTTGTTCCGTGCTTTTCCTCTACAAGTCAGATTCGATCAAGCAAAAGGTTTCTCGGGTCTATCATTTCCACTAGAAATTTTGGAGCACTCGATTTCAACTTGCTCGACCGAGCATTTTGGTGCTCGGGCCAAGCGTTTTTATTGATTGTTTCCTCTTAGGATGCTTGTTTTCATGCTAAATATTACGGTGTTTCTCCATAATCTTCTATTTAGTCTCTATTGCCTGAAAGATCACAAAATGACCCAAAAACAATGTAAAAGGAACTAAAACAAACCAAAATGAAATCGAAACATACGAAAATTATAGAGCAAAATTAGTGTGATCAATAAAGCGGTGTTTAAGCATGTGTTGCGAGAAAATCACGGAAAATCATTGTGTGTCTACTCTCTAAACTTTCAATTGGTATCAGAGCTTGCAATGCACCAGAAGAGTTAACCTCACACATCCGTGAGAGATTCAGAAGGAGAGATGGACACAACATGAGAAATCTACTCATATTGCAAACTAGTAATGTCAAATGCATCCAATTATGGGTATGAGAAAGTTAAGATGAAAGCAAACATTAGTAGAATCGATGAAGACGAACGAGGTGGTGTCAAGTAAGGGTGGAATCCTCGAGCGGTGATTGATGAACATGAAAATAAGAAGGAGAAATCACTTCAAGAATGGGTGAATTATGGTGATTGATGAACATGAAAATAAGAAGGATAAATCACTTCAAGAATGGGTGAATTCAAGCAAATAAAAGGATGTGAATATGTTAAGGAGGTTTGGGTAATGCTTCATACATACATGAAGGTACTCCAAGTGTCAAGAGAACAAGATTAGACATCCATAAGCACCAATTTCAGAAGCTTGAAATATGAGAAAAAATAATATAAAGGAGGTTAGCAGAAGACTCAATGTGCTTGCAAATAAAGCATATATACTTGCTCAATCAAATGACGATAAGAAGCTGGTAAAGAAACTCTTTCATTATCTTTTTCAAAGATTCACTGCTAAAAAAGATATAGTAAATATGACTCGCAACACCGATACAATAAACTTTAAAGAGATTGTGGTAATCCTTTCAGCATATGAATAGTTCAAGGAATAGTTCTACACACAGTTGGAAAAAGATATTGAGAAGGTAGCAGAAAATATGTCTTTCTTAGCAAAAAAAAAAAACAATTAATAAGATTTTAAAGAAGCCTGAGGTATACCTCAAGTCTTCTAAGGTGTATCTAGAGAAAGGAGAAAATTAGGAATACAATTTCATTAATGCAAAGGGTATTGGCATATGAAAACGAGTGTGCTAGTGTTTAGAAAATAGAATCCTTGTTAAAGATCTTAAGTGCAACAAAATATTTCAATAGTCAAGGATTTGGGCACACAAATCCTGAAGAGAAAATTTATGAAGAAGTTATGGTAAACAACATAAAATTCATTGAAATCAAGACCATTATGATGAAAGAAGAAATGAATAAGATAGTGACAATGACCTCACCATAGAAGAGATATATGAAAAATACATTAAGATGAGCAAATTCAACGTCGAGATTCTTAAAGAAATCAACGAAATACGTTCATAATTACAACATACTTGTGTGAAGTTCAAAGAAGTGATGCTAGTTAAAAGCTAACTTGAATAAACAAGAAAAAAAATTTGAAGATGCAATGAAATAAAAAAGTTGAACTATCTCCTCACTATGAAAAAGAACAAACCAAATAATTTTTGTTTTGGTTACAAAGGTGGACAATCAAACACACATGAAAAATCATTTTAAGATGATCCTTCATTGACGAAGGCATACCTCATATTCCACTGAGTACAGATCTGACGAAGATCAACTTGAAAAACAGTCATCCGTAAAAAACAAAGATATTACTATTATTATGGAAAAAAAATGATATATCCAGTCCAAATACTACTATCTTAAGAGACGACGAGCATGAGAAATCGAAGTTCAACCGCCGCAAAACATCACATGAGAAATTTAAGAAAATGAAAAAAAACCGGTGATCACGAGAACCGACATAACTTATTAAATTTTCTGTCCATCTTATTCTATAGAAGAGAAGAGAGTAAACTTTTTATTATAAAAATTTTATTGTAAATTTATGGCAAAAAAGAGCAGATTTAATTTCTTTGTAATGTTTATAATTAAAAAAGAAAACAAATTAGAAATTTTAAAATTTCTATAAGAAAAGCTGGTATTTAAATATTTAGAAGTTGACCTCACCATTTTCCCTTCTGACTTAGTAATTAAATTTTGGATTTTTTAAAGGGGACCGACTTAGGAACGTGGAATCGATTCCACGGCACATTGACGTCTTAGAAGACTTAAACGATGAGTCAAGCAGTCAGTGATGACTGTTTTTTTTTTCTCTACTTATGAAAACAATAACATCATTTGCATTCATCAAAAAGAAAACGAAAGTTGTACCAATTTCTTTAATTCAAAGCATGTTAGGCTCAAATTTGTGTTTTCTCACCTTCATCTCCTACGTTCTTCACGCTTTCGCTGCTCCTACAAGTTATCTGTGTCACCCAGACCAAAGAGATGCTCTTCTTGAGTTCAAAAACGAGTTCCAGATCTCGGAACCCGAGTTTTCGAAGACTTGGTCATGGAACAACGTAAGCGATTGTTGTTCTTGGGACGAAGTCACTTGTGATCCTGAGTCGGGTGAGGTGATTGGACTAGACCTTAACAATGGCTATCTCCATGGCACTTTCAAATCCAATAGTAGTCTTTTTAGACTCCGACATCTGGAAAGTCTGAATCTTGCTTACAACAATTTCAGCTTCTCCCCAATCCCAACCGAGTTGGATAAACTCACGAGGTTAATTCAACTCAACCTATCTTACTCCTTGTTCGCGGGTCCAATTCCAAAAGAGCTTCTACAACTAACCAATTTGGTATCTCTTGATCTCTCTTCTTATAGCTTTCCCCCTAGTTTATTCACTCCAAAACAATTTCTAAACAATGTTGTCGAAAGCTTGATGAACCTAAGAAAACTACATCTAAGCTGCGTCAAAATTTCGTCATCAGCTCCTCGAAATTTTGTTATGCTTTCTTCCCTTCAGTCGCTTCATCTTGACGAAAGCAACCTATTTGGCGAATTACCAAGCGAAATTCTCCTGATGCCTAATTTGGAGACTCTTCGTTTGAACAAAAATCCAAATCTGATGGGATCTCTTCCCGAATTTCTTACAAAGAATTCTCTAGTTACGTTGGATCTCTCTTTTACATCATTATCTGGTAATTTACCGGACTCCATCGGCAACCTAAAATCCTTGAATGTTCTGATTCTTCAAAGCTGCAGTCTCTATGGGACTATTCCTTCTTCGCTTGGAAACCTTTCAGTTCTCACGTCTCTTGACCTTTCATCTAATGGTTTCGTTGGTGAGGTTCCATCTTCAATCGGCAACCTAAACCGACTTGTGTCCTTGGCCCTTCAAAATAACAAGCTCAATGGGAACTTGCCTCTTGCACTTCTCAATATGACCAGATTGTCCTACATGGACCTCTCTTCCAATCAGTTCACTGGTTCGCTACCGTCTAATATAAGCAGACTCTCCAACTTGGAGACCTTTAAGGCACGAGGAAATTCGTTTTCAGGAACTCTCCCATCTTCTCTATTCATGATCCCGTCTTTGTGGTGGATTGATTTGGATGGCAATCATTTTAGTGGTCCTGTTGAGTTTGGGAATACATCTTCATCATCTAAGCTGGGGTACCTATATTTAGGTCATAATAGTTTTAATGGTTACATCTCAAGATCCATATCAAGGCTGACGAACCTCCAGTTCCTGGACTTTTCCGTGGTGAACACGAGCAGGAAGGTTGATCTGAGTATTTTCTCGCCTCTCAAGTTGTTAAATGGATTGTCACTCTCAGGAACCCCTTTATCAACCACAAATATGACTGATGGTTTTCCATCGCATTTGGAGACAATAAGGATGTCAGCCTGCAACCTCGATGAGTTTCCCAAGTTTTTGATGAACCAAGAAGATTTGAATTTCCTTGCAATTTCTTTCAATTACATCAAAGGTAAAGTACCGCAGTGGCTTTGGAGATTGCCTTCCTTAATTTACTTGGATCTTTCAGACAACGAGCTCGATAGTTTTGAAGGCTCTTTGGACGCTCTCCAAGAAAAAGAGATTTTGTGGCTAGATATAAGTTCAAACAAATTCCAAGGGCCTTTTCCTAATCTACCAGAGTCTGTCCAAGTGCTTTTCGCCTTTTCTAATAACTTCACTGGAGAGATTCCTCGTTCATTCTGCAAGTTGATCTCTCCCGAAGTCATTGATCTGTCATATAACAATTTCAATGGTTCAATTCCTACTTGCTTGGGGGATTTCAAGAACTCTCTGTCAGCATTAAATGTACGAGGTAACAACCTTGGAGGGACACTTCCAGAAACGTTGACTAATACCAAGGACTTGAGTTTGCTTGACGTCAGTCTCAACCATTTTGAAGGAAAACTTTCTAGATCTTTGATCAATTGCACGAGCCTTGAATTTTTGAACGTGGGAGGCAACAAGATCAAGGACACATTTCCGTTCTGGTTGAGATCATTGCCAATTCTACAAGTTCTTGTCCTTCGGTCAAATCGATTTTATGGTCCAATGCATTTTCCCGGGATTTCTTTCAACCCTCCTAAGCTGCGCATTATTGATATATCAGATAACGATTTCATGGGAACCTTGCCATCAAATTACTTTGTGAATTGGGGCGCAATGTCATCATCTCTAGGGTCCAATGATTCCAAGCCACAGTACATGGACGATGATCCTTACAATAAGCATAACTACTACTCATTGTTTCTGAGGAGTAAAGGAATGGACTTGAAGCTAGAACGGATTCTAACTATCTACACAACCATTGATTTTTCAGGGAATAAATTTGAAGGAAGGATTCCTGAATCTGTAGGCCTTTTAAAGGATTTGATTGTGCTCAATTTGTCAAGAAACGGTTTCATGGGAAACATCCCGGCATCTTTAGCGAATCTAACCCAACTTCAGTCACTGGATTTATCTCTAAACCAACTTTCGGGCGAAATACCTGCGAAGTTGGGGAGCCTCTCGTTTATAGCGTACATGAACTTCTCGCACAACAAGCTTGTAGGTCCAATACCACAAGGCAGACAATTTCAGACGCTACCTTGTTCGGCCTTCTTGGATAATCTTGGACTCTACAATCCAACTCTTGGGCCAGGTTGTGTAACTGCTCAGGCGCCAACAATACAACAAAATCAAGAACCAAAACAAAAAGAAGAAGATGAAGAAGAAATCTTCAATTGGACAGCGGCTGGCATAGGCATTGCACCAGGATTGGTATTCGGATGG
The DNA here is from genome assembly GCA_036759665.1 of Gynandropsis gynandra. Lineage (NCBI taxonomy): Eukaryota > Viridiplantae > Streptophyta > Magnoliopsida > Brassicales > Cleomaceae > Gynandropsis > Gynandropsis gynandra. The sequence continues at coordinate 34,671,234 of CM071864.1, read as the reverse complement.
ACAATTGGTTACATTGTAGCCTCTTACTTGTATGAGTGGTTCATGAACCTTTTTGGCAGAAACAAACGTAGACACACTGCAACTCGTTAGCTATTTCTCTTCTCAGAATATCTACTGAGCTTAGTGAAGTACTTTTGCATGTTTGTTGCTCATGTTTGATCTAATAAAACAGACAACTTAATGTATTTACATGCACGTGGTTTGATATCGAAGCTATATTAGCAGATGTTACAACGAATCACTCCAAATTTGAGGAGCCAACTTATGCGTAAGCTTAATATGCGATAACTTATTTGCTAGGCTAACTTTGTTCTATGTCATCATTTCTTTTTTAGGCGAACATTGTTCCCTTCTTAGAGTTACTCGTGTTTATCTGTCAAGATTTCTGTTGCAAAAGGAAGGGATAAAAGACTTAAGAATGAAGATGGCTTACCTGAAAGATGCAAAACAGCATTAAATGTTTGTATTCTTCGTCCTTGCTTGGCACAGTTCTTACGTTTCTTTAGTTTCCTTTTTTCTCAAGTATCTCTATTTTTCTTAATAAATGAGAGAAAACGTATCTGGAAAAAAAATAAGAAATAAGAAATATTTATTGATGATATATTATGATAAAAAAGAATCTATTGTTTAAGTTATAATTTCAATTTTGTATCAATTGGTGTAGTGACGTATTTTAAACAAATTTTTGTAGTGCCGGATTTAGCATATTTTGGTTGGAGGCAAACTATAACTAAAATAAAAGAATTGAAATATAAATATATTAAAGTATAATATTAAAAATAAACATCTTACAAATGATTTTGGATTCAGGAATCAAAATATTTATTACCATTGATATTAATTCATTTGATATTTAAAGTTTTAAAGGAGTTCTCTCATCTTTTGAAGGCAAACAACATACAAGTTACAACGTCAATTAATTTGTCCGCACACACCTTAGTAAAATAGTGTGGCAGAGAGGAATAACATGCAACTTGGAGATATTTGTAGGAGCATGCTGCATGGGAAGAATGTACCACAACGATTCTTAGCCGAATGTAGTAAACAAGTTACCACAACAAAGGTATGGATTCATCTCTCCATATGAGAAGCTCTAGAATTTCAAGCCCACGGCGTGACACTTAAGAGTGTTTCGTTGTGTTTGTTACATTTTTGTACCTAACCAATAACAAAACAAGTTTGACATGAAGACTAAATGTTGCATCTTTTGTGGGGTATGACAATTAAATAAAATGATGAGGTGTTGTAATTGATAAAATATGCGACTACATTTTGAAAGAAGTCGAAACAATTTTCCGTTGTTTTATTAATCACGGAATACGTTTTTATATAGTACACAATATCATACGTAAAAAGGAAATATAATATCGCAGAATATTATACAATCTTCGAAAATATTTCGGTATTAAATAAGATATCCGAAAATATCCAGAATATCTCGTAGAATATCATCAGAATAATCCGTGTGATATCGGAGAATATTCTCGTATCAATCACACGGATTATATCCGTTAATAGTAATCCATAAACAATGTGGTGTTTTATGAAGCCTCATAATGGTGGTCTTCGTAACCTACACTATTTCTCCACTCCAGGGAAATCAAAGAGAAGTTGCAATAGAATTTGGAGCCATCATAGGTGATTGCGGAACAACCGCTTCATGATGTTGCGAGTGTGACCAAGCCAATCAAAGAAGTTGGCAGAAGCTCGCCAAGAGAGGAGTAAAGTCCATGGCAAATTGGTGTGTATGATATCTTTCCAAAAGAAGAGTGCACAATCCAAATTAAGGGGATTTTAAGAAAAGGGAGTTCAAGCTCCATAAATAAGGACTTGCACGGGAATGAGGAAGTCAAATCCTAAGTGTGCTAATGCAACTGTGGTAGAGGAAACTCGTGTTAAATAGCCAAGCTTTTATGAAGAAGCTTAAAAATAAATGCATGTTATTGGGCCACGTATATATTAGTGTATGAGTTTGACTTCTTCTTATTTTTGGGTATATCAGTTAGTCTTATTCAACCTGAGATGTATATATACATGTGTACCCTCTTTCGTACCAGACAATAAAAGATTTGACGGCAAAACCTATTATGGTATTAGAGCAAAAACCTTAGAAATAGTTTTAGGACGACGATTACGATACCGATGGTGCCCACAAGATGACCAACGGCACTGAAGGCTCCGCCAGTGGTAGGGCAGTCCGCCAGACGACCAAATCTGCGATGTTGGATCCTGCATCTCCGCACTACATGACGTCCGCAGATGATACGAAATTAATATTAACTCAGGTTGTTCTTCGTGAGGACAACTATGATGAATGGGCAAAAAGCATGTGAAATGCATTTCGTTCGAAGAAAAAACTTGCCTTCTTGGAGGGTTCGATCACAAAAACCCGCATCCACGGATCTAGAATATAAGGATTGGGGTGCAATCAACTATATGTTAGTGGGATGGGTCATGAATACTATAGATTCATCTCTCCGATCTCATGTGACATACATAGATGACGTCTTGGACTTATGGAAGGATATTCGTGAATTGTTCTCAAAAGGAAACGACATGCGGATCTACGAGTTGACCACAAAAATTGTTAATGTCGTCAACATGGTGATACGATGAGCGCCTATTGTGGATGCCTCGAAACCCTTTGGGACGATTTTGCAGCACACACGAAACGTCCAAATTGCGTATGTCACGCGACAACAGAGATCACTACCGAACGCAAGAAGAATAAGGATTTTCAGTTCCTCATGGTATTGGATAGTATTGGATAGTGAGGTTTTTCATCTTTTTCGTACGAAACTCTTGAGTCAGGATCCGTTCCTAACTCTTAACCAAGCCTTCTCTCGTGCTCGGGCTAAGGAGATGCATAACTCCATGACGATACGTGAAACGCGAGCTGATGTCATAGGCTTCACGGTTCATTTAGCACCTAAGAAAAAAGCACGAGACGTATGGCATGAAGACCAAACCTACATGTACTCCTTGTGGGAAGGTAAATCATGTGGTAGCTCATTGTTTTCAGCTGATCGATTATCCAGAGTGGTGGCCAATAGGGAAGGAAACGCGCGCTGTGGGTCATGGACGTGGAGCATGGGGTGGAAACAAGACACGCAGTAGAGGACAAGCAGTGGCTCATGCTGCCCATGGCAAGTCTGTAGCACAAGAGGAACCTGTTGTGGTGATTGAAGCTTATCGACCAAATATTCTCGGTCTTTCTGACGATGAACGACTGAAAATTATGAACATACTCAATGCAAGTAAGCCGACCAACACAGAGAATGTGAATGGTAAGCATTTTTATCCTTGGCTCCTTGATATAGGGGCATTGCAACATATGACTGGGGATAAATCCCTCTTTCTTAATCTTCAAGAAGTTCACCCACACTTTGTGGGGCTTCCCGACGGCAACGAGACGTTTGTACGATTTGAGGGCGATGTGTCTCTTGGGCCAATTGTTTCTCTTCATTGAGTTCTCTACGTGCCTTCCCTCCCATGAAACCTTATATTTATTGCTCATCTTATTCATGATCAGCCATGTATTTCCATATTCACTGATAAGTTGTGTTTACAGGACCATACTACAAGGACTTTGATTGGTGCGGGTAAACAGCACGACGAGGTCTACTGGTTTCACAATATCGCACCGGACACACCTTGATACGTATTCCAAGTCGTGTCTTTCGATTTGTGGCATCATAAACTCGGGCATGCTTCGAATAAAACCATCAATTTTCTTCCTATGACTTTCAAGAATAAGAGTAGTAGCGTGAGAGATGAACATTCTGAGATTTTTCTACAAGCGAAAAAAAACTCGCGAATCCTTTTCTTTGAGTAATAAAACGGCTTCTACGCCTTTTGATTTGCTTCATTGTAATATTTGGGGTCCCTATCGTGAATATTCATTGTGTAGGGCACTATATTTTCTCACTTTGGTGGATGACTTCTCCTGAGTTGTTTGAGTATTTCTCATGGCCGAGAAAACAGAGGTGAATGGTATCTTTCAGCATTTTCACGCATTTGTCAAGACTCAATATGATGCCTCCATCCAAGTTGTACGAGCAATAAGGGGACCAAATTTTACAAGCTTTGCACCTTTTTTAGAGACAATGGCATCATTTTTCAAACATCTTGTGTGGATACACCGGAACAAAACGGTCGCGTAGAACGGAAACATAGGCATATACTCAATGTTGCTTGTGCACTTTGATTCCAAGCAAATCTTTCGACTCGTTTTTGGGGATAATGCATCCTAGCAGTGAGTCATCTCATAAATCGCACACCCTCTACTTTGCTCGATGGTTCTTCTCCATTTGAAGTTCTTCATGGTTCTGCTCCGCGGTATGATGAATTGCGGACTTTTGGATGCCTCTGTTTTGCACACTCTCGACCGTGATCCAAGGATAAGTATTCCCATGTAGTCGACGATGTGTCTTCATTTGGTATCCATTTTGCAAGAAAGGGTGGCAACTCTTTGACCTTACGACAAGAGAATATTTTGTGTCACGTGATGTGACCTTCTTAGAGATCATTTTCCATTTCATGATTTGACCTCACCGATGGGATACTCTATGACTCTGAGTAGCCTTCCCGCTGATCCCCTCATGCATGTTGTACATGATGATGAGTTGCCCGAATTTATCCCTCTAGCGGATAGGGGGAGCACTGATGACATCACGACTGGGACTGTAGAGAGCTCAACTACAGCCGCATCTGTTTCGACAAACCTCCCTGCTCTGCCCCTCCTTATATATGCTGATGCAACTGATATGACAACAAACTCCTTCGAACTAGCAGACTCGAACGAACCGTTGGGTCGGGGGAAACGATCTATGCAACTACCAGCGAAACTTCTTGATTTTATCTGCTACTCGACCAAAGTTGTGAAACCTATATTTTGTGCTCATCGCGAACCCGTAGTCATGTCCTCGGGTACGTTTTACCCCATACCTAATTATGGGACTTGTGACAAGAATTTTTCTCGTGAACACATGCAGTTTCTCGCAGTTGTGTCCAGCCACGTAGATCCGAATCGATTTGCTGAAGCTTCCTTGATCCAAAATGACACCATGAAAGAAGAATTTGAAGCACTTGAATGAAATGGAACATGGACCATCATGACGCTTCCCCGTGCTAAACGTGCTACGTGATGCAAGTGGCTTTACAAAACTAAGTTTTAGGTTGAGGGTAGCATCGAGCATGATAAAGCCTGTTTGGTCATTCTCGGAAATACTCAAGTTGAGGGATTGATTTCAATGAAACGTTTGCTTCGGTAGCAAAGATGGGAACGGTTCGACTAGTGTTGGCAGTGGCATGTATTATGGATGTGCATAATGTATTCCTCCATGGAGATCTTGACGAAGAGGTCTATATGCAAATTCCTCCTAGTTATGGTGATTATTTTCCTGGAAAAGTCTGGAAACTCAAGAAATCATTGTAAGGCCTCCATCAAGCTCCGAGATGTTGGTACTCGAAATTTTATACGGCTTTGACACAATATCGATTCAGTAAATCATATATTGATCGTTCATTATTCACTCTTCGAAAGGGGCAGATCTCTATGACAGTGCTTGTATGCATCGATGATCTCATCCTTGCAGGGAACAATCTTACGGCCATCAACACATTTAAGGACTATCTTCACTGATGCCTTCACATGAAGGATCTCGACCCTCTCAAATATTTCATTGGGATCGAGTTCGCAAAGAACAAAGCAGGGATGTACCTTTTCCAAATGAAGTATGCTACAGACTTATTCACAGAGGTTGGACTACTTGGAGCGAAACCCGCCTCCTCTCCCGTCGAGCCGAATCACCAATTGGCGTTGGGCTTGGAAACCGACATGGACGATCCAGAGCAGTATCGAAGAATTTTTGGGAAGCTTGTCCACTTGACTATAACACGAGCAGACCTTTGCTATGCGGTTCATGTACTTGCGCAGTTTCTTCAACATCCGAAAGCAATTCACATGGACGCTGCAATACGTGTTTTTCGTTACATCAAGGCCTCACCAAGACAAGGAGTTTTCCTGCGAGCCGAGAGTGAACTTCAGCTCCATGCATATTGTGATTCAGATTATGCTAGTTGTCCGCTTACCCGACGTTCGATTATAGGCTATTATATCATGCTTGAATGATCACTGATTTCTTGGAAGACGAAGAAGCCGCCTGTGGTATCTCGCTCTTGCGCTGAAGCCGAGTATCGCTCCATGGCAATGACGACGTGTGAGTTGAAGTTGTTAAATGGTATTCTGTCTTATCTTGGCTTTGTTCATTCCCGAGCGATGCAGGTATTTTGTGACAACCAGGCAGCGCTACATATTGGTGCAAATCTCATGTTTATAAGCGTATGAAAAATATCGAGATCGATTGTCACTTTGTTCATGACGAAATCGAATCCGGTGCCTTGGTCACCTCCGACATTCGATCTTTCAACCAGTTAGCGGATATACTTACAAAGGGGCTCGACAAGAAACCGTTCATGTATCTACTTCGCAAGTTGGGTGTCAAAGATCTTCACGCACCAACTTGAAAGGGAGTATTGGGCCGTGTACATATTATTGTATGATTTTGGCTTCTTCCTATTTTTTAGATATATCAGTTAGGTTTAATCAAACCGAGATGTATATGTATGTGTGTACCCTCTTTCGTATGAGACAATAAAAGCTTTGACGGAAAAACCTATTACATGTCCATAAGGCTCAATTGAACGGCATAAATCTCGATTCGTTGCTTGAGGTTTCTCGCATACATATAGTCTCAAATAAAATGAGTAAACGTTAAGTCTAGTAGCCAAGATCACAATTGTTTGTGTCTCGTTGGCGTTAGATGTGAATGGTTCTTGGAGCTTTGTTTATGTATTTAAGAGTAATGTCGCCATGAACTCTGCATGGTTTGATGAATGCATACGGGTATTCGGTCGATGATGATAGTTTGGAGGCTGGTCTTAAATAAGAGTTTCCACCTTTAAAGATAACATTTGGAGAAGATCGAGTCACATGTTTTCGGGTTTTATTGGTTTCCATCTCTGGAGGCACATTCAAGAACTCCGAGACATCAATTTGGAGATATGGTAAACAAGTGAAGTTCAAATCATCAGAAATGAATGGCGTCCCAAATCATAAAAGCATTCAGAGTACAACTTTTTAGAATGGAATTGAGGTCCTCGAAACTCGAGTGAGATACATTCTATGATAAATCAGCAAGCACTAGGATTAAATATGAGCTCAAGGATTAACAAGAAGTTTGAACTAATCAACAACATAACAACCTTGTTTTATTTTCTAGCAAATCAAATAACAAACTCCAAGAGAATATATCATTCTTCAAATAAGAAAATTTCAACAAGATAAGTCAGTTGGAATGTCTATAATAGGAGGAGAATACATCAGCATTATGCACAACTCGATAAGCAAGAAAGCAAAGCAATTTAGCCTACACGAGTATTCTTAATTATAAAACAATAAATGTGTTGGTTTGGTTAATGAGAAAACTCATTTGTAAGGTTCATACATGTGTGATATATTGAACTAAGAGGGGACGAACTGTGAGGTTTACAGTTGTGTACAGTCTGGTAATAATAACTCAGGGTAGTGAGGTATATTTCGGACGTGTTCAAGTGTACTCAGATGATAAGTACTTGTATTTGAACATACTGCAACGTGAATAAAACATATTTACTTTGTACGGTGACGAAAGATCACCATGGTTTAATCTTGTTGTTCAATTGAGTTTTGTACGATATTTTAAGCTCATACGGATAACATCTCATACAATGAGTCCTCTAATACATATTTTTTTATGGATTGCAGATAAATTCTCTCCACTAAAAGAGAGGATTTTGTAGTTTGGTCTTCAAATTGTAACATCTAACGCCTCTTGAAAATGGAATTTGTCTTACNNNNCGTTTAAGTCACATATGGTCATATGCTAGGCCAAATCCCCACATGCCTTTACTGGGAGTGGTCTCGTCATCAAACATATACGAGTGATCTTCTTGGTTTATTATGTATTCAGTCAAAGTGTACTATGCCACATCGGAGTAATTAGACTCTTTCTGGTGATTATAGTCCTCCTCTTGCCAATTCCTGGATAAATCCATATTATTCTCGTAATCCATCATTTCTTCCCCGCTCTGATATTCTTCGCTTCACGTCCCTCGGACCTTGCTTCTCGATATATGTGCTTATTGCGACAAAGAGCAAACGAGGCCTTTCTCTACCACACATCGATGTATTTATGTTCTACATCCTTGACCACTTGACGAATTGGTACACCTTTAGTGATTTTGTTGTTGACTAAATTTGTTTGATATGTGAATAAGAAGTTTTTTAAAGTTGTGAAATTTTCCCCAAATCTTTGTACTATCTATCCATATTTAGTGGTTTTGTTATTGACTTAATCTGTATACCCTGAATTTTGTTATCATGTCATGGAAGATAAAGTCTTAATACTGGCCAAATATTCTAACAATATATTTCTAAAAGAAAATGTTTCTCTATTCATAAGACAGAAAAGAAAAAGCAATAGGAACCAGTATGAAGAGTGTATCAACAATAAATGGAAGTATATTTACTTACACATTTCATCTTTTCTCCTTTTTTTCCTTTAAAATATTTCCGGATTTAATCCCATATATATGAAAAAAACTTTTAACTTGTAAACACAATCCCGATGAATTAGATTTTTCATAAAAAAAATACTTATAATAGGATATTATCTTAAAAATATCTATCCATGCATCAATTAGTATAATGGGATCTTTTAAAATGAATTCATTTGATTAAAGGTTGTGTTGATTTAAATAGGTACCTTTTAGTCCTAACTTTTATCTTCTATGAACACTTTACATCTTCCACCATATCACACATAAAAAAATTCTCCCAAATTTAGTGTTGAGAATATTATAATTAGGTTTCTATGCGATTATTCTACAGACACGTCCGGTTTGTCGGTTTCGAATTTGATGTAGCGTTATACCGAAATTGAATAACTATAAATCAAAACCCTTTTTATACAATGTTTGCTGAGTAATCATAAAAATCATTAGAGAAAAAGAAATAGACAAATATAATTTCAATTAACATATAATTCAAACAAATCCATCATAAAATTCTCTTCGACGAGACCACAATTTATTAGACATGAGGCCAAAGTTCCTCCCATGCATGCGTTCATGATTACACTGGAACCGGCGTGTTGTTTGCAGGACTCTTGCCTTGTGCGGCCACCGGCGGCCGCAAACGGATGGGTTTCGTCTTGCGTAAGTCGGTGTCTTTCATGTAAGGAAGAAAAAGTTTATAATAACGTTGATGATGATCTTCATGATGAAGTTGAGACACTACATGAAAATGCAATGAAGCCCTCGTGGCTGTGACAAAGTGACATGAAAGATCGTTCAGTAAGAGAATTAATATGGCCGCTAAGACGACCTTGCCAGATTGATGAGACATTCTCATTCTTCCGCTACTTTGTTTTTCTTCTCCTTGTACCTTACGAGATTTCAATATATATATATATATATATATATATATATAAATTTCATTTATTTAATATTAATCTATGCTGGGATGGTCAAAGAATTATTTACTCGTCCGTGTGAACTAAAAAAGGGATATTTATCAGACTTTATTGGACCATATATGTAGTGCTGCGATTATTTTTTGATAAAAAAGACAGAATGTTGGTTACTTGCATGATATAATATATGGTGGCGGATCAACTCATCAAGTTCCCATTGAAATAGGATATGTCGTTAATATATTACATAATAAATCAGAAAAGTCTCAAGACTCATTCCGATTAGTAAAAAAATTGTATACTCAGCTTAGGACATTTGAGTCCATATATTCAAGAGTAATGGATTTTTTAATATCAAACCACAAAAAAGTTATGGATTAAAATTTCGTAAATTAGAATAAGGAATGTTTCTGAAAATCAAAGGTGAGTTTGTTAATTTTTTATTTTTTCTCCAAAGAAAACACATATTTGTACCCGATTAAGTTCCATCTTTATTTTTCAATAAGTTTTGATAGGGTGCGTTGATTTATTGGTTGAAAACTATTGAAAATATATAGGTCGACAAATGGTTTAATTTTCATCAGCTTCTGTATCGTGTCCACGGTTTGAATCATATGCAACTAGAGAATTGATTTAAAATTAATCAGTCATATGGGGCACTTGAGTAGGAATTCGTTATGAATAAGAATATGAACATAGACTTTTGAGCGGTCAAATATATCTTTGCTTCCATTGAGAGAATTTGGTATCATGTTCAAATAAATACAACTTGTTGGATAAAAAAAAAAGAAAGAAAAAAGAAACTAGAGGCTTAAATAATAAACACATTTTTTACGCGGTGGTGTCGAATAAGTCAAACCGATCAATGAAATTAAACTTAAGTAAGACTTTTTTGAAAAATTTCCAAATTAAATTGCCTAATTTTAAAAACATATTTAGTTGCTTATATATTGCATATTTAAGAGGCACAATATCAGAAATGCCCTTTTAGGGCTAAAACACTTCAACACTACCTTCCTAAATCTGATGAAAAAAAAATTGGAGAAAAGACATATGTACCCTTAATGAAAAACACATACAAAAGAGGGAAAGACAAATATAAGAAGAGGGAAAACGAAAATTGAGAGGAGGGAAACAAAGTAGAGAACTATTTCCTTTCATTTTCGAGTGTTTCTCTTCTATTTTCGAACGATTTCCTTCAATTTTTGAGTGATTTCTTTCCATTTTCGAGTGATTTCCTTCTATTTTGAGCGGTTTGCAGCAATTTTCGAGTGATTTCGTGATTTCTTTCCATTTTCGAGTGATTTCCTTCTATTTTGAGTGGTTTGCAGCAATTTTCGAGCGATTTCCAACAATGTTTCAGTCATTTTCAGTGATTTCCAGCGTTTTTAGCGATTTTCCGATGATTTTTGGCGATTTCCGGCGATTTGTAGGCGAGTTTCAGTGATTTCGATCGTTTTCCGGCGATTTCTGGCATTTTCCGGCGATTTCTGGCAGTTTCCGGTGGTTTCTGGTAGTTCCGGCGGTCGCACTGGGTCACAGGGTCGAACAAGGTCGGACTGGGTCGTTGGGTCGCAGGGTCGGCTGGGTCGCACTGGGTCACAGGGTCGAACAGNAGGGGGTATTTTGGGAATTTTAGCATTTATAAGGGTATTTTTGAAGTGGAAAATTTTTTTTTTTTCAGGAAGGGTATTTTTGAAGTCTTTTAGCCCTATAGGGGTATTTTTGATAATCCCCCTATTTAAGACCTACATTTAACGGAAGTTACGAACGCTTTTAGTGCGGTACTAAGTAGCGACATAAAAGCCTCTTCTTTGCAAGTTTTGCGTGTCTATGAATATGATGTTAGACAATTTTGTGCTTTCACATATTCACGTTTATGAAATTCTATTGATACGTTGGATTCAGTTTAATATAAGTCATGAAAGATACTATAAAATTATACCTAAAAAATTTACACATTTCACTAGATTGTAATAGATATCAACAAGGCGAAACACGTTGCAATCCATTGATATTGTCAACGTCATATCAACGAAAAATCACTATTGAAAAACTGTTTATAATAATTGAAATGTATGTTGAAAATTTCTTCGAATGTGCAAAGAAATGTAAACATATCATTGACTTATCAATGGATGAATGATCATCGAAAATATATGTTGAAGATGTCGATAAAATATTTTGAGAATGGATCATGAAGTGAGGGTTGACAAATGTAAACGAGGGAATATATCATTTTTAAAAATTTTGTTGAGGTTTCAACGCTCATCTGTTGATATTACCAACGAATTGTCGTTGAAAACTTTTCTAATTATGCTGAAAACTTAACTCCTTTGGTCATTCCCTATTCAAATCCAAACTTATTCTCAAATTCACACAAACAATGTCTTCTTTCTTAAATAGAAATATATATGTGTCGAGACAATGGATGTATCTAAGCAAAGATCTTGAAACATAAGCGATACAAGCACACGTCCACAAATGCTTGCTTAGTTCATGTTTGAAGTCTTCGATAAGTTGAAGGTCTTCTAACCAATATTTAAAAAGAGGATAGTATGAAGATCGTTATTGATATAGGGTCACTCCTCGCATTCTCAATTTGGATGGAGGTGGAGTAGAGAAGGCGTAGAGGCTTCTCGCTCTTGGTACAAAATATGTTATATCGATACAATGGAATGAGTGACACCACAAAAGGCAGCAAAAACCATTTGATATAGTTGAGAATAATGTCTTTGAGAATGTATATTCATACACTTAAGATATATTCATAAACTTAAGAGAAGAACAAATAAACACTTTAGTTGAAGCAAAAATGTACGAGACTTCTTATTTTATTTTCTTTTTCTAATTTGAAATGGTTAAATAAGAGACTTCATAGGCTATAAAAAATAAAAGAAAATCGCACATTCAATATGCTTAATTAATGAAATAAGATTTTTTCTTGGAATAATGAGAATAATCAAGCGTTTGATGAGTTAGAACCTTCTCTTGATTTGAAGATAATGATGTTGGTGATCCACGTCAATCCTGAATGGATGATGTGTATTTCTGATGTTCACATCATTTTATCCTTCACGTGAATGATTTATCCCCATAACAAATTCTTCCCAAATATTTTTTTATTACAAATTAATAATAAAATAGAAAACAATTGAATGAAACCTAATAAGAATGATGATTTTATGAGTGGTACATTACTCGGACTCTGATGCCAAGTGATATAAGCACGGGTAAACAAATTCGTGCTCAGCTCATGTTTTAGGTCCACGATAGGACGAACGATTTCTAGCTAAAGGTTTTGAAATATGATGGTATGAAGATTGTTTTTGGTCTAGGGGTGATCTTCATGTTCTTTCTTCGATGGATGTAGAATTGAAAATGCCTGGTTGCTTCTCACTCTTACTTTTAAACATGTTATCGCGATATGGTGGAACGAATGACAACACAAAAGCAGCGAAACGGTTTGATACAGCCGAGAATAATATCTCTAAGCATACATATCAATACCAATAAGAGAAGAACAGATAAACGCTTCCATTGAAGCGAAAGAGCACGAGACGTCTTATGTAGTTGTCTATCTGATTTGATGAGTTGAACTTCTCCTGATGTGTTGCTCCAAATAAGGAAGATTATGAGGTTGGTGATCCCCGTCAATTATGCATGGATGAAGTGTATTTTTTATGTTCAGATCATTTTCTCCCTGTAGAATGTTTTGTTTTCTAAAAAACATTCTCCTCGCATGTTTAATGGTTTTAATTTAAAAAACTAATAATAAAATAGAAAACAATTAAATGGAACAAAAAAGAATGATGTTTTTCTAAATGGTCCATGAACCGGACACCAATACCAAATGATACAAGCACGCATCCAAAATCACTTGCTCAACTCATGTTTGAGGTCCTGGATATGTTAAAGGTTTCTCAACAAAGATTTTCTAAAAAGAAAGCTATTGGTATGGTGATCGTGGTTGGCCTAGATGTGCTCCTTGCATTCTCAATTTGGATGGAGGTGGAGTAGGACATGCTAAGGGCTTCTCGCTCTTACATTAAAAACAAATATTCCATTTCCAATGATCATATCAGTTGGAAATGAAAAATTTTCCGTTGAAAATGACCGTTTCCAACGGATTCAAGTCCATTGGAAATCAATTGTTGAAAAACCACATCCGTTGCAAACTGCAACGGTTTGTCAACGTATATTATCCGTTGAGAAATATCAAGAGATTGTAACAGATATACCTATTGCAATTTGCAACGGACATCCGTTACAAAAACTTTAAACGGCAACCCGTTTTGAATTTGTAACGGGAATCCGTTGAAAATTAATTGGCGGGAATGCTGAAATTTTGCATCTGGTTCCTGTTGGATATGAATTGGCAGGAAATCTGTAACTTTGCAACGTATGTCCATTGATAATTTTGGTGGGAAATAGCAACGGATGCCTGTTGGAAAAGAATTGGTGGGAATTAAGTAATTTTGCATTGGATACTCGTCGAAAACTATCAATGGACATCCGTTGCTATCAGAACGAATTTTTAAAAAAATATAAAAAGATAAAATACAGTTTTTTTAATATATACAAAGTTTAAAAATAATTTCACTAAATTTCGTCTAAAACGGCACCGTCTTTGTCATCCACGTCCTCATCAATGCCTCAGGAAGGTATTTCATCGGACTCAATGATCGATTCTTGTCTCGGCGTTGTTGCCCTCATTTGTGGTGATGATAGCTGATACGCTTGACCAGTCAACAACTTGATTATACTCTCAATGTGACGTATCTCCGCTTGCGTTTCTCGAAGACTAGCCTTGAGCTGCTCAATGTGTTTCTCTTGCGTATAAGTCTTTTGGACTGTAGGGGGTAACGTCGTGGCATCCTCGATGATATCTTTTTGTATAGTGAAGTGTGGAAACACGAGTTATAAATTATCCTAGACCACTTCACCGCAAGTATACGGATCGTGTAGTACCAGGGTCGATCTCTGGGGACTAAAGCAGCCAAAAACTAAGAATAGAACTAAACTAAGACGAATAAGGATAGAAGAGGATATGGTCCTAAATATCTAAAACTAACCTAAGTGGTGACAACGATACTAGGTTGGGGATGAACTTGGATATGACGAACACTACGGGTGTCGGGATACCG
>CM071864.1:34613918-34639785 GCA_036759665.1 Gynandropsis gynandra | reverse complement strand
CTGCCACGATCATGAATCGGGTGGTCTCTTGGAGTCCTTGGATGAAATTCGTGATAAGATATTTCTTATCCATCCCGTGGTGTGGGCATATCCGCTGGTAGTTCTTAAATCGCTCCCATGCATCGTGTAACATCTCGCCTCTTTCTTGAAGGAAAGAATTGATGTGACTCTTGGCGAGAAGCGTTCTATGATCCGGGAAGAATTATTGCATGAACCTTTGTTCCAAATCATCCCACGACGTGATTGATGCAGCCGGCAAGTTGAAGAGCCAACGTTACGCCGCATGCTTGAGCGAGAATGGGAATGCCATCAAGTAAAGATCCTCCCGAGTAACTCCCGTTCCAACCTTAGTAGTGCTACATGGCATCTTGAAGTCCGTAAGGTGGGAGTTCGGATCTTCGTTCTCCATTCCGCGAAAGGCCGAATTGTTGAGCATCTGAATAAAAGCCGGTTGTAGCTCAACCTGGTTATCAATCGTGCGGGCCATGCACGAAAGTAACTGTGTGTGCTTAGGAGCGGTGTATGCTCCATAAGTCTCGTCGGCAGCAGCCATGTCGGGAATACTCGCGTTGTCTTCTCCGCTGCTTGCACTATGCGTATCTTCCTCCTCAGAGGCGTGTTGCTCGTGGTTGCTCGTTCTTTCTACCTCGGATTCGGAATCAACTATTCCGATCCTTCTCTTCGTGCGCAGGCTTCTTAGAGTGCGTTCAACCTCGGGATCGTAGATGAGAAGTTTCTGAATAGAGCTTCTCATACAAGTCTCATGCACAACAAGAAACAAAACACCAAAGCGTAAATCCGCGGTAGATAGAAAAGACTCGATAAAGGGAAAAACAAACAAACAAAGACAAAAAACAAACAAACAAACAAAGACTCAGGAAAGGACTAGATCTTAATCTAGCTAATTCCTAGTCTAGGCCGTTATTAGTCCCCGGCAACGGCGCCAAAAACTTGACTTGTGGAATCACGAGTTATAAATTATTCTAGACCACTTCACCGCAAGTATACGGATCGTGTAGTACCAGGGTCGATCTCTGGGGACTAAAGCAGCCAAAAACTAAGAATGGAACTAAACTAAGACGAATAAGGATAGAAGAGGATATGGTCCTAAATATCTAAAACTAACTTAAGCGGTGACAACGATACTAGGTTGGGGATGAACTTGGATATGACGAACACTACGGGTGTCGGGATACCGGGAATCGTACGAATGAAACAACTAAGGATCATAGATCTATAAATTCATCTTGACAACGGGAAATTCATGCCCTAAGGTGAGGAGTGATTCTTCCGAGCCTAAACCTCCTAACCATAAGTACGTGCAACCCTACCTTCCAGCAGTGATTAACCCGTACCATGGCAGCTTTACGACCGCAATCATTATTCCTAAGACGACTAACCGACCGGTCAGATTCTCATTAGCCGAACTTAATCTACAACTTAACAGGTCCGTATTCATTCTTTAACCTTCCAGCAAAGTCTGAAATCCTATATTGTTGAGCGGGCAGCACTAGCGTAAGAGTGATAATGCTAAGAGTAGAACCGATAATCAAGAATAAATCAATAAATCTAAGCATTAACGCAAATCATTGATCATCCAATGCAATCCGATATCCCTACCTGTAGTTGGGATTCTACTCACTCATGGAGAAAACAAAAGACGAAGATAACATAACCCTATACATGATAGACTCTAGGAAATTCGATGCCTCGACCTTCCCTATCGTGTTACCGGTGCAAGGATTGATGCTTCTCTTCTTCTCCAACGTCTCCCGAGCCTTTCCAGATTTTTTCCCAGCCTTTCCTTGCCCTGTACGTCGCCCCCTTTGCTCTAGATCTCTTCTGTTCTTTAAATTAGGCCGTTTGAATGTTAGATGTAGGTTGTTACGAAATACACGGCCCGCTCGGGCACCACTGTTACCCGGTCGTGCATAGGCGCGCCCGGTCGTGTTCCTTCATAACGCCCGACCGGGTATCCAGCACCCGATCGCGTGGTTGAGCAGCCTGAGTCGCGCAAACTCTCGGGGCAATTGGGATGGATAAACGCCCGAGCGGGTATACGTCTTACCCCCGATCGGGTATGGCTACCCGATCGCGTTGCCTTCGTGCCCGGGTCGTGCAAGGTATGCGGATAAAACCCCGTAGGTTTTACCCGAGCGGGTGGTCTACGGTGTCCGACCGGGCACCCTTGTTGCCTTGAAATTTCTCTTTTCCACTCGTTGCTCGGGTGTTCCTTTGGGTTCTAAGGCTCGATCTTGACTCTGAGTAGATATATCTTAAAAGCACGTGGTTTTGTTTAGGAATCCATCTTTTAAGGCTCATTTAGGCCTTGTCGCCGAAAAACCTGAAAACCATCAAAAAGGGTGTATGAAACTCAAAATCATATCGTATATGTAAATCTATATATAAAATATATGCGAAAATGACTCTAAAATCTATCCTAAAATTGATACACTTTCAGTGTTATCATATAGCACCTAGACCGTATAGACGCCCCTTATTTAGCTTAACAGACTGCAATATAAAACAAATTAAAGACTAAGATCGTCAGGAGTTGAACCGGTGGCTTATGATTATTGTGTGGTTTTCTCCGTCATAGCTTTCAGCGTTTGCTCTGCCCGGAGGTCAACAAGTTCTGGCTCATCGACCTCTTCTCCGAAGACGAAGTTCTTCTTGGTATGTGATGTGGTTAATCTCAAGTAATAAATACCTAGACTAACGTTTCTGCAAGAATACGGATCGTGTAGTGCCAGGGTCGAACACTAGGGAACCGATGCAACAATAAAGTTATTAAACTCATGAATAGACGGATAATAAATCAAGTGATTGGAATGCAAAGTAAAGACGAAAATAACTAAATGGGATAAATTCAATAAATTAAACACCACAGGTTTCGAGAGATGGACAATAATGTTATGAAGTGCTAACAAAGATCATGGTCTTAAGTATTATCACGGATTCAGGGAATTCAAGCTGTATCCTAGGAACTGATTGGCGTAGACTTATTCCACTATTTAGCATGTCTACTGCCAATCTCCCTATTGTGTAATCTCACCTATTAAACGCATTAAGACTGCTATCCTAATCCCTAGGTTCAATCGACTGACCTAGCGCAGATTCTAAATTGATTAAGACCCCAAATCATGGCTAGGTTCCAAAATCTAATCCATCTCTAAGTGGTGTACAAGAACAAAAGCATTAAGGACAACCAATCAATCTGAAAATGATCACATATTATAATCATTCATTCAAGTGGCATACAAGAACAAAAGCATTAAGAACCACCAAGCATTAAGCACAAGCCTTCATTACATATTGGTAAAAATGTAACCCGTGGCTACGAAACTACTCGCTAAACATAAAACAAACAAAAAACCTATCTTCCCTTCTCTTCTTCGGCTCCAAATCGTCCTTCTCCGGCATCCTTCTCTCTATCCAAACTCCTCTCTTGGCCGATTCTAAGCTCTCCTCCTTTCCTTTTCGTGCTGATTTCCTCTTCTCTACTCATTTCCTTTTTCTCGTTTTCTATTTTCTTCGGTTTTCTTTTCTTATTGCGCAGCGGCTGTTTCCTTTTCTTCTTGTGAAGCAGCTGTTTCCTTTCATCTCTTTTGTCGTGCAGCCTTTGGTTTCTTTTTTCTATCTCTAGCTGAATTGCCTTTTCTTCCTCCATTTGTGTTGCCTTTCTTGTGCCAACCGAGTTTCTATTTTGTAGAGGCAGTCGTGTGTTTCCGTTTTGTCTTCTACCAGTGCATTTACATTTATGGTTTTAAGGAATCTTGGATGCTGACCATGTACAGCTGATAGGAGAGTTGTTTTGCTTAGTTTTGCTTCATTTGCTTGTGTTTGTATCCCGAAATTTTATTTCCTGCGAAACACGAGAAAATAATAGAAGAAGACTAAATTATGCTAAATAACTCGGTTAAGTCCAAAACAATAATGAAACTAACTATAGAAATGAGATGAAAAACTAAGATAAATTAGACGTTATCACCGTGAGTCTGAACGACCAGCTTAAAAAGAATCGGTTCTCTTCCCATTCTTCGTATTTGTAACATTATAATAATTGATTAGTTACCAATTTAACTAAAAATAAATTTAAGTAATAAATATAAATATTTCTTACCATTTCTAGGAACTTTCTCGTCGTACCGACATTTTTTGGAATTTTCACTTTTGGCCTTGATGTCTTCTACTCCCAATGTTGGATGAATTGGTTGAATACCTCGTCCATTACCCATGTCGGTTTGTCTTTCTTCTTATAATAGTTGTGCTTGGCGTTGTTCATCATCAAGCATAAGTGAGTGTGCATATCGTACATCCATATTGTATAGATGTGCGATGTGTCCTTTTTCCGCTACTATATGTGCGCTACAAAATTAAATTAAATTCAATATATTTATTATTTAAATTCGATAAAAATATTAAATTAAATTAACTTTTATATTAAATAAACTTATGATGAATGTAAACTACCATCAATGGCGTATAACTTCTAGCATCACTTGCCGGAAAATAATAAATTCGATCCTATAAAGAGCTTTGGATGACGTTGTTGTTTGTGTGTATAAGAACATCCTCCCCATAAAACTTACATATGTAAACAAAATCATTTGGCAATTTTTATAATTAATTCAAATACAAACATTTATAGGTAATAATATCTTACCAAAACATTCTGTCAGGACGTTCGAGATCAATAATAGTAATTGTGCGACGCTCGTCGAAAGTATCGATCAAAGCAGCAATATCCACCATATCATATTCTTCATAAAATATCGGTGGTGCTGGTATATTCTTAACTATGACCCACCACTCTTCTTCATCAATTAAGCATACTTTCCATATTATCGTGCTGGATTATATCAATTCCTCCCCATCGATTTTTTTAATGTACCATATCCTACGGTTGGGTCGAACCACTGATATTTAAAAAGCATTACCTTCAATCCAACGAGACCAATATATTTCACCTATAAGATTTGGTGCAAAATGTCGTTGACAAGTCCGAGATAATAGCTCTTAACAATTTAATAATATATATGTGTAGATGCGACTATATTCCTCTGAAGTAAACCAATATTCTTTGGATTTCCCGTATGTACGTCTAATTGGTGTAAAGATCTCAGGAATTACGCCAAACTGAGGATTATATTGATATAGATAATTTTTTTATCTTCTCTGTTTCGTCAAAATATGTGATTCGAAATAAAATATGCTTAAATATGTGATTTCGTCCAACAAGTATTGTTTAACAATATATCCTACAACCGCTGCTTTGTTTTTTCCTTATTGTTTAAATGAAAGAAAAACCTTTGAAATGATAAATTCATCTAAATTGAACTGCGCCTCCGAGTATTGCCTCATCTGGTAAATGTATTGGTAACTGTTCCATGACATCAAAGAAGGAATATGGAAAAACTCTTTCCAAAGGGCATAATACTTTCGAGATATTGTTTTCCCAATAGTCCAAGTCATTCCTTTTTAAATTTCTTGCACATATATCTCTGAAAATATGTTAATTCTCAAGAATACAACATTAACGTTTCGTAGTAATAGCTTAAAAAATGCAATTAGAATGAGTTGTTGCATGAAATCGTGACAATCATGACTTTTCAACCTAATCAGTCTCGAACCCACAATATCAACACACCGAGTAATGTTCGTTGCATATCCATCTCAGAATTTAACATATTCTTTTAATCACATCAATAATCTTGTTTTCACCAGCCTAGACAATCTGAATATTGGGATAGGTGTCCTTCCATCTCTTAACTCCAACTCATGTCTTCGACATATTGTCTTCCAATCTTTTCTTGATTCTATGTTATCCTTCATTTTTCCCGTCACATTCAAAATAGTGTTGATGATGTTATCAAAAGATTTTTTTCAATATGCATAACATCCAAATTATGACACAATATTAGTGATTTTCAATATAGTAGTTCCCAAAAAAATACTACATTTATACCTGTTATGCAATTTACCTTGGTATTATGATTTGATGCCCACGATCCCCAGCGCATTCTACTGATTTTTGTAAATCTTCCATCGTATTTAATCATTTGTAAAGTATTTTTGTTTTTGTTTGCATGCTCTGTGCCTCCTTTTTTTGTACCACGTTATGTCGAAAATGTTTTTATCTTTTTTGAATATATGTCCACAGGGAAGAAATCTTCTATGACAATCAAACCAACATAGTTACTTTCCATGTACTAGTCAAAATGAATTTGTATCTTCCATACAATTTGGACATGCCAATCTCTCATGCGTTCTCCATCCAGATAAATTTCCATAGGCAGAGAAGTCGTTAATTATCCACAACAAGACTGCTTTCAATGTGAAAATTTTCTTTGTACTTAAGTCATAAGCAATAACTTCATTGTTAAATCTATTAATTCATGAATTAAGGACTGCAAAAAAAAACATCGAAACTTTTCTTCGGATGTTTTGGTCCTGGAGTCAGCAACGTAAAAAACATTACTTCTCTTTTCAAGCACATATCAGAGGCAAATTATACAGAGACAAAATCACTGGCCACAGAGAATATTGACTTCCAGATTATCCATATGGACTAAAACCATCGGTGCACAGACATAGATAAATATTTCTCGTTTAATACGCGAATTTAGGAAATATATTATTGAAATCTTTCCAAGCCTTACCATCCGATGTATGTTTCATTATCCCTTCGCACGCCGAGTGTTCAACGTGCCATCTCATTACCGTACTGGTTTTTTTATTCATACAACCTTCTCAACACGTTTGCTGCATACATATAGAACATCTTTTTGTATAGTACACATTTTCGTGAATATGGTTATTTTGGACGTAATCTGCTTGCATAGCAAAATTTACATTCCAACAGGTCTTTATCTTTTCCCCGAAACAATGCAAATGTTTTTACAAACATAAATTTTTTCATGTGGTATTTCCAAATCTTTTAGAACATTCTTTGTTTCATATTATGTCTTAGGAGCTTGATTATTTTCCGGCAAACATTCAGGCATGGTTTTGCAAAAGGAATTCATGCAATTTTCAACTACATTGTAGTCTTTTTTTTATACTCATCAATATTGATGACAAAAATAAACGAGACTTACCTTCACGACAACCTTCATATATAGGTTATTTTGTCGAATCCAATATGTTGAAAAATCGGTGTGCCTCATTATAAGGAATCCTTCATGTTGTTGCTCAACAACACTAAGAAAAATATCTTACACCATTTCCACATAACGTTTCATAAAGAAATTCATCATTTCTTTCCATTTTTGTGCTTCTTCCACGATATCTCTAGCGCCACAATTTTCGCAGTGAAATTACCAAATTTTGTAATTCTCTATGAAACCCACCTTGTAAAGATATTGGCAAACAATTTCTACACTTTGATACTTTATGTTTTTTCATTTTTTGCAAGGACATAACATTGTCCCGCGTTCTTGACACAATGGTCGCATCGACACAAAATTTATGAACTACTCCAATCTGTGTAAGAATTCTTGAGTAACTTTCTCGGTTACAGGATCTTTCCTTCTATATATTCAGTCTTTTGATCTATATATATCTCTATTTGAAGAATACGATATTGTTTGAAAATAAATTTTAGTGTTGATGGCTTGAGGGTAAACATTTCGGGTTTGATGTATACATAGTGTATATTTCAACGGTCATTTATTGTAAATACCAATGGATTACCATTGGCGATACCAACAAATAACCGTTGGAAAACACGTTGGATTATTCCAACGACAGCCTCGAAATTTTAAACTTTCCAATAGGCATCCGTTGTACATATCAACAGATACGCATTGCCATTTGCAACGATCATCCGTTGGCTTTTTATGTCCGTTGTCAATGGACTATCAACGGATCCATTAACAGATTTGCAGCGGATACTATTCGTTGAACATCCGTTGAAAATATCAATAGACTCTAACGGACATTGACTCATTGATAATTTCCCCAAATCTGTTGTAGTTCATTGCGAAAAATATTAACGGATGGATATGGTGCCCCGTCTGTTGATAATCGTCTCTTTTTTATTTGTAGTGTTACTCCAAAACATGTGATAGCGATATGTTGGAACGAATGACAACACAAAGAGAGAAGAAATCCTTTGATAGCATGAGAATGTTCTCTCTAAGCATGCATATCCACATACTTAAAAGAATAACATATAAGCGCTTGCATTGAAGTAAAAGGGTACGAGATTTTTTATTTCATTGTCTTTCTTTGCTTTGAAAATTGTTACACAAAAGGCTTTTTATATGCTACTAAAAATAATAGAAAATCATATTATTGAATACTAAATTATTGATAGTAGATTTGATGAATAATAAGAAAATCAAGTAATTATTTAGCTGGAATCTTCTCCTGATTTGTTGCTCAAAATAAAGAAGATTGCGATGTTGGTGATCCTCGTCAATCTTGCATTGATGAGAAGTATTCTGATACTCAAATCAATAAGAGATTACACAATACTTCTAACTAGGATTGAAACAATTTATGAGTTTTTCATCGATGAAACCTTTGTGTCAAGAACGTGTTAGAATGTTATGAAGGATCGTAGTCATGATATAGTTTGCAAGTATCTTTATAAGATAGGTTCCACAGAGAATTACCATGTTTTGTTCTTGCATGGTGAAGACGGCGGTGTAAGAGGTGTGAAAATGTGTGAATCACAATTAAATGAAAGAAGATATGAGCTTGAAACACCAACAACGACAATAAATCTATATGTCAATATGGTGACATCTATTTTCCTAGATTTATATAGAGCAAATGATGGAAGAAACACAAAAAATGATGTGAGACGATTCTTCAACCTATTATATATGACAAAAGAATCTATATACAAAAGTTTTTGTTCAGGTCAATCATATTTTTTCTTATTAATAAGATTGATGAGTACAAAATTTGATATATTGTTGCAGATAATTGCTTAGATTGATTTTTTCAAACTATGCGAAAGCACTTACATCAAAATAATGAAGTTTCAAAAAGATACCAATAAACCTAACATTTTAAAGGAGATAGACATATCTCGTCAGAAGATGTTTGTAAAGAGAGTTGTATGTTATTTTGGGGGTGAAAGCAAAATATTTTGGAACGATGTAAATAGATTTCGTTCGGCAAAAAAATCTTAAAAAAATGTCTCGTACAAAAAGATTGTGTCTATTTATGTAGAAATTTTTTTTTTTGAAAAATTGTGTGTGTCTTGGAAAGCTTGAAAGTAATGATAGAAAAAGAAATGCAACATTCATTCTATGGTAAGATTTGGTGGAGTTAACCTAGTTATTCCTGATTTTTCTTATGCAACAACAATTGTTTATATTTGCATATTTTCAGTGGCATGTGATTTATCTCTCTATAACTTACCTTCATAGATGTGTTTAAACACAAAAATTATGTTTTTAATAACATTCAAGGAAAACTTTTTATATCTTCTTTCAGTCATGATTCATGAAATAACAATTTAGACTATAGAAAATTATGCTGTGAAAAATTAGTGACTTACATGCGTATGAGATATTGAATGGATGGTCCGCACATGGTTGACTTACATATATGTATTGCATGGAGGATACCAAGTCGTTTCATTGTATATAGGTAGAAACCATATTGGTTAATTGTTATCACATATTTCTTATTCCTCATGAATATCCTTTCAATAAAGACAAGAAACAATTTCAGAAGAATGTGTTAAGAAAAGAAGGTGCATCCCTTATTCAAAATTTGTATGAACACCTAAATAAGATTGAAGATTTACAAGAATTGGTCAAATGTAGAAGAATTGTGGCCATAAAAAGGCAAGGCCTAGGTTAGTGGTATAATTACAACAAACACGACATTTTATATGAACTCAATTATCAAAAATCATTCACATAGCGGTATTACTTTGATATTATGCATATCTGACACAAAGTTTTTGCAACAACATAGTTGAGAAAGGACCTGAAGAGATAAGTCAAAGAACGGAGTTAGAATTACGCATGAGCTGGTGCTATGATAGGAATCAGACTAAAACCCTCTAGCAACTCGATAGTATAATCTATAATTTATCCCTCATAATGATAGAATATGTCAAAACCCAACTACAACACGACTAAAAACTCCTTGACTCAGTGAACGACGAAGTAATACTTGTGATCTAGTGTTGATAGCTAAATCTCAATTGAATAAATTTTATTAAAAAAAAATTCTTTAAATGGGTCTCTTATAAGGATTAAAAAATAATGGAAAATTAATTGAAATAAGCCTACTTAACAAAACAGGATAAAAAATGCTCAATGAAGCGATATAACCACTCATCAAGCATCACATAAATCTTTACCCTAAAATATACAAAACTAAAGTATGTTAGGTTGGGCAGCTCCTCTGCTCTATCACTAGAAAAAAAATAGGGGTTTTCCAACGGACGACAACGAATTAAGGCCCGTTGGGAATCAATCGTTGCAAATCGGGATCCGTTGCAAAACTTTAATGGACAGTCCAACAGACTTGTCTGTTGAAATTTTTTAACGGAGGCCCGTTGGAAAAATTGTGACGGATACCCGTTAAAAATTCCAACGGATGCCCGTTACAAAATTGCAAACGGATGCCCGTTAAAAAACTGCAATGGATGCCCGTTACAAATTGCAACGAATGGCCGTTACAATTTTGCAACGGATGTCCGTTGATATATTGGCGGGAAAAAAGAGCGCAAATTTAAAATTTCCAACGGGCATCCGTTGGAAACTGGCAGGAAAGAGCGACGGACGTCCGTTATAAATTGGCGAGAAAGGGCATCCGTTGGGAATTCCAACGGATGACCATTGGAAATTCTGCAGACTAGGGTAGTCATCATTACCTATTCCAACGGGCATCCGTTGGAAATTGCAACAGAAAGTTCTAACGGTCATCCGTTACAATTTGCCAACGGACGCCCGTTAGAATAGGTTTGACCGTTAAGTTTCCAACGGATGCCCGTTGGAACTTTTGTAATAGGTGTCCGTTAGAACTTTCCAACGGATGCCCGTTAGAAGTGTGGAAAACTTAGAAATTTTTTCTAAGTGTCGGGGGCGATTTCGCGTTTCAACGGGCATCCGTTAATATTTGCAACAGATGCCCGTTGGTATTAGATAAATCGTATTTGTAATACATCAAACATCGTTTATATAAACTGTTCGTTTGTATTAACATTTCGATTATTCGATTACACATCATATGCATTACTACACATCATGGACGTTACACATCTTTTACATTACACATCATCTACATTTATTACACATAATTGTATTTACATTTCTTCTTCAGTAGATTCATCGATGGGCGAGTCTTCCTTCGATTGTTCATTGAATTCATCACCGTTTTCATCTTCAGCATCTTCCGGTTCAACGTCTTCATAATCGCGTATGAGTTCTCTATCTATGTCATTTCTCGCGAGAATCTCATCGCGATCTGTATCAATTAAACGAATCGGATGCGGATGATCGGGTTGCAACGGATCTTCTTTATCATCAGAGCTTATGATCCCTCGTGGCTTGATCGTTACTACGGCCCACCACTCCTCTCTTCGACGATTCAATGTTGTTGGATATTGCATGTAACATACTTGATCTGCTTGATCTACTGTGATGAATGGATCTTACTTAGCATATTTCGTGTCGGATTGACGTCAATTCCTCCCAAACGGTTTTTTCATATTCCACGTCCTACAGTTGGGTCGAACCACTGACATTTAAAAAGCATCACCTTCAACCCAACGAGACCGAGATATTCCACTTGTATGATTTGGTGAAAAAATATCGTAGACGTTATCACCCTTTATATCACTATTAATGAAAACACCATAGTTGTATGTGCTTCTATGTTTTCCGTGTTCGTACGTGTGGAATGTGTAGCTGCGAGTAAACAAGATTGGCCAACACATGACATTTCGTGCGGGACCATTAGCCAAATATTTAAACCACGTAGGAAGTCTTTCATCAGAACATTTCACCTGTAGGTAGCATAAAAACAAATTAATACTTTTATATGCAATTAATTTTAATAGATGTGTACACGAGTACTTACGTAGTCTCTCAACCACGAGCCATAATGTTGAACTTGCATGTCTGTGAATTCATTTGCATTTAGATGAGGATATATACCAAGTACTTCTTCATCAAATATCCCGTATAATGAAAACACGTTAAATTTGTATGTATATATATATATATATATATATATGTAAAGGATTGAAATTAATATGTACCAGTACCTTTCGAACGGTAATAACTCTTGACAATTTAGTAGTATATATTGTGGATGTGATTATACTCCTCTGGTATTAACCAATATTCATCGGATTTACCTCCTGTACGTCCAATTGGTGTAAACATTTCAGGAATTATGCCAAACTGCGGATTATGTTGATACAGATAGTTTGTGTGATCATCGGTTACACGTCGTTCTTTCGTTTGAATATGCGACTCGAAATAAAATGAGCTGAAATATGTCATTTCTTCCAGCAAGTATTGTTTGAAAATAGATCCTTCGACCGCTGCTTTGTTTTTTGCTTTTTTTCTTTAAATGAAAGAAAAACCTTTCAAAAGGATACATCCATCTGAATTGAACTGGTCCACCGAGTATTGCCTCATCTAGTAAATGTATTGGCAAATGCTCCATGACATCGAAGAATGAAGGCAGAAAAACTTTTTTCTAATGCACATAATACTTCAGAGTTATTGTTTTTCATTAATTCCAAGTCTTCACTTTTTAAATTCCTCGAACATATATCTCTGAAAAATATGCTGATTGCGCATAATGCATCGTGAACATTCCGTGGTAAGAGCTCACCCAAATGCAATTGGAACGAGTCGCTGCATGAAAACATGACAATCGTAACTTTTTAATCCGATCAGCCTCAAACCAACAATATCCACACACCGAGCAATTTTCGATGCATATCCATCGGGAAACTTAACCTCCTCTTTTAACCATTTTAATAATGATGTTTTCGTCGGACCAAAAAATCTGAATAGCGGGACAAGTGACCTTCTATCTCTTAATTCCAACGTAGATCATCGGCATATTGACTTCAAATCTTTTTTTTATTGTATATTATCCTTGGTTTTACCCGCCACATTCAAAACAGTATTTATGATGTTATCAAAAAAGTTCTTTATGATATGCATAACATCTAAATTATGACGTAATATCAATGATTTCCAGTATGGTAGTTCCCTAAAGATACTACATTTATACCAGTTATGCCTTTCACCTTGACCTTTTGGTTTGTGATGCCCACGATCTCCACCGCATTCAACCGATTCTTGTAAGTCACCCACTGTGTTCAATCTTTCGTAAAGGATTTGTGTTCCAATTTTCATGCACGATGCCTCTTCTTTTTGTATCACGTTCTTCCAAAAATGTTTTTTATCTTTCCGGAAAGCATGGCCACGAGGAAGATATCTTCTATGACAATCAAACCGACATGGTTTCTTACCATGTACTAGTCGAAAAGAATCTGTATCCTCCATACAATATGGACATGCCAATCTTTCGTGCGTGCTCCATCCAGATAACATTCCATAGGCAGGAAAAACGCTAATTGTCCACAACAAGACCGCTTTCAATGTAAAATTTTGCTTAGTACTGACGTCATAAGCAAGGATTCCTTCGTTCCACAATTGTTTTAATTCATGAACTAAGGGCTGCAAAAAGACATCGAAACTTTTCTTCGGATGTTCTGGTCCTAAAATCAGCAACGTCAGAAACATTACCTCTGTTTTCAAACACATCTCTAGAGGCAAATTATATGGAGACAAAATCACCGGCCACAGAGAATATTGACTTTCAGATTGTCCATAGGGACTAAAACCATCCGTGCACAAGCAAAGATAAACGTTTCTCGTTTCATACGTGAACTCAGGAAATATTTCATTGGAATCTTTCCAAGCGTTACCATCCGATGGATGTTGCATTATACCTTCAGTCGTTGAGTGTTCTGCGTGACATCTCATTGCCGCAGCGGTTTTTTTCGATTCATATAACCTTCTCAATTTGTTTGCTATAGGCATATAGAAAATTTTCTTGTATGGTACATATTTACGTGAAAATGGTTTTTTAGGCCGAAATCTGCTTGCACCGCAAAACTTGTGTTCCTACAAGTCTTTATCATTTCTCCAAAACAATATGCAACTGTTTCTACAAATATCAATTTTCTCATGTGGCATTCTCAAATCTTTTAACACATTCTTTGTTTCGTAGTATGTCTCAGGAGCTTGATTATTTTCCGGTAAATATTCCCGCATTGTTTTGCAAAATGAATCCATGGAATTTTCAGCCACATTGTAGTCTGTTTTAATACTCATCAATCTTGAAGATAAAGCTAAACAAGACTGACCTTCACAACAACCTTCATATATAGGTTGTTTCGCTGAATCCAATAGGTTGAAGAATCGACGTGCATCGATATTCGGCATCTCTTCATGTGTTTGTTCATTAACAACTCTAGGAAAAGAATCTGACACCATTTCCACATATGGATTGGTCGTTGATGCTTCATAAATAACTTCTTCATTTCGTTATACTTGTGCATCTTGCACAATATCTCTAACACCGCAATTTTCACCGTGAAAAAACAAAATTTCGTAATTTTCAACGAAACCCACCTTATGAAGATGTTAGCAAACAATTTCTTGACTTTGATACTTCATGTTTTTGCATCTTTTGCATGGACATAACATTGTCCCGCGTTCTTGACACAAAGGCTGCATCGATGCAAAAACAAGAATTCTTGCGTAATATTTTCGGTTATAGGATCTTTTCTTCTATACATCCACTCTCTCGATCTATATATATTTCGATTTGAAAAAGACGTCATTTTGGTGTAAAATATTTTTGTTATTGATGGTTTGATGCATTCTTTGGTATGATCTAAATAGTGAACATTCCAACGGACATCCGTTGGAAATTGCAACAGATGTCCGTTGGAGGTTCACGTGAATTTATTTAAACCGGTGAGCCTCGAAATTAAAAATTTCAATGGGCACCCGTTGCCAATTTTAATAGGCATCCGTTGCAAATGCCAACGGATGACTGTTGCAATTCTTTCCCCGGATTCTAACGGGTCTTCCAACGGATATTGCAATGGATAAAAGCCGTTACAATCCGTTAAAAGTCGCAACGGATTTCAACGGATATAGCAACGGAAATAATTTGTTACAAGTCCATTGAAATTTGCAACGGATTGAAACGGACTTCGGCCCGTTGAAAATATCAACAAATCTGTTGCAATCCGTTGATAATTTCTTCCAACGGACTGATCCGTTGCCCCGTCCATTGGAAATATCGAGTTTTTTTGTAGTGTATCAAATCTTCTAATGCTTGGTCCATGTATATGATGTTCAGGTCGAGTGATCAAGTCCTACAAATGCTTCTTTTATCTGTAGGGTTGCTTAGGTCATGCACTTTATCACTTAGGCTGAGCGAGCAATGATATCATGCATACATTGGTCCAAAGAGTTCACTCAGGTCGATCGACTTCCTACTCGAGTAGTTGAGCACCTTTAGCTTCTCCAATTTTTTTTCTCTAATCTATCAGTTCTTTTGTAGATTGGTCTTGTGGTCTTGACTCGGTTCTTCTTGATTTCCTTGTCCAACCATTTTCTATCCTTCCACATCCATTTGATTGGGTGTATTCCTAGTATTCTTTTCTCTTTCCCATGTGATTGTTCCTTGTGTAATTTGTGAAGGAACCACAATATTGTCCTCATCATCCCCTTCTCATTTATAAGGATTTTACCTGAAATCCAGTCCTTTAGCTGCATTAAAATGGGCAAAGATAGTATATATGAAAAACTGAACCGACAATGGGCTTACCAGGCAACAAATGATGTGTTTGTTGAGCCTTTTATTTGTCTGCTGGTTGCAAAGCTATGTTGGTGCTTTCTCTTCATGAGGTGTTTCCTTCTTTGGAAATCCATCTGTAGAATCTCGCAACAAGTTAGGTGCAACTCTAGAAAAAGAGTGAGTTAGATTGTTAGGCCTCTTTGTGCGTGAGCATATTCATTGGCTAAAGTTACAAGAATTTTGTTGTCTTTTCTCTCGCTCTAATGGAAAGGAATTTCTTGCCCACGGTTTCAATCTAACAAGCCTTTTTCTTGGTTTTTCTCATGACCTCATTCGTTTGGTGATCTACCTCAAGGTCACTAAGTTTCAACGTCTCTCATCCTTCTGTAGATGCAACTTGTCTTTGTAGGCTTCCTTTGGTGTAAAAAATTCCAATTGAACTTTTGTTTTCTTGAATTTGAATATGTATTTGTTGCTAAAGTCATTGTATCAAGCTTGTCTGCAATAGAGAATCGTAATTGCGGATGCTTAATGAAATGTTTACTTGATGGGTGTACCTTAGTTTCCCCATTGTTTGTCATCTATTGAAGCTTGTATGGCTTCAAGTGCTTTATAGTTATGAGCCCTCGCTTGTGAAGAAGCATAGTACTTGCTACTTTAGTGAAACTCCCACCGTCTATGATGATGTTACACACCTTTTTGTTCAACTCACACCATTTCGTTGAATCATCTATAGCATGTCGGTTAAAGACTCGATGCCCTACCAACAATTCTCCTTATGTTGCTTAATACTCCTCAACACTTTCATCTGGCGTAATGCCTACGACCTTGACATTTAAAGCATGTGATGTCATAGTTACATGTTGAGGTTTTATTGGTACCTTGTGTTTTTGGTTTTGATGTCTTGGGTTTTGGCTCGATCTTACTACTAGTTTATGATATCTCGTGCTCCTGAGTTGTTTTCCTCTACGTTTTAGTTTTTTATGTTAGTTTCCAAGTGATGATGATCCTCCATATTCATATAATGATGAGCTTCCATGTGACCTTGAATGTTGCAATAATATCGCCAATAAAAACGATATATGGTGGCCTCACAATCCTCATCTATGTTAGCTCGTATCTTTAGGAAATCCATTTCTTTGTAGTAGTCTTCATGATCCTTCTACCTTGTACCAATGTCCTTAAACATTGAGTGACCTCTCAATGATAGTCAGAACACACAAATCAACACCTAATGATGGTGCACATATTGTCCCAAATGATGATGGTATGCTCTCTAATATACCTTCTAGAAAGCATAAGTTTATCCCAATAGGCTTGTGTATAGTCACTAAATTATGCCAATTTAAACTTCTTCATATCATAATCGCAATGGTAATAAAAAATCGTCTTTGTCATTCATTCCCACCCCTATTATGATTCTGCATCATTTCAACCAATGAAAGTAGGAATTTATATCTTAATGTTGCTCATGAGATGGTCATACATAGAACCTGAAAATATTTCTCCTCGTCCATGTTTAGAGGATATGGATGACGAGCTGCATTTTGTCCCCTCCGGTGAGGTTCTTTGCGAGCCCCACGTGCTACATGTCCCACGCGATCACATCGTTGGTTGATGGTAGTGAATTTTGCATCATCTATCTGAATTCATCTCTCATTATTTGCAATTCTATTTGTAATTGTCCCCTCCGGTGTGGTTCTTTGCAATCCCCACGTGCTACATGTCCCATCCGATCACATCGTTGGTTGATGGTAGTCAATTTTGCATCATCTATCTGAATTCATCTATCATTGAATGCAATTTTGTTTGTAATTGAATAGCTCCCTCACGTTGTGGTGGTTTATCTCAATGATTATTTGAAACATACATAAGAATGGTAGCTACAAAACAAAAAAAAGTTAGTAAAAGTAGAAAAGATGAATGAATGGGAAGGTGAACGAAGCTTACAATCACTCAAGAAGGTGTTTCGCTCGATCTTTCACTTGCTTTCCTGGCTTTTATCGATTCATCCTGCTTGATTTAGTTTAGAATTCAAGAAAAAACTCAAAATAAATTCTCGATAAATTCAAACTAAATCTTCACGCTACAAGTGTGTATCGTTGTTGTTATATCCAATATTCATAATCTAGTTCCTATGATCCTTTTATTTTCTTTCTAGGACCTTTTATGTTCTATATTCCTATATTTCCTTTTGTTATTTTTCCTTTTTTTCTTCATTTTTCCTTTTCTTCCTTTTTTATTTGATATTCTTTTGTTTATTTTTTTGTTTTGATTTTTCCCTATTTCTTTCCGTCCTTTTAGTTTTTCTTTCTTTTCTTTTTTTTTTGTTATTTTTTTCTGTTTTTTTCTAACACGATAAAAAATAAACTAAACTGAATAAAATGACAAAAAATGATAGACTGACGCAAGAATCGGACTCTAATGTCACTTGATATGAACCTAGACTAACGTTGTACTGTAAAATGGATAGAATCATAATGAAACTCGCTAACAAATTGATAGTAGAACCTTGAACTTATCTTCTCTAAAGAAATAATACCCCAAATCCTAACTACAACATGACTCGAAAATCTTAGACTCAGCGAACAACTTCATAAAACTTGTAATATAGTGTTGATAAGTCGATGAACACTCATAATATTTTCAAGAGTTCAACAGCTAAATCTCAAGAATTGGCAAAAAAAGACACAATCAATTGAATAAAAATTTGTTAATAATCATCAAATTGTTTCTTTATTTATAAGGACCAAATAATAATAGAAAACTAAATAAAATAATCCAACTTAACAAAAGACGATAAAATTGCTCAGTCGGGTGGTATAACCACTCGGTCGATCGCTGCATAAGTTTGAACTCTAAAATACATAAACTATAGCACATTTGATCAAATATCTCCAATGCTTGGTCAAGTCTACTAATGCTCGAATGAGCTATGTAATGCTGGGGCCAACTGATCTAGTCCTTTGAATGCTACTTTTATCCCCATAGATTGACTCGAGTGAGCATTCCCTCTACTCGGGACAACGGCTAATGATGCCATGCGTAAAATGGTACATAGAGTTCGCTCAAGTCGAGCAACTTCAGCTTCTCTAGCTTATTGCTTCTCTCAACCTCTTTTGCCTGTTGATAGGTCTTGTGGTCTTGACTCGGTGCTTTTTTACTTCCTCGCCAAGTTGTTGTGCATCCTTTGATGTGAATTGGAGTGAGCACTAGGCTCATTTGCTCATACCCTCGTGATTGGTTCTTGTGTGTTATGTGGAGGAACCATGACCTTGTCCTCGTCATACCAATCTAAATGTAAATTTTTGGTTTTGAAACAAAAAAACCATTCAAGTGGCGTAAAAATATATAAATATTTTGATGGATATGTGTTGAACATCACCAATGTGTTGATATTGTGAGCTCCAAACTCATGAGTATCAAGAGTCATATTTTTATGCAACGATTTATCCCAAATCCTTTGATAGACCTTCTCTAATACATTACAGAAAAGCGACATTGATGTATGGAAGAACAATATCATTAAAGTAATATTCTCTTTATAATAGATATTTTTAGCTTTATTATTTGATCTGGTAGAACATTTGTCTATTCATTTAGTGGATAAGACTATGCTTCCTGGATCAGTTAAGTTTACATAGATGTATCAATTCGAAATATTTTCCTTCAATTTTAAAGAAAAAGGAAAATCATGTTTTAAACTTCGCTTTAATGCAACAACAATGTTGGTTAGGCACACTAAACGTGATATTTTCACTATAAATTATAGCACCAGGGCAGCACTAATTATCATACCACATATCAATGTCGATTTAAACGTCAATGTGTAAACAACTTTGATACGGATGAGATTACAAAGCAAATTGTTGTGTTAACAAGATACACATTAAAATTTGTAAAATTTTTATAACACAAACTAGTGTGCTGCTTTGAAATGCATATTTAACAAAGATTTGCATAAGAATGGCTAATGATAGTTCGACATGGTTTTTCCCATGGAATAGCTGGAAACCTATCATTGCAATGTGTAACGTGTAGGGTGTGATAACTAGTAACGTCGTAACAACGAGAATTATGTTGGAAATTATATATATATATATCAATAAAATTAAAATTCAAATAACAAATACTAAATTTCTTTTAAAAAATATTTTAATTTTGCAGTATCACCAACCCATCTCTAAACACTTAGATAATACCAAAAATGCACATATAAACTAAAACTAATCTCACACAAAATTTAAAGGGTTTGATGAATTCAACTTTTCATGTTCCGAATTCTCGTGTCTCTAAGCACTTAGATATTACCAAAAATGCACATATAAACTAAAACTAATCTCACACAAAATTTAAAAGGGTTTGATGAATTCAACTTTTCATGTTCCGAATTCTCGATTATGAGTTTACAGAATCTAGGGTGCACATGCTTCATTTAGAACATAATATCTATTGAAAAAAATAAAAAACGAAGCTAAACGAAGCAATTGAACTTTTCGGGTGACTGAGATAACAAACGAATCAATGGAATGGCAACGGTAACACTTTCTCACGATGGTGGAACAACTATGCATGTGACACGGTGGTTCTTCTACGCCTTTCTCTCTCCATCTCTTTTTATCTTTTACTTTTTATCTTCCTTGTCGACATCTTTCTTTTTTTTCCCTTATTTTAAGGAGAATTTGTTTCTCATATTCTAATTCCAAACTAACCAAACTCTCCACTAGATACTTTGACAAAAAAAAAACTCGCCTCCTTTGTTCTCTCCGCTTTGTCATTCCACACTTGAATTCTTCTAACTCACAATATGATTATTTTGTGGGAATTAAATTGAGGGTGGTGGCGGAGAATGATAAAATGGTAGAGATGGTGTTCTCGCAGTGCTTTCCAACAACTCTTTGGACACATCTAAGATCAAATTTATATACAAATTTATTAAGGTACTAAATCTTCTATCCAACTATGTAACTTTATTATGGTACTATTGAAAATTATAAAATAAAGTTCATTTTTCAAATGTCTAAAGGAAATGTGGAAAATTTCCTTTGTTGTTTTTGCATTTTAGTACCGATGAAAATGGATTTATTTAGTTGAATAAATAAACAATTTTTTCAGCGAACATCCATTGAAAATATCAATATATACACACTAAAAATATTTAGATCTAAATAAAAATAATTTTCTGATGCGTATTTATTGGAAGTTTCTAAATTATTTGTCGCTATATTGTTCCCAAGGCTTTAGTGATAGTATATTTACAATGGACCCTTAGTTGAAATTTTCAACATATGCTCATTCAAAAGTTTATACTTGGCCTGACATTTACATGCAATGCCATCAACTAACGATCATTTGTTAAAAATTTCACCAGTGGCTCATTGCTAATGTAATATTATTGACAAGTGTAATTGTATTATCAACGGACATTCGTTGAAAATATCAATAGATTCTCGTCGAACGTTTAATAAATATAAAAAAATTCCTAAATTTAAACCTTTTATTATGCATTAAAATTGTTTCATTATAATGAAGGCTCATTGAAACTATAAATAAAAAAAATAATAAGTTACATTTCTAACTTATAACTTAAAAAATATTTCCGTTATACAAGTACAGAAAGTAAGTTACGAATTTCATTGTTGGATTCATCAATCAATGAATCTTCAATTTGAGGATCATTTAGTTTGCCGCGATGTTCAAGTTTGGCATCTCTCGGTTCAACATCAATGTCTTCACCTTCTGAGTCGGTCCTCATAAGAATTTCTTCATGGTATTGATATTCAATGGACTTAATTGTTTTATCATTTTCATCTTGTGATGGATCTTGTGTTTCTAGAACGTTGAAAATTCTGTGTGGCTTGATATTCACAACAATCTATCATTATTCTCTTCGAAGTTTCAATGTTGATGGATATATAAAATGAAATATGCTTGGTCAACTTGATCTATTTTAATAAATGGATAGTGCTTTTCATATCTTTGTTGTTGATTGACATCAATTCCTTTACATGGATTTTTTATATATGCATGTCTTAATGCAGAGTCGAACCATTAATATTTCAAATGCATGATATTCAACATGAAAATATATGAAATACAATTATGTAGAAACAAAGCTTTTTTATGATCCACTATTGACAAAGATCATATGTGTGGAATATTAATCCAAACATGAATATTGCAATTACATTTATTTTTTGTAGGACCTTTAGACAATTCTCCCAACCATACCGATATCTTTTATCACTACATTGATCCTAGAAGAATCAAGACATAATAATTTAGGGAAAACTAAAAATCATCAATTTAGAGACATAATTTCGGAGGGACAATTTGTCCAGACAAATTCCAGATGTTTTTAGGATGTTTCCAAGACGGACAACACATTTGTCCCTAAATGGTTACCAAGTTTACAAATGGACAATCCATCTTAAAATTTTGGATGGATGTTAGGTTTAACAATAATTAAACTAAATTTAAAGACTAATTTTTTTCTCTATCCTTAAATTTTGGGATGGATTTGGACTTATTCATAAATTTATAGATAACTTTTTTACCATAATGAACTTGATGTATCATCTAGGTGAGATATAAACATATCATGTTTTAAAATTTATACATAAACTATACATTTTCCAAGGATAAGATAGTGTACAACACAAGGCTAAGATGAATTTATACTATCGATTTCACAAAAGATATGATCGTGAAAAGCAATAAGGGTATGGTACATCTAATATATACAGGTAAAATAAATTTCAATTACAAATATATACAAGCGAGACTATGTTTCTAAATGCGAGAATTGTTGTCACGTATAGGAAATATTAAAGATTTAGAAAGTGTAACTTTGTTCTTATATGGGAATTCAATCCTATAGAATGGATCTATATGCTCTCACGGTGCATAAAAATCATTGATGTCTCTGTCTATTGACCCACATACCAAACATGTTATTGATAAGTATACCTGATCTCGGAGTGCAAATTCCTATCTAACATCTAAATCATTGGCGTATATGACTTACATGTGAATGCATTATCGTCCAACATCATCATTCCGAAATCAACTAACCTACCTCTCGATAGGATCATTTAGTTTATCTAATGCATATGACCTAAGAAAATCCGATGTGTACATTTTAATTATACCATCTGACTATTAATTCATGGGGTTCATTGAAGAATTGAAAGAATAAAACATGCATCAAAATCATAAAATTAAAGAACATCGAATCCATCCATGAAATATGATGAGATCAAATACACAAAACTCCAGCCTAAAGCACGAATCAAATCTATAGATCTACATCTTGGAAAATAACTACAAGAAGAAACATGTAAAGACTCGTCTTGGTTATTCATCATCGTGACCTCCCCTGCGACTCGTCTCCGCCGGTAATTCGATCCTTTGATAAAGTCTGATAGCTTTTTCACTCTTCACACCACCCCTAAAGTTTCTTCTCTATCTTATTATAGTCTTCCCTTGTGAAGTGTCGACCTCTTACTTATAAAAAAAACTCTTCAGCCTTTTAATAATTCAAATTTTACTTATTAAGTTAAATCGGCAAAACACTTGGCTCAGTTTATTGCAGCTCACACCGAGTAGTCGGTTGTTCTATTTTTTTCCAATGAAAGTGGGAGCTAACTTTGAAAAATCTTTTCATCACTCATCTGAATCAACAAACGCTCAAATCGAGCGAACCTATGGGAGTATATTTTAGGCATCAAAATGAAAATGCATGATCGAGCGATTTGGTGCTCGGATCAAGCCTTTTTCACTGTTTGTGTCTTTGGTGTTCGGTCTGTGCTCAATGTTGCAATGTTTCTCCTAAATGTCCTCCTTAGTCTCTATTGCTGGAAAGATCACAAAATGACTCAAAATACGTAAAAAAAAACTAAAACAATTCAAAATGTATTAGACATGCAACAAATTATAGAAAAACATAGTGTGATCAGTATCTAAGCGTGAATATAAATTGCTATTACATTTCTTTTCTTATAGAACCTTTAGACAAATCTCGTAACCATGTCAAATATCTTTTATCGCCACACTGAACAGTGATGAATCAAGACATATACTCAACTAAAAGAAAATTAAAAAACATCAATTTAGAGAAATAATTTTGGAGGGATTGTTTGTGAGAAATATTCTAGATGCTTTTAGGATATTTCTAGGACGGACTACAAAATTCATCCCTAAATCATCAACAAGTTTATAGATGGACAATCCATCCCAAAATTTGGATGGATATTAGGTTTAACTCTAATTACTCTAAATTTAGAGACTAATTTTTCTTCTCTCTCAATTTGAGAATGGATTTAGGATTTGTTTCTAATTTATAGATAAATTTTGGATCGTATTAAATTTATATTTGAATTTTTGTTTGTCTTAAATTTTTTGATGGTTTTAGATTCGCTCTTTAAATTGAGAGACAATGCTTTGTCCATCTTTCAATTTAAAAAAAATGTTCTTAATTTAAAAATTTGGATTCATAAATCTAACATCTCCCCCTTTATCTTCTTTTCCTCAGTCCTTATGTTCTTTCCTTTACGACGAACAAACTTAAAAAAAAACACATTTGTCTCCCTCTCCCAAGTTCGGATGCTTCATCACTTTTGAATATATACGTTTATATACATAGATATAGAGCTGTTTACCCTGATGGACTTAATCCTGAGCTTTGTTTATCATTGGCAAGCTCATCGAAGATGATGATGGGTTGGTATTCCTATTATATATATTTTAATCTATTTATTTATAACAATTGAGTAGATGACCATACGTATTCATTTTGACACCTTCGCATTTAGCTCACTTAAAAGTTATTTCTGAAAATGGTTCAACCATGTTTGATTAACCAGTACATTAATACTTCATGGTTTTTTCATGTTCTAAACAACCTGAACTATTTTGTAACAATTTGTATGTTTTCGTTTTATCTCAAAACGAAAATGTCTACGTTCTATTCCATAAATTATAGATATCACAATAATTAAGTGAAACAATTTATTCAATTCATGTTTGTTTCCGATCTCAAAAGCCTTACTCTTACAAAATAAAATAGTTAAATGAAATTTTAAATAATTTTAATTTAATTTGAGAATTATAATACTTATTTATTATTTTTAGAGATTTAAAAAATATTTCTAAAATGAATTTGGGATGGAAAATTTATCCGTAATAATGGATGATATCAATTATGGATAGAAGTCGTCCGTCTAAAATGTGTCTGAAAATTCTTTTTATACAGGTTAGGACGAATTTTGTCGCCCCTAAACTTTCATTTCTAGTAGTAAAAGCGGCATAACATGTAAAGAAATATACTTAAATTTCTAGGTACTTATATAATTTCTTAACAAAGAGACATAGTGTTGTATAGAGACTATCCACGCTTATATAATTTCTTAACAAAGATACATAATGTTGTATAGAGGCTATTTACGCTTAAACCCTAAAGATCATATATATATATATATATAATATGTTTGGATGTGATTATGCATACCATTGAAACGAGAAAATCTCTTATAAACTTAACAAAATGTACACTACAAAAAAACTCGCATTTTCCAACGGACGGGGCAGCGGATCCGTCCGTTGGAAACATGTACCAACGGATTCTAACGGATTTCGTGATATTTTCAACGGGCAAAAATCCGTTGCAATCCGTTTCAAATTTCAACGGAATTGTAACGGATATATTTCGTTGCAATATCCATTGAAATTCGTCGCGATTTTTAACGGAGTGTAACGGATTATTTCCGTTGGCTTATCCGTTGGAAGATCCGTTAGAACACGGGGAAAAGGATTCTAACGGGCATCCGTTGCAAATTGTAACGGATGCCCGTTAGAAATCGCAACGGATGCCCGTTGATATTGTGAATGTCGAGGTTCAACTGTTGAATTAAATTACCGCGAAGAAGCAACGGGCATCCTTTGGAATTTCCAACGGATGTCCGTTGGAATATTTACTATATATATCGAAACCTAGGGTTACCTCAAAGCATCAATAAAAACCATCTTAATATCTATTATTGAATCCAAT
>CM071864.1:34576970-34599391 GCA_036759665.1 Gynandropsis gynandra | reverse complement strand
GATCCGTATTCTTGCGGAAGCGTTAGTCTAGGTTTTTATTACTTGATATAACGCACATCATAGTCTTTGTCATAATTTGACCCATTTCTGTTCCTGGGTTTGTTTCTTTTCTTTTTGTGTGGCTGGCTCATTCCTAACAGCTTCCTGCATCCACTGCACACAAGAGGCCAGTGACGCTCCACAAGTACCCCAATCTTCAACCAACACTTCATTAGGTTTCAGGTTGAAAGAAACACTTGTTGATAGCCATGATCAAGAAACTGCAGACCCTTAAATCCCTTCACAACACAACAATCTCTGTTATCTTTATGTCTGCAAACACAACACAACACAATCTCTGTTATCTTTATGTCTCCAATCCAAAACATGTTTCACTCCCCTAAATCATACCTTTCTCGGGTTTCAACTCTGCAAACAATCGGATGATCTTGCTCCGGTTAGCCACCAGTATGCTTACGATGTCCTCTGGTTTCTTCTCGTTAGCCACGGACAGCTGCACACTCACACATTAATCCCAACACGAACAGCTGCACAGTCACACGTTTATCCCACCTTTCATTCCCAACCCATCATCATTACTCACCGTGAATACATGGAAGGCTTCCAATTTGATGTTCTTGGTGGGTTCCTGCATACACCAACACATATTTACACGTTTCAACATACTCTTTTCCTTTTCTTTTTTTTTGTTACAGAGATATTGGTAGTTTTCTGACTCTGAGGAGGTTCATCATTATCCTTAGATTATCCCTCGACCTCACGTATCTCATCATCATACCCGAATTGGACCGCTCCATCAATACATCTGCAACGTTCAACAACAACAACCCATGAGACCCCTTCTTGATTGTGCGCAACGACTATTACAACTACAAAACCCAGAACCCAAAACCCAGAACGATAATTTCATGGCGAAACCCTAATTTCATGGGGGAGAGAAAGGGCGAGGAGGAGGAAAGAGACGAAGAGGAGGAAAGAGACTTACCTAGGAGAGAAACGACGAGGAGGAGTCGGCGAGGAGGAGGAAAGAGGCGAAGAGAAGTCGGCGAAGGGAAGAAGAGAATGGCGAGGCAGAGAGGAGTTCAGGAAGAGAAGAAAATGAGAAGGTCATTTTAGTAAAAAACGAATTAAAACTTAACGTACCGCCGGAAAAAATCAGATTTTTAAATTTTTCATTGGTGGCTTTTTCTGGCGACTCCATCAGTCAGGCCTAATATCGGTTTGGCGTTCTTGTTATAATAATTTTTATTGTCATTGTTTATCATCAATCATAGTCGTGATTACATATCATGTATCCATAGAGTATATATGCACAATTTGTCTTTCTTACGCTCTCTGTAAATCATCTACAAGATGAAATAAAATAGATCTATATATTAGATAAATTCGATAAATAATTAATTAAAATTTTATTTAAAAGGAAATCTTACAATAAAGGTATACCACCATCGACGAAGAATAACCTTTGACATTACTTTTCAGGAATAGTATAGTCGATCCTTTAATAAACCTTGGATGATGTTATTATTCGTGTATTTGAAAAACATCATCCACGTTAAACCTATGTATGTAAATGAAACAATTAGATAATTTAAATAAATTCAATAAATACAATACAATATATATTAAATTAATATACCATAGCGTTTTATGTGGACGTTCGAGATCGATGACAGGTGAAGGTATCGATCAAATCATTAATACCTATCATATCATCTTTATCATCAAATATTGGTGGCACGAATATAGGAACCCGCCAACGTTGTTAACAACCCTCCATGACCGATGAAACGTCGAGGTCATAGTGTTTAAAGTATGCAGGTAGAATTTAAGAGAATTTGTTGTTTTGAATTTGAGATTCTGCTGAAAATTGAACTGTTTAATGGTTAAATATTGAAATTTCTAAAAATTTAGATCACACTCAATGTTTTTATTTTATTATCTGGTATAATAACACAATAAAATGGTATCTTATGTATTCATTGGACACACAAATTCTTCAGTTCGTGCTTACTTTGATTCTCATACTCAAGCTTTTTCTCGACCTTCGTCTAATTCTCGGGAGTAGACTCTTCTGAGTTTTTCTTCCCCGCTCTCCTCAGACTCAAGTGATTTTCTAGTTAAACATAAATTATCATTCGTCTTAAAAAAATTCAAGTGATTTTCTAGTTAAACATAAATTATCATTCGACTTAAAAAAATTCATTGTTGAGGTCTGATCAAAAATTTTTTAAAATGGAACTGTTGTTCGGACTATTCATAAAATAAAACCCATGAAACAATGAACACTGTCCATAATATAGGAAACAAATCTCTACTAGACCTATATGAAATTCCTTAATTCGAAGGTACTCTATAGTTTTCTACCATTAGTCTACTGTTTGGTTTATTACGTGCTCTCTTGACATATAATTTTCTTATTTATGTATGAGTATTCATTCTCACGTTTGTCACTCTTGAAAGCTCTTATTTTCGTTAGTTAATATATCATTTACATTTTACTAGAAAAAAACATGATTTTTTTGTCTCGATTTATGTAAGCGATAAACCCAAAAAAACCCTCAAAAATTCATTTTAATAAAAAAACTTTGTACTTTCACATCTCTATTTTAAACCCTATAAAATATTTTTTAATCAAAATCAACATTTAACAGAAATTGGGTAAACGACGTTTGCTCACCTTCTTCCTTCTCTTCAACCACAAAATTAGGTCTGTAAACAAAATTCAGCAAAGGGCAAAGGGCGTTCTCTGCTTCATTTGGGATTCATGGTGCCGGAGATGTCGACTCAGGAAAGGCTCACCATCGAACTTGCTTGCGAAACTATGGGAGATTTTTGCAGCCATCGTCGTCCCTCGCCGTCTGGGATTGGGCGTTCTCTGCTTCGTATCTGGCCTCGCCGTCTGGGATTCATGGAGCCGGAGATGTCGTCCTTGCATTGCGGTTCCTCGTCTGGGTTTATAGCTGCTTGGCTTCTCATTTGTATCCGGATTTCTTGCTTGGCTTCTGCTTGCTTTGACGTTTCTCTTCGTTTCTTACATTTTTATTCCTTAGACATTTGGATCTAATCCCTATCGGTTGCAAAATTTTGCAGGAACCTTGAATTATGGGATTATTGGCGTTTCATGTTCTGCTGCTACTTGTAGCTCTCCTCTCTAGAAAGCATCTCAATTTCCATATGTGCTTGTTCTTATTGGCACGTAAGTTCCATGATTTCATACCCTGTGGAATACCTTCTCATATAGGTTGGGCTTTAGGTTACCCGATCTACATATCTTTTATAGCTGTTAATGTATTTTTCCTCGCATTAGTCTCACAATAGAGGACTTAGACTTTGCTTCTCATAGAACATCAGGTCTTGGGTTCGATTTTTTTATTGAGTTATTGAGTGCTTAATATTCAGTGAAGCCATTGTTCTGGTAGATGATTCACCTGGTCTCTTGGATGAGACATGATGGAGAAATTCGAAGGCCATGATTATAAATGGAAATTGACATCTTTGTTTTCTCTCATAAAAAAAAGTTTTGAGATGTATTTGCTGACATGATTACTCATTGCGGTTCTCGTAGAGGTTGATCAGATCCCTATTGCTCAACCTGTTTCATTTTCTTATCCGTTGAATGATGTTCCGGTCCCAATTGTTCAGCCGATTGTTAGGACGAAAAGGGTTAGAGCAGCGGATTCTGAATTGAGGGGGACGGATGCCTTAAAGCAGCGAGCTGAACAAGGGGAATCCTTGGATTCTCTGTTGCCTGTAAGCTTATCTGATATTCTTTGAATCCTCTCAGTTTAAGGTTTTTGTCTGAGATTTGAAATTTCGATTTCAGGAAGGTGCTAGCTGTTGTAGTTAAGACTTTGCTGAGCCATATCTCTTGTAGCAAATAGGAAATAGAAGTACTAGAGGAACAAATTTTCTTATTCAGTGTCAGTCAGAAC
This sequence comes from Gynandropsis gynandra, assembly GCA_036759665.1. Classification (NCBI taxonomy): domain Eukaryota; kingdom Viridiplantae; phylum Streptophyta; class Magnoliopsida; order Brassicales; family Cleomaceae; genus Gynandropsis; species Gynandropsis gynandra. The sequence goes on along the minus strand of CM071864.1, from coordinate 34,595,456 downwards.
AAATTTTCTTATTCAGTGTCAGTCAGAACACATTTTCTTGGTTGTGCATGTGGGATGGTTCTTCATAAAGGCAGAGAACATGACAACTGATGGGCTTCATCAGTTGAGGCAAAAGAAAGTCTACCCATAACAGTCGTTGTGAAGATATTAAGAGTGTGTTGGTTACCGTAGTTTTTGATTCCAATAGGCATATATGTAATGTTTTGTAGGATAATGAAGTAAGAGAGAATTATTCACAAAATTTTCTTCTCGTGTTCATTTAACTTCTCATTTCCATTTTCCAAATGAGCAACATGTTGCTGAAGTTCACTAGAAACAACATTCTTCAGCCGAATGATAAAAAAACAAAAAAATTAAAATGTCTAATATCATACCTCCAAGTTCTATTTTCCCCAACCCCGTGTGACTTTCAATTTGCTGCGTTGACACTCTGTGGACAAATTTGATGGAAGAATAGTCTCACTATGGGCAACACCATATCGTTCCTGTTATCATCTTTTATTTCATGTCAATAAAAAGGTTTTTTTGATTAAAATGAATTTTTAAGGGGTTTTTTTGGGTTTATGCCTTTATGTAAAGAGAGCACATAATATGTTAGAATTTATGACTCCATATACGTTTTAGAAGTTTAATTAGACTTTACATTACTAGAAATCCATTAAAGAAAACAAAATTCACTTATATGGTTGTTTTAGTATTTGATTAACGTGACAAGTTTTCATCTCTATAAATTGTATAATTATTCATTTAAATGTCAATTGAGTTAATGTGTTGAGAGTTTTCCTGATGATTATTTTCCCCTAAAATTCAATGTTTTTTATTCGTCCGGTCATTTTTTACTAGAAATCCAAATCGTCAAAGGGACGACCATTTTACTAGTTGAGCGTTAAAAGGAAAATAAATATTCGATTACATTATTTTACGAAAACCCAAATTATTTTTTCTGAGAAAAATAAATGCAATGAAACCAGACACAGTAATGGAATAAGTGCGCAGGGTAAGCTATCCTGCGCACCCTGCAAATAGAGACAGAGAGACGAGCCAAACTCCCGATCGGCCATCGACGGCGAAGATATCGCCGGTTACTTCATGTTTTCATCTAATATCACCATTAACATGTACGCCGATCATATCACCGGCATGGATTTCTTCTTCCCCACTCCAGCCGCCTCCTTCTCCGCCCCGGCAACGTCTTCCGGCGATAATTCCGCCGCCGCCTATATGGGGAGGAACGAAGAAGACGATGATTGGGGAGACTTCGTCGGCTCATCCGTTTCTGTTTCTCGCGCGGGATCTCTCCCGCCCGATCTAAACGGTTTCGTCGCGGATCACAACGGTTCGGCCTCATCTATGGTGGCTCAGCTTGACTCGCCGAGTCGGATCGGATCGAGTCAGGATCAGTGGGTGAAGCCTCGGGGTCCGGTGCCACTTTCGGTGTTTGGAGAAGGGCAGGAGGAAAAAGAAGGAGAAAGGCATGGATCAGGTCCGTCGGTTCCGTCGTTAAGATTCTTGTTCGATTCGGCTTCTAGTAAACACAATAACGGAAACGGATCTGTGAATAAAGTAATGATTACGAAACCGAGTGTTGCAATCAATGATTTTATTGCAAATTTATATAGAGATAACGGGCAGGACAAGCCGGAAAACGGGTTGATTTCGGAGAATAATCCGGGTCATATCGGCACGAATAAGAAGAATTCGCAAATGAATTCTCTGAATTTTAATGGGAATCTTCCCAACTGGGGTTCAGCTGACATTCCCGTGCCAGTGGGAAGCTCTGATTTAGAATTGAACAACACTGATTTGAGTAAAAAAGTTCTAAATTCAGTTACTGGTATGGAGACGCTGAGCTGCTATTCATTGAATTTTGATACGCAAAGGCTTGGACCTAACAGTGATGCGATGAATTCAAATATTAGTGAACTGATGTTTGATCGGAATGATTCAAATTCGGGTCATGTTGATCAGAACGATGACATTGATGAAGATGATGGGTGGGAATTCAAAACTGCTGATTCTAAGTCGCAAACTGGAGACTCGAAGGTAATCATAAAATGAACTTCTCTCTATTGTTATTTGTTGTTGGATTAAATCGTAGCGAGGAAAGTTGCTTCTTTGTGTTGTTGCCTATAGCTTCTTTTATTAATAGCGAGTGAGTCAAGTGTGTTGGATGCTTGTATATTTTTCAATTAGTCAATATGTGTCATCCTTATGCTTTAGACTACAGACTAGTAGTTGAAATTCTGTGCTGACCTGGTCAGTGAGGTGGTCTCATATCCCTTTTTTATGGCATATCATTTGTATTCAAGCTGGTGGAACAGAAGGCGGCTGATAATGGACCTGCTGCAGTTTCTAATACATCGAATTTGAGTTGGAACTTTTGGAGTTTGCCTACAAATGGGATAGGCCCCAAAGTTGATGATGGTAAAACAAATGTAGATAATTCAGTTTCTGATTCGGGAAATGGAGAGGATGACTCTGGGGATAACTATGGATGGGCATTCAAGGTTGCAGAAACTGGAGAACCGAAGAATGATACAGCAAGTGAGGTAAAATCACCTTTTAGTACACAAACCATGATGTGCATTTATGAACTCCTTTGGTCATGCTGGTCTAAGACTTTATAGTTTTAAGGTTGAAGGGAATGATAAGAAGGATGGTAAAAGTGCTGAGTTTGCCGTTGCATCTGAGAATGGTGTGCATCAGGTTGATGATTCATTCTCCGTGTCTTCTCAACAATCTAGCGGGTGGGGTTTAGGATATGATTTCAATCCAACTTCTAAAACTGAAACCACCACCTTTCTTAATTCAATTTCTCAAAGTCAGCCTTTTGAGAATGAAACAGTTCCGAATTTCTTTCCCAGCAATTTTGAAGGAACAACCTGGAGATATAAGCAGTCATCTTTAGAAACTGATACACAGAAAGAGGTAATGCATCAACAAGCCGTGTAACTATCTGTCCAGAATGTGAATGGTATTTTTCTGCTTCCTTTCAGGAAAAGCAAGGAATTCCTGATGTTCTTCCTGCCAACTTCCGGACTCATTTATTTGATGCCGCCGTACAGGTAATAACATGTTTACATGCTAATCAAGGTGCCAGAACTCCTACAATCTCATACTTTGAAATCCATTTATGTAGCATATTTCACACTTTTTGCAGCTCGCATGTTAAGAGTCTATTGGTGATAATTGCATCTCTTCATATTGTTCTGAACAATTCAGATTCACTTTATAATGGCACTTTATTAAACTTATTTTGACCCGTGTAGTGACCTTTTGTAGTACTTTTCTTGTTGAGCACTTCTACCTATTTTGTGTGCTTTAAAAACTTGGTTGGAATGTGTTGTTTAGTATTCTTTTTCCCACTTTGTATACAAAATCTGGAGACCTTCATTTTCTACATTCTTTTGATCAATGTCCGTATGTATATAATAACCTTTATTTTCTTGCATGTGCTCAGAAGAAAGAACTGCAACCAGAGAAGCCTAAGGGACCGTTGGCACTGTCGCTGTTCGGCGTAGAAGATCTTAAAAGTTCTGATCCTGTAGTTCTTGGAGATATTCCCTCTTCTATCCATGATTCCTCGTTGAGGGATAAAGCTAAGACGATTGATCCTTTATCAATCAGTGATCTAATATCGAGTTTATACGGTCAGGTGGAGGAGATGACTACCGTTAATGTGTTTGAAAAGGGTAATGAAATCAAAAGGGCTGTCATTGGTTCCAACTTGGTAAATGAAGAGGACGATACTTGGGAGTTTCAAGGTCCCACGGAGTCCACTTTGGCCTCTGGTGCAGCAAAGAGTGTCGGGGATGTCGACGATGATTCCTGGGAGTTTCAAGGTCGCATGCAAACCATTACAGAATATAGCATAGCAGAAGGTTTTGATGGGTTTGATGGTGATTCCTGGGAGTTTCAAGGTCCAGCACAGTCCATTTCGTTATCTGGTGCAACAAAAATCGTTGGTGATGTCGACAATAATTGTTGGGAGTTTCAAGGTCCCATGCAAACCATAACAGAATCTGGTGTAGCAGAAGGTGTTGATGAGTTTAATGGTGCTTCCTGGGAGTTTCAAGGTCCAACGCAGTCGGTGACAGTTTCTGATCTAAAGAAAGGAGATAACAATTCATTGGAATTTGGTGGTGTTTCTGTGGGAAATGGAACTTTGAGTCAAACCTTTGCTCCTGCTTGTACCAGAGAACAACACCAGAACCTAGTCACGGACATTCAGGTGACTGATTTCCGGGATCTCTTTGATAAGCTGAAGACTGAATTGTGCTATGTTGCTCTAAACCATCTGGAGAATATGAAAGTCAGTGGACCTTTCTGGACTCAACCTTCTTTTGCTGCTTAGTACTCTCCATTCTGTAAATGTTGCATCGTCTCTTTAAATTTTGGTATTGCAGGAAGATCGTAGCTTAGTTGCTGAATCTAGTGAAGTTCCTGAAGCAGAAAAACGGGTTGAGGAAATTCAGGTTGGTAAATTCACTGCATTTCTAATTGCTTACAGCTTAGGAGGTGGAATGCTATAATATGCACTTCTCTTGTCTATAGTTACTGGAACATGAATCTGGGGGACTTTGATGACAAACTACATACGAAGCTCAATGACAATGTGATGCATGACTGGGAAATGTTGGAAACCTGTTGTCATTCAGTGTATTGCAGTGTTCTTTCACTAATTCTTGTTACCTTCCCTCTTTTAGGATATGCGGAAGAAGCTGCACGAGGATGTTCTGCTCAATGAAGTCAACTTGGAGAGTCTCGCACCGAGACCCTCTGGCATTAGTGAATTTGCGAACACTCTTAAGGAGCTAAAGTTTCGTGTGCTGGATTCTGAATTTCACATGTCGGAGCGATTGTTATCAGTAAAGTCCATTCCAATTTTCTGTATGTGTCCTTTAAATGTCTAATTTATGATCTTCAGATGACTCTGAATCATTTCACAGGTAGAGAAAGATTGGGATTCGACGATTGAACTTCTGAAACATGCTGTGTTGACTCTTAAGATCTTGAACTTGGGTTCATCTGAGCAGTTGTCCAACTATCTTTCGACTTGGTTCACCATTGCTTCTACTTGTGCTCAAGAACTGCGACATGCCGTGTCTATTTGGAATCAGGTGGAAGAAAAGAACATTCGCAGAGAAATCCTATGTGCATCACAAGGTATACTATCTTTGCCACCTCATGTTTTGCGTTAAGGTATTTTCGATCTTTGACACATTCTGATTTTCCAGGGAAGAACTATATTCTTGCATTGGGTGAAGTTTACCGCGTAGCAAAAATTCTTTTAGCCTCAACCAGATTATACAAACCATGGATTCTGTTAGCTCCAGGGTCAAACCTAATGGCTCTTCTGAATGAGTCTGCCAGCTTGTGGTCGAGCTCAGGACTAGAAGATGCTCTGCTAAATATTTCCGACCTACACAATGATAAATCTGCTGCTCAGCTTCTAGAATCAATCAAGCACATAGACGAACTTGATGCTTTTACTCTTCACAGCCGCATCATCTTGGCAAGAGAACCCACCTGCCACATCTCTGGCTTACCTGCTGAGATAATACCAGGTAAGCATTCTGTAACGCCTGCTAGGCTCTTCACTCTGTTTTCTTTTTTGGCTTGTAGCTTAGAAGATACATGGTTAGGACACCAAAATTTGGCAGCTCTAGACTCGCAACTCATTCCAATGTGAAATTGAGTTATTATAGGGAATATATAATAGAGAGGAATAGACCAGAAAAATGAAATGAATTGAACATTTTACCAAAAGCTTTTCCAGTTTGAATTCGGGCCATATATGGCTGTTACCTGCTGGTGAAGGTGTCCTTGTTGCATGATGGCCGTGGAGTTGGAAAAAGGATCCGAGTGCTTTTTTCCGGTATTGGGTTGAGCCCAATAAGACTGTTAATTTGGTTTTGGAGACGGCTGTTTAAAGCCAGAACATATGTAGAACGTTGCTCGGTGACAAGTACAAACTCAGACCGACACTCCTTTGAATTTGTGGGGGACACCTTTTTAACTCAAAAGCTATGTAACATAGACGCCAATCAAGCCTTATATATCAATTGGTTTTGACTGAAATATGTATGAATCAGGAATGAAGACGGTTGAATGGAACGGTGTGCACTGCTTCGTGGCTCTTGCGAATCTCTGGGTAAATCTGATCAGCCACGATCCCCCACTTCTTCCTCACTCCCTTCTCGGCAACCAATCTTTCTTGACAACTGTCTCCATCGCGCCTTAGAGAAAATGCGGTGTTCGTTCTGCATCACCGGCACTTGTACACCGAGCAAAGCAGACCTATTCAGGTGCATGTGGAGATTAAAGGAGTCTCCATCTTTCTAAAAAGATAAACAATATTTTTTATATGCTTATATATATATATGCTTTCGGTTATTGTATTGATTCATTTTCATGGTTTGACCATTGGAACGTAGAATATTTGGGTCGTTTATTTGTGTATTTTTGTAAAATGGGTTGGCGTTTCAATTTAGCACGTACACCCATATATTTCATAGAGAAAATAATACCATTTATTTCTTTTGGATTAAAATTAAAAAAATACACTTTATGCTCTTTTGATATTTTCATATCGTTCGCGTGATCCGTGTGATCTTTGCAACCTAAAAAATTTGAAATCTTTCGAAATTGCGCGAAATTCTTGATTCTTACTCTCGTTCGAAATCGTCTCTCGTACTTTGCTCTTTGTTCTCAATTTTGAAATAAATTTCGTTTCAAAATATATCAAATCGTATGTATTTTTACAGATAAAAAATAACTGCACATTCATCTTTTTTTTAATGTATACGTGAAATAAGGAAGGCTGAGAAGACTTCTGTAGAGTTTTCTTAATATTTTGGGATATTGTAAACATCAAATGATTCGCCCTTTTGTGTTTCGGTTCAATTGGCAATTTGGTATTATTAATGTTAATAGGTATCGTTCGGCACTTAATAGCCCTGTTAGGTATTTGATGTTGTTTATCAGTATGAAACCTCCTCCGCATAACTTTGCAAGACGTGAAAGGAAATTTATGAAATTAAATGTTTCTAATTAGTGTATAAAAGATTTAGTAGATTAGTTGGAGACCATATATTCGGAAAACTTAGCATCTATATTTCATTAATAAATAGATATCTTGAAGTTGCAATCTTGCGTTATGAAATCGTGATTACAAGCTCTTGTTTATTTTTTAGCATTACATCCGATGATATAACATATCGTAAAAAGTTTTTTTAAACTTTGTTAGGAGGTGTCTATAAAAGGAAAAACACACGTCCAACATTGGCTTTTCAATATGGATCTACAACTATACTTGAACAAAAATGTTGGCCGGTTAAGGCCTTGTTCAATAGTACTAGAATAGGATATAGAAGAGAAGGGAAGAGAATATATTGAAATGATCTTCTTACTTGAAATTGTTCTGATTTTGTTATATCTACAACTTAGGATTACATGAGTATATATAGAGAAACTACTACATGCACCTAGAATGTGAAATGATAAGTCTCTAATGAATGTAGACTTAACTTAAATACATGAACTTAATTAAATGATTGTACTAATTCATGAACTAAACTTGATGCATGAACTAGCGTTTATTGATAATGATGAACTTGGACATTCAATGAAGAGGTCCATAATCTAACAGACCTCATCAATTTCAGGAAATTTTGCATACAGTTCAGTAATAGTTTTCTTCCCTCTTGGACCTGTGGCATTCTGGGAATCTGGTGATGATAAATTCTGAGGAGTTCTAGCACTTGCTGGAGTACTAGGAGACTGAACTTCTTGCACTCTAGGAATGTTCACATCGGGAACTTCAGGAACAACGATGCTTGACTGCTTTTCTTCTTTCTTTGTGTCCCAATTCCACGAGGCATCCTCATCCACAGTCACATCTCTGCTGATTACTACCTTCTCAGTTTCAAGATTGAAAATTCTATAACCTTTAGACTGAGAACTGTAGCCTATAAATACTCCTTTCTCTGCTTTGGCATCTAGCTTGGTTCTCTTCTGCTGAGGAACATGAAAATAGCATAGACTGCCAAATATTTTGAAATGCTTAACTGAAGGCTTGTGACCTGACCATGCTTCAAGAGGTGTCATCTCCTTCAATGCTTTTGTCAAGCCTCTATTCTGAATGTATACTGAGGTAAAGACAGCTTCTGCCCAGAACTTCTTTGGGAGCCCTTTCTCTGAGAGCATTGATCTTGCCATCTCCATAACTGTTCTATTCTTCCTTTCTGAGACTCCATTTTGTTGAGGTGTATATCCAACTGTGAGTTGGTGTTCAACACCTTCATCTTCACAAAACTTGTTAAACTCTGATGAGGTATACTCTGTACCTCTGTCACTTCTGATGGTTTTTAGTGGACATGAACACTGATTTTCCACTAACTTCTTCCATTTATAAAACGTGCTGAATACTTGAGATTTTTCTTTCAAAAAATACACCCAAGTCATTCTACTGAAATCATCAATGAATAAAATGAAATACTTACTTCCATTGATGGAGGGAGTTCTCATTGGACCACACACATCAGTGTGTACTAGCTCCAACTTCCTGGTTGCTCTCCATGCTTTCTCCTTTGGAAATGGAAGTTTGTGCATCTTCCCTAATTCACATGCACCACATACATCACTGCACTCATGCAAGACTGGAATATCCTTCACCAATTGCTTCTGTGAAAGTTGATGAAGTGATTCTGAATTACTGTGACCCATTCTCTTGTGCCATAGCCAATATGTGTTGTCTGCTTTGGCTTTGTGAGCATGATGTGATGAAAAATTCCAATTCACAAGAAAACTCTTGTCCTTCATAGGAACTCTTGCAATCTCTCTATGTGATGGGTCTAAAATACTGCAAGTATTTCCTTCGAAATGAACAACGTACCCATTCTTCATCATCTGGGGTACACTGAGCAAATTCTTGCTCAAATCTGGTACATATAAGACATCTTTGATATGTCTTACTCCTTTTCTGGTCTCAATTGCTATTGTGCCTTTCCCACTGGAATTGATCACTGCTCCATTCCCCATTCTTATAGGAACCTTGACTGAATTGTCAAGTTGAGTGAAACTTGCTGAATTCTTGGTCATGTGGTTACTGCAACCACTGTCAATCAACCATTCATCACTTGATTTCTTGCTGTTCTCATGTGCACTGAACAAGTGTGCTTCAACTTCTTCTGACACTTGTGCTTGTGCAGGATTCTGCTTTTTCCTGCAATATTTCTCTATATGGCCAAACAACTTGCAATGATAACATTGAGGTTTGCCTTTCCATCTACAATCACTCTCTTGGTGATTTGTTCTCTTGCATACTCCACATGGTGGAAACTTGCCTTTCTTGACTGTATTGCTTGATCTAGTACCATCTCCTCCTTTAAAACTGGATTTGGAATCACTCTTTGTTTGGTTCTGGCCAAATTTACTCTTGGCTTTATGACTAATCTGAAATGCTCCTTCAGAACTAGTCTTTGTTCTTCTACTTACTCTCTCTTCTTGTGCCTTCATCATGCCTACCAACTCTAAAGCAGTTAGAGTTGATAACTCCTTGGTGCTCTCAATAACACCAGCATGAGAATCATAAGATTCTGTTACAGTGCTCAAAATTTTGTTCACAATATCTTCCTCCTTTATTACTTCTCCATACATCTTCATTTGATTAACTACATCAGTGACTCTTGTGTAGTAATCATTAATTTTTTCTTTTTCTTCCATACTCAGATTTGCAAACTCTCTTTTCAGATTTTGCAATTTGATGGTTTTTACTTTGCCACTTCCTTGAAATTCTTTTTGCAAAGTATCCCAAGCTTCCTTTGATGAACTTGCTGTTACTATTCTTGGGAAAATAGTATCTGTTACAGCATTCTGAAGAATCTGTAAAGCACTTTGATCCTTAATCATCTCCTCTTTTGACAGGGGAGCATTTCTTGATGGGGTACCTCCTGCTACACTAGAAAATGTGGGATCTGCCTTAGGACCACTCTCCACTACTTCCCACAAATCTTTGGCTCTTAAACTGGTCTTCATTTTGACACTCCAAAAATCATAATTCTCTCCATTAAAAATGGGAATTATATTCTGGTTGAAGGTCTGAGATGTTGAAGAGGAAGAGGCCATTTGTATGGGTTTTTTTTTGTGGTTTATTTGCGGAACTTGGCTATGAATCTATGGCTCTGATACCAATTGTTGGCCGGTTAAGGCCTTGTTCAATAGTACTAGAATAGGATATAGAAGAGAAGGGAAGAGAATATATTGAAATGATCTTCTTACTTGAAATTGTTCTGATTTTGTTATATCTACAACTTAGGATTACATGAGTATATATAGAGAAACTACTACATGCACCTAGAATGTGAAATGATAAGTCTCTAATGAATGTAGACTTAACTTAAATACATGAACTTAATTAAATGATTGTACTAATTCATGAACTAAACTTGATGCATGAACTAGCGTTTATTGATAATGATGAACTTGGACATTCAATGAAGAGGTCCATAATCTAACAAAAAAGCTTGCCTAGGACAACAGTTTAAGCTTACTTGTTAATAAGAGGATTAGGACTACAGGGAACTTTTCTGTAGACTGTGGCGAAGAAACCTCTGGGCGAGTCAGCGGTGTCGGACTGCCACCCGTCTGGATTAGCCGGAGGGTACGAGCCGCCTTCGTCTCCCTTTGCAATGTTCCTTAGATTCTGCTTTCGGTGACCCCATACAGTAGAGATGATGAATTGAATACAAGAATCATCATAACAACTTTGATAAGAGTGTTCCTTCTTGACAACATGGCCTTGTTGAGAGAGATGGAGAATGAGATTAATCGAGTTTGAAGTAGGGTTTGGTAGAGATTGGAAAACATAGGAGAGTGTTTCAAATTGTTTTAAACTTACACAAAAAATAACATTCCATGTGTCACTAACCCGTCAATTTGGGATCCAGTTCGGGATCTGTATTCACACAAGTGATTGTGTGTGCGTGTGAGCAAAGTTTGAAAAGCATGAAGTCAAAAGTTTAACTCACTAAAAATTGACTATGTGAGAAGAAATTTCTCACCAAAAAGTCGGTTTAGTGCAATCATAATAGTACTTATTATATTACCATATTTACTCAACTATTTATAATTGATCATATTTACTGATTATTAATAAAAGTAGATGATTTGTGAAATAAATAGTTATAAAATCAAAATAGATAGCAAAAAGAAAAGTTATTGTAGTCTAATATTCTAAATTGTTAAATTATCAGTATAAAATTTTATATACACAATTTTTTTTTTCATTTTCAGGAAAAACAACCTATTCCCCTCGAAAATTTTGATTTATTTTTATTCCCTTTCGATTTTGACCCACATCCTATTCTCCTTTCAATTTTTAGTTTTCATCCTATTCCCCCTCAAAAATTCTGCTTTAGTCTTATTCCCCCCTTTATTTTGATCACATCCTATTTTCCCCTCAACTATCAAAAATCTGCCTAAAACCCCCTATGTTATTTATTCGTTATTAAAAGACCCGATTTTGACCTGAATTTGACCCAATTTAACTTTAATCTTGACCCAAATTTGACTCAATTTTGACCTAATTTTGACTCGATTTAACTCAAATATATACTTAATTTTGAGCCGAATTTTTACTTAAATTTTACCCGAATTTTAACAATAAATCAAGTTAATTATTCAATTTAATCGTTTTACTTGGTTTAATTGATTTCGAGTAAAATTGAGTACGGTTTTTTACTTGAAATCAATTTTTACCCAAATTTGACCACAATTTTGACTCGATTTAAAGCCGAAATTTTACTTAATTTTGACCCAAAATTTACTTAATTTTAATCAGAATATCAACAATAAACCATGTTAATTATTCAATTTAGATGATTTCGAGTCAAAATAAGTTAAATCGGATAAGTAACTTGATTTTTACGAAATTATCTAAAAGTTAACATTTATTATTTATATGTGTAGTAAATTCACATCTAATTTACTAAAATACACAATTTAACATTATATCGGGTAAAAATTAAGTAAAAAAGTTCGAGTTAAAATCAAGTCAAAATTAGGGTCACAATTTGGGTCAAAATTCGATCGGATTTAGGTCAAAATCGGGGTAGATTGATTAAATCGATTTGATCCATTTTTTATATAATTAACGAAACCATATTCAATTTTAACTCGAAATCAACTAAATTGAATAATTAACTTGATTTATTGTTGATATTCGGGTTAAAATTAAGTAAAAATAAAGTCAAAATTAAGTAAAAAATCGGGTACAAACCGAGTAAAATTTGAAGTCACAATTTGGGTCAAAATTGGAACGGATTGGGGTCAAAACCAGGGCAAATTGATTAACTCGATTTGATCCAATTTTGATAATCAAAGAGATTGATCGAGAAAGATCTCTTGTTCTTATTATAAGATCGTGTTTTCCCGGTGAACTCATGCGGTTCCAACGTGCCCAGAGGCCAGAGGCGAAATCCGTTCGCGGTCCTACGCGAGTCGCTTCCGGCTGGCGTGTGCGTGTAGGAAGGCCGACCTATCTTGAATACGAGCTCTTCAAACCTAGCCTTTTGCACCCTAATAGCTAATTCTTTTAAGAGAAAATCAAGGCTAAATGCTCCCTGGCGGTTATTAGGGTTATACTTTATATAATCAACCTATTTTCCCGTTCTTCCAATCTCAGATCACTGTAGTTCGAGCCCTTTTGAAAAAGAAGTTCCTGTACTTTGAATGAATTCAAGCTAGTAAAGTAGTCCGCTTGCAGGGGTTCAAGTCTACCGGTCTGTTAGGATGCCTCAGCTGCATACATCACTGCACTTCCACTTGACACCTACCGTAATGATAAACGGCTCGTCTCGCCGTGACAGGGCATCGTTCAAGTATACTCTTTTTTAACAGGTTTCGCAGTCGACCATTTGATAGCTCTCGGATTTGAAGATCCTGATTTTCAGAAGTAAGCGATTATACTCTCTCTGAGAAAGAGCTTGATCTATTAACAAAACTGTATTAAACTTTAACTCGAAATCAACTAAATTTAATAATTAACTTGATTTATGGTTGATACTTGGGTTAAAATTAAGTAAAATTCGAGTCATAATTAAATAAAAAATCGGGTTCTAATCGAGTCAAAATTGAGCTCACAATTTGGGTCAAAATTGGATCGGATTTGGTCAAAATCGGGGCAAATTGATTAACTCGATTTGATCCAATTTTGATAATATTAACAAAATCTTATTCAATTTTAACTCGAAATCAACTAAATTTAATAATTAACTTGATTTATTTTTGTTATTCGAGTTAAAATTAAGTAAATTCGAGTCTTAATTAGGTAAAAATCGGGTTCAAATCGAGTCAAAATTGAGGTCACAAATTGGGTCAAAATTGGATCGGTTTTAGGTTAAAATCGAGTCAAATTAGGGTAAAAAATGATTTCAAGTAAAAAAAACCGTACTCAATTTTATTAGAGTCAAAATTAAATCAAGTAAATCGATTAAATTGAATAATTAACTTGATTTATTGTTAAAATTCAGATTAAAATTAAGTAAAAAATTGGGTCAAAATTACGTACAAATTCAGGTTAAATCGAGTCAAAATTAGGTCAAAATTAAGTCAAATTTGGGTCAAAATTAATGTCAAAATTTGGTCTAATTCGGGTCAAAATCGGGTCGATTAGCGGATAATTAAGAGATAAGTAACTGAGAGGGTTTTATGCAGATTTTTGACAGTCGAGGGGGGGGGGGGAATAGTTTTTAAATTATCAATTTTATATAATAGTTTTTAAATTATCAATTTTAGAGATGAAGATGATAAAATATGTTGGGGTAAACGATAACTTTATTATTTAATTTTTACAAATTTGCTTGGACGGATTAGAGACGGATGAGTAGGGCGTCCCAGATTTGGGACAGTAGAGCACGGGCGTCCCTAAATTTGGGGACGAAACGTGCTGCTGTCCCTAAATTTAGGGACGACCGAATATCCATCCCCAAATTAGGGAAGACATCTCCTTCCGTCCCCAATTTTAGGGACGACGCGGAGACCGTCCCTAACCAGGGACTTTAAAAAACCATTTTAGGGATGGATTCGGGACGACTCTTCGGCAAACTATTTTCTTAGTCCGTAGTCCGTCCCTAATTCGTCTATAAATCATCTATTTAACCCCTCAACCATTGATCCAATTTTCATAAGCAACTCTCATATCTTTCACTGCATATCTTCTATAGTGTTTGCGATTATAATGGCATCTTCATCAAGATCGAACATTTTCGTTTCTAGACAATAGATGTACAGAAGAATTGATCCAGAATCTCAAAGCGTATCGAAAGAGTTTATAGAAGGCGTCACACAGTTTATGACAGTGGCGACGAATCAACAGTTTACAAAGAAACGAGTACATTGGTTTGTCCATGCGTCAAATGCAATAATGAAAAATTTGTTAATGAGAGAACTGTTTGGAAGCATATTTATATAAGAGGTTTTACTCCGAATTATTTCATGTGGTTATGTCATGGAGAAAAATTTGCACCACGACCTAGTAATGTTGTGGAAAACTTTAGTAGGGGCACTATACATCATGATGAATTTGAGTCTTCTCAAGATGTAGAAATGAACCCTTATGTGGAAATGGTGCAAAATGTATTCCGTGAAAGAAACGAAAATATTGAAGAAGATCCGAATGAAGAAGCAAAAAGTTTTTTTGAAATGCTAGAAAGTGCTAGGAATCCACTTTATGATGGTTGTAGGAGTGGTTTATCACAGTTATCTCTGTCTGCATGTTTGATGAATTTGAAGACTGAAAATAATTTGTCTGAGAATTGCATTGATTCGATATTGCAATTAGTAAGAGATTATTTGCCAGAAGGTAATAATGCAGTAGACTCCTATTATGAGATAAAGAAGATGATGCGATCTTTGGGTTTATTGCCATATCAAAAGGTTGATGTTTGTCAAGACAATTGCATGATTTTTTTGGAGAGAGACATCGAATATGAGTAATTGTCGATTTTGTATCGGTTTTATTTAACAAAGAATGAAAAATCGATTCCATATCGTCGTATGTGGTATTTACCAATTACAGACAGATTAAAAATATTGTATCAATCTGTGGAGACCGCAAGCGACATGAGATGGCATGTTGAGCATCAAGTTGTGAAGGAGAGATGTGTCATCCCTCAGATGGTGTGGCGGTGAAACACTTTAACAAGGTATATCCTGATTTTGTGGCTGAGAGTCGAAGTGTCTATTTAGGCCTTTGCACCGATGGTTTTAATCCATTTGGGATGTCTGGGAAGAATTATTCATTGTGGTTAGTTATAGTGACACCTTACAACTTACCACCGGATATGTGCATGAAAAGGGAATTTTTGTTCTTAACAATAATGATTCCCGGGCCTAATCATCTGAAAAGAAGTTTGGATATATTTCTTCAACCACTTATTGAATAATTGAAAGAATTATGGAATGGATTATTGAAGAATTAAAAGAATTATGGGATGGAGTTCAAGCGTACGATGTCTCGATGAGACAAAATTTTATGTTACGAGGTGCTCTCATGTTGACAATAAGTGATTTTCCAGCTTATAGTATGTTATCTGGATGGACAACGCATGGTCGATTTGCTTGTCCATATTGCATGGAGGAAACATATGCTTTTCAGTTGAAACATGGAAGAAAGACGAGTTGGTTTGATTGTCATCGTCGTTTTCTTCCTGTTGTTGATGCATTACGGCGCAACAAGAGAAATTTCAAAAGGAATGTAGTTGTGCGGAAATCTCCTGCTCCAGTTTTGACCGGCGAAAAGATTTTGTATGAACAACTTCTTGCTTTGGGTATTTCGAGGAGTATAGATTGCGGCGGGAACAATCATCCGAGAATTGGTGGTTATGGAATTACTCATAACTGGTACAAGAATAGCATATTTTGGGATTTGCCGTATTGGAAAAATCTGAAAGTTCGACATAATCTTGATGTGATGCACATAGAGAAGAATTTTTTTGATAACATCATCAATACAGTACTAAATGTCACGGGGAAGACGAAAGACAATATTAAATCACGCAAGGATCTAGAAGAATATTGCTCACGAAGGGAATTACATATAAGTGACGACGGTAAAGCGCCAGTCCCGATATTCAGATTGTCAAATGATACGAAATATAAATTGTTGAAATGGTTGAAAGAAGATGTAAAATTTCTCGATGGTTATGCGTCTAACATTGGAAGGTGCGTTGAAATTCAAGGAGGAAAGTTATTAGGGATGAAAAGTCACGATTGTCATGTATTCATGCAAAGACTATTTCCGATATGTTTTTCTGAATTGATGGACAAACATGCACACGAAGTAATTGGAGGTATGTGGTTGATTTTATATTAATATGTAGTGTGAATATTTGTTAAATACTCTAATAATACTTTCATGTTATAGGTATTGGTCTATTCTTCCGAGATTTATTTTCGAGAAATCTGAGTATGGATGTGGTTCGTCAACTGAAAAATAACATAGTAACTATACTTTGTAACTTGGAGAAGATTTTTCCACCATCATTCTTCGATGTTATGGAGCATTTGACAGTTCATTTACCGCACGAAGCCGCATTAGGAGGTCCCATTCAGTTTCGTTGGATGTATCCGTTCGAACGATTTATGTTTCATCTGAAGAAAAAAAACAAACAAAAAGCTCAACTGGAGGGTTCAATTGTGGAACAATACGTGAATGAGGAAATATTGTTCTTCACTTCATACTACTTAAAGCCACATGTTCAAACGCGGACTAGGAATCCAGACAGATGTTTTGATGGTGGTGTGACGTATTCATATCCAGTACCAGATGTTCCGGACATATTTTACGGAATTGGTCGATCTGCTTGTAAGGCGAAAGATATATGGTTATCACAACGAGATCTCCATATCGCACATACATATGTTTTATTAAACTGCGAATATCTACAGCCTTTTGAAAGGTTAAATCCCATAATTAACTATGATTATCACAATGACAATTTTGTTTATTTTTGTAATATTTATAAAATTTTGTTTCTTTTTATACATGACATTTGATGATATATTGAAGAATACATATACAAACATTAATGATTCTCAACTCCAAGAACTTAAAGAAAAAGATTTCTCCACATGGATCAGACAATATGTAAGTAATGAAATTTTACATAAATAACTTTTATAATATTATGACGATGTGTCTAAGTTTGTACATGTACTGTAGGTTGAGATGATCAATCACCCGTTGTGGCTATGAGATCTTGTCAAAAGACCGATTGTGAAAGTTATGAGTTGGCCTATGTATTTTACACGTGGTTATAATTTTCACACTTACAAACATGGAAAATTGAAATCGACGATGAATTATGGTGTATGTGTGAAAAGTGAAAGCTATTGTGCATTGGTTGATGAACCGGATTTTTATGGGATTTTAAAGGAAATTTTGCAATTGGAATATCCAGGTATGGAAAACAAATTTAAAACAATGTTATCCTTACCACGTATGTCATTTTGGATATTGACTCATATTTTGATATTTTTTGTAGGTTATGTCGGTTTAAAAGTGATGTTATTTCGATGTGATTGGTTCGATCCAATAATCGATCGCGGAACAAGAGTAAACAAACTAGGCGCTGTAGAAGTTAACTCCACACAAAGATATGCAAAATACGAGTCTTTTATTCTTGCGTCACTAGCCGATAAAGTTTGTTACGTTTCATATCCGCATATTAGAAGATCTTCAGGTTGGCGTGTCGCAATGAAGATACTTCCGAGGGGCAAATTTATCGACAACACAGAACAACAACAATTGCCAATGCAACAACAAATGACCGAGATTATTGCTATTGACGAGGTACGTGTTGAAGAACTTACGCACGGTGAAATGGAAGAAATCAAAAGAAATGAAGATGATCTTTATGAAGATATAAAAGAAAAAGAAGAAGACGAATTTGAATCAGATACAGAAACACAAGAGTCGTCAGAACAATTGTGTGACTTTGAAGATGATGAATCATGTTAAAACGTTTACGGATGGTTTCTATTTCTTAATGATTGTTTCTATTTCTTAATGATTAGACGTTTACGGATTGTTTCTATGTCTTAATGATTAGACGTTTAAGGATTGTTTCTATTTCTTAATGATTAGACGTTTACGGATTGTTTCTATTTCTTAATGAGTAGACGTTTACGGATCATGTTAGACGTTTACAGATATCCCGTCCCGATCCATCGTCCCAGCACATCGTCTCGATCCATCGTCCCGGTCCCGGTCAATCGTCCCAGTCTCGGCATTGGGGACGGATGAGCCGTCCCCAATTAGGGACGGATGAGTCTCGACCGTCCCCAATTGTATATAAATTTTCAACGGTTGTCATTTTTCACGTCGCCCGCCCGCAACTCACTCTCTCGCTCCCGCCTCTCACTCTCTCTTTTGCCGCCGGGACTCTCTCTCGCCGCCGCGACTCTCTCTCGCGCGGCTCCATC
>CM071864.1:34547072-34576877 GCA_036759665.1 Gynandropsis gynandra | reverse complement strand
ATTCATATGTGTTGATGTAGAACTATCCTAGGAAGTGTTGATGTTAGAACTATCCTAGGATATGTGTTGATGGTAGATTCATATGTGTTGACGTAGAACTATCCTAGGAAGTGTTGATGTTAGGTTAGGTTCATATTTCTTAGGTTAGGTTCATATGTGTATTCAAGTGCTTCATTGAAATTGTTTGTTAGATAGATGATTGGTTTGGGGGTGGTATCGATATCTATGTTTTTATAGGAGAAATTTATGTTGAAATTGAGAAATTGAGATGATTGGTTTGGGGGTGGTATCGTAATATTTTAATTTTACATTTCAGTATGTCGCGACGCGTTGGAAGAGGCGGTAAAATGAGAAACCGCCCTCAGTCCGAGGAAAGTGGCAACCTTTCATCTCATTCCTGACATTCCAATTCAGGATTTGAAGAATATATGAATCCAAATTTCTTTCGAAACACTGGATCGACACAATCGGGGCAATATACGCCTTATTATCCGCAAATCCAACCACCACCCGATCCAGTAATGCATCACGAACCTGAGATGCACGATGAACCAACTGTAGAAGAAATTTTAGCAATGGATGAAGAACGACGTAAGCTTCCTCGTTTAGACCCTATTCGAGGAAACGGCGGACTATGGTACGTATACTCAAATTAATTAAATGTTAATTAATCTTTCATTTTGATTTGTAGGTTTGGATATGGTCAACTTAATCGTCACATATCAATGACGATAAAAGCTGATTATGATCAGCCGTGTTACAATTGGACATATACCGATCCAGAAATTAAGCAACGACGGTGGAAATCATTTGTGGTAGGTTTTAAACAATTTTTAATTTCATCAAGTAATTGAAATTACAATTTAAATATAATAAGCTTATTATTATTTCAGGAAAAATTTTATTGGAATCCCGCAATTACCGGACTAGTAAAGTCCGAATTTGACAAACATGCGGGAAAGCGTCTCAAGTCTATCGCAAGTTTATGTCGGCAAAACCGAGAGAAGAAAGGAAAACCCCTTTGGATAGCGGAAGATGTTTGGGATCAAATGTACGCACATTCGGATGATCCCAAATTTAAGGAAAAGAGCGAGCGAGCAAGTAAATCTCGGCGTTCCGATAGAGAAGGATACAGGATAAGCGTACATACGACAAGATCTCGTTCTTTTGCGGAAGTATACAAAGATCTGGTAAGCTTTATTCTAATTTTTATGCATTTATATAAAATTAACATTTCATTAAACTATATCTTTTTTATTTGTTTCAGGCGAAAGAGAAGGGATCCGAACCATCGTACCTAGAATTGTTAGTATGTACGCACGTTAAGAAGTCAGATGGTTTGTGGGTGGATCCCAAGGCGAAAAGCCTTCACGATGAAATTGAAAACATGGCAGCGGAACGAGTATCGCAAATTCCCCCTAGAGAAAACGGAACACAAACTAGTCTTAGTCAGGAAGAGTACAACGAGTTGTATCTCGAGGTAATAATGACATTTCAATATGATATAATTTTACTATTTATAAATATCATTAATTCTCGATATTTGTTTTACAGCAAGTTACGCCATACAAAGGTCGTATTTTCGGACTTGGAGGAATGGCCTCACAACATTCAACTTTCTCCAAGGGTAAAGAAAAGTATCGGAGTACGAGTTCTGACATAAGTTATCCGAAAGGAAACAAGAATCCGAAAGGCGCATTGAACAAGTACTAAAGGAAGCTGAACGATGAAGCAAGCGAGCTGAACGATCAGAAAGGCGAATGGAAAAGTTTCTGCGCATGATGAAATCACAAATGCCTAACATCGATTGGGATGTATTTCAGAACAGTGTTTCCGATCACGACGATTTGGAAATTTATATTTTAATCTAATCGAACTTTATTTTAATTTTATTTTTTTATTTTTTTAAAAAAATTGGGGACGGACCATTTTCCGTCCCTAAAAATTGGGGACAAATGGTGGCCATCCCTAAAATTGGGGATGGCCATCATCCGTCCCCAAATCCCGAGTCCTATTTTGGTCCTATTTTTAGGGACCTTTTGCGGACTGAAATTTCAGTCCTTAAATGCGGACCGTTTGCAGACTGAAATTTCCGTCCTTAATTAGGGACGGATGCTATTTGGTGACGCGCGTTTGTAGACTACCACTGGTCGTCCCTAAACAGGTTTAGGGACGGATTAGTGATGGATTCTTCAGTCCCTAAATCGTGATTTTCTTGTAGTGAACATTATAAAGAAAGACCACAACTTTATTAGAACAAAGTGATTTCAATACATCTTCAAAAGGGGAAAAGAAAAATACTTTTAGACAATTAATGATTAGATTTTTTGTTAGGTCAAGAAAGTGAGATCCACAACTTTTTTTTTTTGAATGTTCCTTATATATACGTAAAATAGAAGTTTAGTACACCCTAAAGCCGAGCGTAAACAACGGCTTTGAAGACAGAACCCTCACATCGGTTACAAAAAACAGAACCCCACCGACCCACAACAACAAAATACAAGACAACCATAATTGTCCTGACACACAACAAGAGCAAGCCTACACCAGAATGGAATGCCAAATAGATAAACTAATGTTGGATTGACCCGAAGTCAACTCGTGCAAGGAAAGGATGTGATTTCGCACTAGTCGATCGACCTGAACTCGCGCCTCCAAAACCGAAGACGAATCAATATGAAATAATCTTTTGTTCCTCTACTGCCAGATGGAATAGACCGTTGCTTGTATCGAAATTCTTAGTACAACCAACTCATCCGATGGGATCACTAAATCCGCTATCCAATGGCTAATACCATGCATATCCATAGGGAGACCCGACCACCTATTCCCTGTGAAATGAGAGAGCAGCTCACTGCTATATTGGCAGGAGAAAAACAGGTGAAGGTGCGACTCATTACCTGTTTGGCACAGTAAACATCTCTCTTCGCAAGGTACACCCCAACGAGCTAACCTGTCCTTTGTGGGGAGACGGTCCCACATAGCGGTCCAATGTGTGAAGGCATATCAAGGGAGCGCTTGCTTGAACCATGTCTCATCCGTCCACCGGAGAACCGGAGTAGGGGTTCGGATCAAGTTCCATGTCCTACACGTCTTGAACATAGGTTTAAAGCTGGTCGGTGATGCTTTCCATAAGAAGACATCCTCACCACTGTCCACCGATGGCAGAGTAATGGAGGAAATACAGATAAGGGCTTCTTCAACTTTGCTGGTTCTAGCCCCCGGAAGACGCCAACTTCCTTCGGAAACCGCCTCCATAACCTTAGCTGACAAAGGGATCCTAAGCAACCTCGGGCCATCCTCACCAATGAAATCAAGCAAAGCTCCAAGACCTGTCCAATTATCCCACCAAAAGGAGCACTTCTCACCGTTGCCTAGCACACAGATAACCATGGAGCTAGCTTCCCGACGTACGGATAGGAGACGGCGGGTGCTCCATGACATCCGTGGCGAGGCCAAGGCCCCCGAAAAACTCCTCCTCTTAAAAATGTTATGGTTCATCCATGCCACCCATAAGGAACCGGACTTACAAAGGAGCAACCAGATCTGCTTCAGCCGAAAAATCCTGTTGAAGTCTTCCAATCGTTAATGCCCTAGGCCTCCCTCCTTTTTGGGTTTGCAAATGTCCGACCAAGTAATTCTAGCATTCACTGATGAACGAGAGTTTAATCCCCAAAGGAATGTTGAACATAACCTATCAATGTCCTTAAGGAGGCTCTTGGGCAGCGGAAAAACTTGGCTCCATGAATGGACCATACCATAAACCACTGAGGAAATAAGCTGAATTTTTCCCCTATAAGACAAGGATTTAGAAGACCATGATGTTATCTTTGCGCTTATCTTCTCGAAGAGTGGCCGAAAATCCTGTTTAGAGAGCTTATAGGAACTGAGAGGCAAGCCCAGGTATCTCAAGGGGAGGGAGCTCAGGCGTAGTCCAAACTCGTGTGCAAGGCTCTCCGCATCGGCTCTCGTAAGTCCCCCAATAACCAGGTCCGATTTATTATGATTCCTTTCCAGTCAAGAGAGCTTTTTGAAGGAGTCAAGAACTTGCATAATTGAAGAGATAGAGCTGCTAGTAGCCTTTGAAAAGATTAGTAGATCATCAGCGAATGAAAGGTGGGTGAGTAGCGGATGTTAGCATTTTGGGTGCAAATCAAATGATCCCTCATTCACTGCCCTGTTCAACAAACAAGATAGAACTTCCATGGAAAGGATGAATAAGTAAGGTGAGAGAGGATCACCCTGTCTCAACCCTTTCTTACCTTCAAAACAACCAACCAACTCACCATTAACAGATATAGAAAACCTTGTCGTGCATACACATTCTCTGATCCACTGGATAAACTTCTCTGGGATATTCATCGCAGCTAGAAAGTTTAAGATAAAGACCCAATCAACCGAATCAAAAGCCTTTCGGATATCAATCTTAAGCAGAGCACTCCTATCTGAATTCCGCTTATCATAATCTCTTATAAACTCGGTGGCCAACAATACATTTTCAATTAGAAGACGACCCCTCTGGAATGCTGCCTGGTTAGGAGACACACAATAGGGAAGAATACACTTAAGTCGATTAGCAAGGATTTTGGAAATTACCTTGTATACGAAGTTGCAGCAGCTAATGGGTCGGAAATCGCCAAGTTCCACAACTTCCTTGAACTTAGGAATGAGAGTAATGGCAGCAGTATTAAATTCTTTTAGCATTCTGCCCCTCACAAAAAATTCCTGAATTGCTGCAATAACATCCCCTCCGATGACATCCCACGATGAAACAAAGAATTCCTTAGTGAAACCATCTGGACCCGGGCTTTTATTATCCGACATAGAAAACAAAACCTCCTTGATTTCCTGACTAGTGACCGTCTTAGAGAGTGATGCAATCTGCAGCTCCGAGCATCTAAAGGGTAAGATTCTTCTGAGCTCTGCAACTGAACTACGTGTATGAATGGCCGAGTTCGAGCCCAATAAGTTGGAGAAGAACCGCACAACATGGGCTTTGATATGTGTTGGTTGTGATAGTCTATTACCAAATTCATCAACCAAGAAGTGAATTGTGTTATGTGAGACACGGTGTTTCATAACCTTATGAAAGTAGGACATATTTTTATCCCCCAACTTCAAACATTTCACCCGAGACTTCTGTTGGAAGAATCTTTCCTCAGCAAGACCCAATATCAGCCATTGTTTCCTCAACTCATGCTCCCTCCTCGCCAGCTCCGGTGAAGGGTTAGACATGAGCTCAGATTGGACCAACTCTAGGGTACTACCCACTTCTTGTACCCTCTTTGAAATTTGACTGAAATGAGTCTTATTCAGCATACGAAGAGGGTATTTGAGTCTTTTAAGAGCGTTACGAAGGTTGTATAATCTTGAATCCCCAAAGCTGTCGGACCCCCAATTATCTTCCACCGTCTTCTTGTAATCAGGATGTAGAGCCACATGTGAGAAGAATTTGAAGGGTCTTCTCACCCGTCTTTCATAGTCGGGCATTCTCATTAAACAAGGCGAGTGGTCCGAGCATCCAGGAGGGAGAAACTCCGCATAAGCCCCTGGGAAGAGATCAAACCATTTTTCATTCACAAAAGCCCAATCTATTTTCTTGGACACTGGGTTATCCTCTTGGTTATTCCACCACGTGAATCTATTCCCTTTAGACATCACCTCTAAAAGTCTAGTAGACGGAGACAAACTCGAAATTCATCCATCCCTAATACCATCTGAGAGACATCCGGGAAACCTGAGTGATCCTCAAGGTGGAGAGATTGGTTGAAGTCCCCTAGTACTACCCAAGGAGAAGCATTTAGGGGGGGGGGGGAGTTGCAGATAAATCCACCAGCTCAGCCCATAGATCCTTTCGCTCCAAACTCGTGTTCTTAGCATACACAAAGGTTGTCGTGAATGACATCTGCGAGTCGAGATGATAAATCCCACAAGTAATACTCTATGCGGATTGGTGGAACACCGATAGGATGATGCTAGGATCCCATACCAGCCAAATTCTGCCCCCCACATCCACATCATGATTACAGGAGGCTTTCCAGCCCTGGGGTAACGCTACACCGATCCTACAAGCATTAAATTTCTTAATCCGAGACTCCAAAATAGCACCAAAAAGAGGTTTATGATTACATATCCATTTCCTGAATAACCGTATTTTTCTTCGGCCATTTAGGCCTCTAACATTCCAACCAAAAAACATGGGGTTCTGGGTGAGGGTTAACACTGATACTTTCGAGGCACCGTACGATGACGGCGCCTGGGTTTAACTTCCACAAAAGGTGTCTCGGTGACTGCTAGGGAAACTGATTCTGATTCTAAGGTAGGAGGTCCTTGATGTTTCAGTTTTTTACCCTTCTTACTCACTTCAATTTTCCCCACTTCCACCATATCCTGATCCTTTGCTGAGATGTCTACAGTACCATCTATAATTGAAGGAGAGCATGCTACAGAGGTTCTGATCTGTGGTTGATCAACTATGACGTTCTCTACATTCTCTTCCCTAGTCGGAGCGGTTACATACTCCACCAAGGGAGGATCGTCCGCAACATGCACTGGTGGTAGCGGAAGAGTTTCTTGATTCAGCTGGAATTGTTGGACATATGTAGCCTTGTCTAATACCTGTCTATCCATAGCCACCCTTTTGTCAGTTCTCGTGCCAAGATCGATTTTCCGGGGAGGCTCACTTACTATACAGGATCTCGCCGAATGCCCCCTCTGATGGAAAAGACTACAACAAGGTGGCAACCATTCGTATAGCACATCTATCACAATCTCCTCCCCAGACTCAAATCCCAAAACCAACTTCTTCGGAGGATCGACCTTCAAATTCACCTCAACATAAATCCGTGCTATGTCAAGGTTTTCTTAGGCATCAGTTGCTGGGTCCAAATAGAGAGGCTCACCAACACATGAGGTTATTCTACTGAGGCATTATCGGCTGAAAAGCTTTGTCGGGAAATTCCTCAACCTCACCCAAGTCGGTACCGAATCTAATGAAGGGTTTTCCACTCGATGGTCAGGATCCCACTCAGACACGAACATGGCTCTATCACCAATATACCATAGACTTCTTGCAAGGATTCTTCCACGAGTACTTTCCCCCGGAATTTTGAACAAGAATGCACCATTTCCCAAATCTTGCACTCTGATCCTTTGCCCATTCTCTGCCCAGAGAGAGTTGGCCCAACCTATAATCCTACCTATAGAATCATCAGGAATCAACACAAACGGCACCCCCGATTCGTGAAGAGAGGGATCCCCCACCCTCGACAGTGTGCGCATGGAAGCTTTGAACTTATCACACCAGTTACCTGAAGCAGAAGGGAGAGGAGACAACCCAGGCTCCACAGGTTGTGGTACCTTCTTCGGCGGTGGTGAAGGAGGAACCTGATCCTTTGGAGAAGGGGCATGAGAGCTTGATCTTCCAGCACCTTGAACGACTGATGTCGCTTGACCGGAAGTAGAGGTAGGAGCACCGCTTGACAACGGTAAATGGAGGAGCACTGCTTGTCGGGAGGTAGAGGGAGGAGCACCTTCTTCGGCTGATTTCGCTTGGGTCGCACCGGAAGAGGGAGGAGCACCGCTTGACGGCAAAAGAAGGGATGGAGAAGGCGGAGTAGAAGAAGGGGTAGTAGATGGAAGGGGAAGTGGAAGAAGAGGGGATTTGAAGGGGATGAACGTGAGTGAGCTCCATGTGCGTGCTAGGGTTTTTCTCGTCGGCCGGCAGTGGCCGGCCGCCGGTGGGGGTTGGTTTGGACGGTTAGGGTTTGACCCAGTGGGGGTCGGCGCTCTTCGTCTTTCTTATAAATCCATTTTTATACATTTTTCGTTTAGGTATTTTGAGAGCCACAACTTTCTGTAGATGGAATTATATCATTTGTCCTTTTAAGCGTCACAGCCAAACATCTCAACCAAATCCGACTCTTAATTTCATGGTTTTGTAAATTTTTTTTTACCTTTTCTACATATTCGATTTCTATGTTTTCCTTTCAAGTTTCATAAATTTTCAATTTTCAAGTTAGGAAAAGAACCCAACTAAATTAGCTTCAGATATCACTTCCATCCCAATTCTATTTGTTCTGTTAGATCTTCGTGCCATGTCGAAAAAGAGAGGAAAAAGTGATCCACCTAATACATATTCTTTGTCTATTGGGAGATATGTTAATATTTCTAATATTATATGTTATTAATATATTACAAATATTAATAATTTGTTAATATCTTAAAGATATTTGGAGTTTGATATATCTCTTAGATCGTAGAGATATTTAAGATATTTGGTTGAGTTGTAAATTCTATTTAAGATTACTAAAGGCCTATAAAAATAAAATCAACGAAACACATGTTTTGTGTTTTATCATAGTATTAGAGCTTAAAATCCTTTTAGGGTTTCAGGTTCATTTGGTTTTTGGAAACATGATGATCCTCGACGATGATGGTGAAGAAAAGAACGACAATAACAATCCGTAATAAGGAGTATGTGGTTCATTTTCATTTTTTTATGTGGTTCATTTTGTTTGCGTGGGTTTGTGCAACTTATCGAAGATGATCCTATGTCTATTGGTATAAGATGACGACTCAAAATGGATACTGATGATCCCACGTCAATATATATTGATGCAAAATGACTCACTATTGAATACATAGTTGATGACTCTAACGATTGAGTATAAAACGTATTTTTAAGTTTAAGGTACAAGGGAATTATGATAGAACGTGTCTCTCGTTGTTTCTTGTACTCGACTCTGTGAACCACACCTCTAACCAATGGAGATAAAAAAATCCACTCGATAAATCTGATTCGACCGCAAACCCACCGAGTTATTTTGTTTTTTGAATCGTATAGTGAGATGTCCAACTAATTGACTAATTGACACTCGTCTACTTCGACGCAATTAGTCGAGATCTTCACGAGGCACTGGAAAGAAGGAGTTTGACGTTTTTTTTTCAAGTTAGGCGTTCACGATTTGAACGCTCCAACTGTAGAAGAGGTATTAGGAGATATATAATATCTCCAAGATTATGAATTGGTAATATAATAAAAATATTAAGAGTGTGTTAATATATTAGAGATATAGGAAGATAACATTATAAGGATATTTAAAATGTTTGGTTTAACTGTAAATTCAGGCTGTTAATAAACCATTTTGCGGCCTCTACACGAACTACAACTATTAACAACCTAAAATAACAAACACCCACACGTTTCTACCTTTATTCTCCAGCTTCTACAACCCATACATCTAAAACATGCTCAAAACAAATACCAAACTAAAAGAACAATGCAAAGAAAACATATAAATAAGCTTTGTTCGCGCTATGTTGACTTTGATCACTTATGTTTTTTTTATTCATCATGACTGAATGCATAAAAACATCACAGAAAAAATAGTTGATTTCGTCGAAGTTTTGAAAGAGGCATGAAAGAAGTGGCAGTACAAAATAAAAAGAGAAACGTATGTTTTGTTTGAATTTTAATTTTAATATACAATGTCATTTTAGAAAATATGCAAACATATATATTTAAATAATTTTGTAGGGATTTTGGTGTAAAGGAGCCGAAATAAGAATATACCAAATGTGTAAATATACCTAGAAAATGGGTGAGACACATTCGGTCAACATTGTTAATATTCCTTTTGTGCATTAATAGTTCTGTGATATGTTTATAGGCTCTCGTGTGAATATATACTTACACATGTATATATAGTTTTTATGGTTTTACTGTACATGCTATTCTGTTATGGTTTGTTAGTGTTTTTGTTACGGTTGCATAGCTCCTTTTTCAGTTGTATATATTTGACCAATTTTGGATCATTGGAATACAATCACAATTAGAGTTGGACAAAGAACAGTTATTTGCGAATATCTAACTATTTGTATTTGTATTTGTATTCGTATTTGTATTCGGCGAATATTCAAATTTAATATTTGTATTTGTATTTGTATTCGACGAATATTCAAATTTAATATTTGTATTTGTATTTGTAAGTTCGGATATTTGTAAATATGGATATTTGTCGGATATACGGATAATTGTCGGATATATGGATATTCGTATACGTATACGAATTTTTTTTAACGTAAAAAATATATATTAAATAATATTAATAAAAAACAATAATCATCAACTATAATCTAAAACTAAAATTCAAATCGCACAAAGATGCAAATATACATAATATAAATAAAACGAAGTACCAAATCTTCACAATCATCTCCACATCAGTTATTTAAATTTAGTTTTGTCGATGATTCTGCGAATATCGTCAATTAATCCAAAACAATGAAACAGATTGTTAGATTATACACTAAAATAAAACTTGCAAAAAGTTATATATTTAGTGAGTTTTGTTTTTCATATATTGTAATGTCTCTATAACATTATCCAACTCATTTGGATTAGAACCATTCTTGAGTGTAAATTAAATCTTCAACAATATTAGTTATTTTAAAATATTTGATATTTTAGTACTCCAATCATAAATATATTACATATTTATCTATATATTTATGCAACAAGTGTTTAAATAAGATTAGTAATGTTTTTTTATTTCCAATTTGATTATTAAAATCAATTTTTTATATAAGTATCTATATATTAACTATAATTTTCTATTTAGTATTTACAGATACGAATAGTTCGGATAATTGAGTCTTCTATTTGTATTTGTATTTGTCGAATATCTGATTCTAATATTTGTATTTGTATTTGTGTAAGGGATATTCGAATTTTCGGTTCGACTACGCATCGAATACGAATCAGATACGAATACTTCGAATATTTTGTCCACCCCTAATGAGAATTATATATTTTTGAATATTCTTTTTAGCTCTTTTTTTCTCATTCAAACTCGGTTGTTTATCCGTGAGAGCGCTTTTCTTAAACCTTTTTCGTTGCGTTCATGTCTTCCATCACCTCCATTCCATTCGTTCCACCTGATTCCAATGAGAATCACTATTACTTGGGCAACAATGCCCACAAGAACCTTCATCTCGAAACTAATCAGCTTCATAGAACCGAGGATTTTAATGTCTAGCAACGACCTATCACCATTGCGTTAGAAGGTGGCATCAAATTTGGTTTCATAGATGGAACATTGGTAAAACCTTTTGCACTGCTGATTTGGATCCTATTCCTAATTTACTATGCACAATTCACCTAGTTAATCACCATGAGCAACAACGCTTGAATGATGCTCAGCTCCATGAGTTATATATCAAACTTGGAGCTCATCTAAAGTTTCAAGAGCCTTAATTACAGCCATTGGTACACATGCTATTGATAATGGTATGAAGGAATCCGATTTAACAAGATCCGGATTATGAAACCCTCGAAACTCTATCATGAATTATATCAAAATTTGGAAAAGCCGAAAGAGAAGATCGAGATAAATACCTGAATTTGTGGTATACGACATGCAGTGGAATAGTATTCTCACTCTTCGTGCAAAACCGAAAACTTGATACTGATGGGATGTATCAAGATGAGATTCTCTCTGAAGTTTTCTGTAAAACCGTATGTGATAATGAAAAATCACTATTCAGAAACTAAATGAATCTCATTATATATGCACGTGAACTAGGGACTATAAACCGATAGATAACCGAGTAATTCCGGTTCTCAATTGTATCGTTTAATTTCGTCCATTATGAAATATAAACGCTACTACCAAAGGTCACTATGCATATAATCCTCCCCATTCAATTCCATACCGAAGTCTAATCAATTAAACTTTAATCCGATCACATTTAATTTAGAGTAAACCGAAAACAACACTTATTTCAACATTATTCACATATATCAGTCCACAAATATAAGATTAAACCAAAAATCTTATAATCTCCCACTTGGACCATATATGTGACTATAAAACCATGGAATAACCTTAAGAACGCTCATCAATTGTTGTCATCAAACCGGTATTGACACCAATCTCGTCCATCAACCATATCAACGTAGAACCAAAGAGATTTAACCACAATATCAACGTAGTTAGACCCACATTTGATTACTAACGTAAGAATAACATAGATTTGAATGTGGATGCATAGCATGAAGATTACACGTTATCGATACGTGTCTATCTCCAACTGGTCATACCTTATCGATATCAAATTCAACCGAATGATACATAGTGAATACCTTAAACTTAAAACTCAGTAGTTCCAGAACATAAAACTGAAACCCAATAAGCATACATCATCATAATCCAAGAGAAAACTAGAATAGATACAATACTCCCACTAAACCATAATATTGTCACAAAGGACAATACCCATACGAGCAATATGCTCCCGAAGTACTTTAGGTATAACACCCCTAGTCGCAATCATGGAGTTTGTACCTATATGCTCTATTGAGATTACCCCACTCTGTATCCTTTCACGAACAACTGGATACTTAATTTCGATGTGCTTTGACTTCGAAGAACTCTTGTTATTGTTCGACTATAATACTGCAGAACAATTGTCACAATAAATCTTTAGGGGGCCTATCCACACCAGTCATAATGTGCAATCCAGTGACAAGATTCCGCAACCATAAAGCCTGATTGAATGCCTCATAACATGCTACATACTTTGCCTCCATTGTTGATGATGCCACGAGCTTTTGCTTGGCATTGTGCCAAGAAATAGCCCCACCAGCAAGAAGAAATACATGTCTGAAGTGGATCAAAGACTATCGAGGCACCCAGCATAATCTGAATCTGAATAACCAGTGATCTCGAGCTAATCTATTCGTCTGTACATGAGCATATGATATTTTATTTTCTGAAGATATCACATCACCCGTTTGGCTGCTTTCCAATGATTAATCCCGGAGCTGCTTAAGTATCATCCTAAAACGCCAACATGTATGCCAAATCAGGTCGTGTGCAAACTTGTGCATACATTAGACTCACTACAGCCGAAACATAAGGAATCTTCCTCATTTCTTGAATCTCCAGTTCAATCTTTGAGCACTGTCTGAGGCTGAATTTATCACCCTTAGAAATATGGGTATCTATACCTTTACATCCTTTCATGCCAAACCGCTCAAGAACTTTATCGATGTAACTCTTTTGTGATAAATCTAATATACCACGAGAGCGGTCTCGGTGCATTTTTTATACCCAATACACAAAAGGAATCACCATGATCTTTCATCTCGAATTGCTCTGAAAGAAATTTCTTAGTTTTGCGCATAAAGCTTACATCGTTTGCAATAATAAAGAATCATCCACGTAAAGGATTATCAAAATAAATTTTCTCCCGCTGACCTTGTGATATATACACTCATCTACCTGATTCACCTCAAAACCATATGAGATGATTATAAGATGAAACTTGCGATACCATTGACGAGACGCTTGCTTAAAACCATAGATGGATTCCCTGAATTTGCAAACCATTTTCTTTGGATCTCCGACCTCAAAGTGTTCTGGTTGCACCATATAGATACTCTCTTCAATGTCACCATTGAGAAAGGTTGTCTTAACATCCATCTGATGCAACTCTAAATCATAATGAGCTGTTAGTGCCATCAATACTCTTAAAGAGTCTTTCGATTAAACTGGAGAGAAAATCTCTTTGTAGTCTATGCCTTCCTTTTAAGTAAATCCTTTGGCGACTAGACATGCTTTATACATTTCCACATTGCCATGAGAATCCCGTTTGGGTTTGGATATACATTTGCATCCAACGGGTTTCGCACCTTCAGGCAAAGGTGAAAGTTCCCAAACGCCATTGTCATCCATAGATTTAATCTTTTCTATCATGGCATCAGTCCACTTTTGAGAGTTAACACTTTGAATGGCTTGACGAACGTTAACTGGATCATCTTCCGTCAATCCAATGCCATCCTCATGTTCTCGAAGAAATACTATATAGTTATAATAAATAGCACTTCTCCTCTCTCGAGTAGACCTACATGGCATAATTTCCTAATGTAACTGTTCTTGAGGTTCATGAACTTGTTCCTCATGGATTTCAGGAACGACATTTGGAATATCTTGATTTGTAGCTCGAGCAATATGTTCCAAATCATTAGCAGCTACAATAATCGGAATAGGAATCATTATCTTTCTGAAACAAAAGATTCATCTTTATCCTCTCCAAAACAAAATTCATCATCCTTTTTCCTAGGTTCGATGTCCTCAAAGAACTTTGCCACTCTCGTCTTAAAGATCATCTTTTTCGTGGGATCATAAAACTTATACCCCTTAGATCTTTCCGAGTATCAAATAAAGTAACAGCTCACAGTTTTAGAATTGAGTTTCTTTTCAACGGGTCGATAAGATTGAGCCTCTGCTGGACATCCCCAAATGTGAAAATGCCTTAAGCTAGGGCGTCTGCCCGTCCATAACTCGTAAGACGTCTTAATTGTTGCTTTAATTGGTACTCTATTTAGGATATAAACCGTTGTCTTTAACACCTCACCCCATAGGGATTTTGAGAGAGTAGAAAACGATATAATACTTCTCACCATTTCCTTAAGTGTACGGTTTCGTCTCTCTGCAATACCATTCATGCTAGGTGTACTCGATATTGTGTATTGGGGAACGATTCCACATTCCTCTAGATATTTGGCAAATGGCCTTGGACGTTGTTCACCTGATCCGTTATTTATACCATAGTATTCACCACCACGATAAAAACAAACAACCTTAACGCGTTTATTATGTTGAAGTTCAACCTCAACCTTAAACACTTTGAAAACATCCAAAACTTCTGACTTCTCATAAATTAGATAAAGATAACCATATCGGTTGTAATCATCTATGGATGTTACAAAGTAATTTTGACCATTCCAAGAAGCCATAGGAAATGGTCCACATACGTCTGTATGTAATAACTCCAAAGTCTTTGAAGTTCGATATGTACCTTAACCTCCTTTGTTTGTCTATTTCACCTTGATACAATTGACACAATGGCCAAAACTTTTTTGTGAGAAATCGAAGGTTTTGGATGTTTTCAAACCCGAACGGGAAGGAACGTGTCTACCCAAACTCGAACCAATGAAGCTCATCGGGTGCCCGATCAATAAGCCGGATACCCCCGAGTACCCGAACCCATCTCCAATCTCTTCTCTCACATAGTAGACAGGCGAAGAAACAAGTGAAGAGATAAAGCGGTAGAGACGAATGGAAGCGGCGGAGGTGATGGAGATAGGAATCGACCATATGAGAAGGAGACGAGAGGTAGCCGCGTGAGCTGGAGAAACAGCTGCACGGGAAGAAGGCGAGAGGTGATGGAGGCGAGATAGAGAAGCAGTCACAAGATAGAGGCGAGATAGACTAGCAGTTGCATGATAGCTGACGAAGGCGATGGAGATGGGAGCGGATGGAGGTTATATGGAGGGGAGAGGCAACCGCATAGGTCGGAGACAACTGAAAAGAATGTGAGAATGAAACACACAGGTAGGAGGCTGGAAAAGAAAGAGAGAATGGAAAAAATCCTAAAAACCCTAGCGGCATACTGGTAAATAATGTGATGTATATAATTACTTTGAGTTTTTGCATATATGTATTCGAATACCTATTGTAGAAATAAAAAACTGAACCCAAACCCGAACTTGCGGGTAATGAGATTTTATTACTCGAACCTGAACCCTAAACCCGTGGATTCAAAAAAAATTTCACGGGTTCGGGACGAGTTTCGGGTTGGGATGGGTTTTTCGAGTAATTTTCTCACCCCTAATAAGCATCGTACTCTTATTTTAATCCTTATTATTTCCAAATATGTTCACTTCTATGGTGCTAGCATGGACACCTCGAATATACTACAATTGAAATCTGCATCACTGTCATTTTATCATGTTTCCTTCAAACTTGTTGGACGACTTGTTTCCCAATTTCTTTTTTTTTTCGTATGATTATCTCAATCTTGTATCTGATTTCTGGATGCATTCCATGCTAACATGTGTTGACTTGGAGAGTCTCATATGCCATTAATTTCATCCCAATTCATGATAATTCCAATAAATCTCATCTTACTGAGCAATTATAATCGCCATATGTAAGTGTCAAAACACCAACTCCATCACTCCAAAAGCAGTGTGTGACACATGTTTTAGCTCAAAAGTTTTTTTTTGAATTTAGCCTAAGGAAATAAATGCTCTGGACATTCCTTTGGATTTCATGTCACCAGAAAATTCTTTCACCCACCAAATAGTGGAACACAATATTCAACTTAAACTCTGATCAACATCTTGACAATTGAAAGTTTCTTCCAAATTGAAACATTCATTCATCCGCCCTTATGGGAGGTATCACACATGTACAAAATATCTTGGTACCAAATCTAGTCATGTGATCCATGACATAGAAATAAGCTGAGATCTCCACTTGCCTCTTATTCGTTAGAGTAGGCGATAACATTATCTTCAGTGGTGATAACAGAATCCCCAAAATCCCATTATGTCAATGTCATTAACCTTTTACTGTAGCTCCCTTAAGACTTCTCTTATGACCACTCTATATATCTCACTCTCTGACCTTCATAATAACCCAAGAGTCTTTGTCCGCTCTATGACAAAGAGTCGAATAACCATCCTCCTCGATAGTATCCATAAAACACGGTTAGCCACTTAACCTTCCACAATTTAGAACCCCATCTTAATACTTCAAATCATGTGTGCTATGGTCTCATGGATTTATTAAAATATTTCGGAAAACAATTTGAAATCCCATGTAAACTATAAAATACGGAAATGACAACTTGAGTTCTTATACCAATTTGTAACACCCTTATCCCGGAACAACCTCGAAATTGGGAGTGTCCACCATCACCTTCAAGAGGTGGCTATATGGTCATTGCTCAAAATACATTTATGGAATAAAATAAGTACTTTTAGTTCAAATAGAAATGGTTAGAACCATATAGCGGAAGAAGACATGTAAAATCATAATCGAAATTAATACGAAATGCATAATAAAGTTTATCGCGACCTGCTACACACCTTCATATGATATGTTGGGGGCTTCATTGCTGCTCACCCTCATTGTTTCTGTTTCTCGTTGTAACCTGCCTATCCATGACAGTCCACAAAAGGGGTAAGTACGAAGATGTACTTAGTGAGATCAATACTTGCACGCAATCTGTGCCACGTATTCTCCTACTCTTGAATGTGTAGTATAAAATAAACATTCATCACATTACAAACACATAAATAACTCTACCTGACCAACTAAGTATCCTAAGTCTAAGACTAGTACAACACCGGATCATAACTCATCGAGTCCACAAGACTCTAGCTTGGGCATACACTCGCAAAGTCCAAAGGACCCCAGCACACCGACGATCTCGTAAGGTCACAACATACCCCAACCACTAGTACAAACAATGTTACGTCACTCAAATGATTATTACCACAACCCCAACACGATACGACACTGACAAATACACTAATCTGATTAGATACGACGCCCCGTCACTCGAAAGGTTATCACAATCTTAACACGATACAACGTTGTCAGATGCACTAATCTGACTAAATACAATGCTCAGTCACTCGAAAGGTTACCATAACCCTAACACGGTATGACGCTAGCAGATCCACTAATCTAAGTGTCGCAATACTATCGTCGTCGATCCGATACTCCTCGCATGACAACTCTTACCGACAAGCTCGCACATTCTTTCTTTCAAAGGTTTCAGTGTGAAATCACTCAATCGAGTACACTATACAAGATGTTCGCTCGACTGTAGCATCAGACCCAGAATATCGACATG
Organism: Gynandropsis gynandra; assembly: GCA_036759665.1. Lineage (NCBI taxonomy): Eukaryota > Viridiplantae > Streptophyta > Magnoliopsida > Brassicales > Cleomaceae > Gynandropsis > Gynandropsis gynandra. The sequence continues at coordinate 34,559,162 of CM071864.1, read as the reverse complement.
CTCCGACCTCGACACTTGGTCAAGCATCAATTCCATATCATTTCTATACAGTTTAGTTCCACCATAACTAACTCATATACATGCCATCAACCATCATGTAACAATTCTAGGCTTTGGTTCAATCTCACTTATACGTCTCAATTTTACCTTATGAATTTCTTAAAATTCCATAATTATCATGTCTTATTTTAAATGTAAAGATTTATCCATAAATCAACAACAACCAAAATTTAATGGATAAAGATCATCATCTTATTTTTTCACGGTGATTTGACGATTCATGATGATATTACCGAAAACAACACTAATCGATTTTACCTATAATAGATCCATCCATTTAATCAATATCCATAATTTAAATCTTAAGATTGAGGAAATAATCACAAGAAGATGAGAAAACTAGCGAATACTTTTTCAATTTCATCTTTTTTTTCTTCTCTCGGTCGCACAGTCGTTCTTCTCTTTTTCTTATTTCTTTAATTAACCTTAATTATATATATAATAATTATTGGGCTTGGATCTCACAAATCACCTGACTTCCAATGTATTTAATTTCATACACATGGAAATTTGGTGTCCCTTTTATATTTCCACTTTCTTGAATATAGTTGATCATTCTCATACCACTTTGGTTTACGTAATCAAAATTAAGACTAAAATTTCTTTGATTTTCCTTTTGTTTGTTGTCTTGATTGAGAGCCAATATCAATGCGCATGATTTGAAGTTCTCTGATTTTTGTACTCAGAAATGGATTGTTCATCACTTCTCTTGTGCATATTTCCCATAACAAAACGCTATTGTGTGAAAGTATTATTCCATTTATGTAATATTTTCAATAGTTTGGGTTTAAGTTGTAATTATTAATAGTTAATAATTATAAATAAACGAAAACGAGTTTTCGTTATCAGATTTTTCTAAAAACTAAAACCCTAGCCGTCAGAAAGAAAAACCCGAAGAACGAAAAATAGTTTTCGTTCTTTCCGAATTCCGCATCAAAGCAGATCCGATCTCGGTGTGGATATGAGTAGAGGGCTTGCACTATCAAGCCTTGCATCCGACGATCACACGTTCAACACGAAAGGTACTACGAAATCGTTTCTAGTTTTGTTCGATGTTGAAACCCCGAAACTAATCGTAAAACATGACTAGATCTATAATCGGATTGATAAGAATACGTTTCCACGCCTAAATCAACTCTACATTGTGGACAGGAAGCACCAGCATATCTTAAATGTTGTATGAGCTCTCCTTTTTCAGTCCAATATTCCATTGCCTTACCCGGGATACTTTGTTAAAGCCCTTGTTTATTTGATTAACATAATTGCTTCTCCCTTGCTGGAGCATAAGTCACCATATAAGGTTTTAAACAAAAGACCACCTGGCTACACTCATCTCTATGTTATACCCCCATTAATGCTCATAAGCGGAATAAATTCTCTCCTCGTCCCACTGCATATGTTTTCATTGCATTAATTGTGATGAATCAAAATATTTGGTAAATCATATCGTTTGAATTTTTCTTAGCAAATCAAGGGTAATCTATCAAAATTAATTTATTGATTTACAATCAAATAAAATTTAAAAGGATACGAACAAAGTGCATGTACACATAGTGGCAAAACGTTTTTTCGAACTACCAACAATTTTACAACTCCATCATGGACATATCCATCTATGATTGACCTCAAACTAATTAGTTGTGGATTAATATTTGTATCAGAATTGAAATGAATTAGATGTATGGAAATTTGACATTCACATCGTATAGGAATAACTTTTTTACTAAAGATCTCGACTTCCACATAACCTTATAAATAACAACTTATGCATATATATGTAAGAAAATTCGATAATTCTATATGCGGAATTAATTGTCGACATTCTAATAGGAAATTAAATCAACCAAAGAATAAATTTATTATACTTACTTGAATTTTCCATGTTTTCTTTTCTCCAATGCCTATTCCTTCAATTTCTCCTCAATGTTCTCTTTGATGATATAAGAGAACTCTTTTGTTTTTGTGTTTTTGTTTTTGTGATTTTGTTCCGTAAGTATATTTTAAAGGGCATTAAAACATTGTTTTTGTAATAATGAAAAAGACATGTCCTAAAAGACATGTCATTTGATACATACCCTTTAAATTCTTATTAATTACAATAAATCCTCAATTTGTAATCAATCACAAAACCATCATTATATTTCTAGAATTGCGGAATGGCACGGACGGATTTTTACCCGATAATTGTCTCTTCAATACGACACTAATCATCACTGTGTGTACCTCAAAAACAATTATCTAACACTTATATTTATATGAATCAACATTAGAATAAAATTTCTAACATTCTCCCACTTGATTCATATATGAAAAGTATATAAAATCGTTGAGCTCACTTAAATGATCTTATATACGAGTCACAACTTTATAAGAATTAAATTGACCGAATCATGGCGGTCACGGGCCTAGCAAAACGTCTCGATTCCTTCCATGTATCACAAATCAATATAATTCAAACAACTGTAATTTGATAAGATAGATATCCAAAATTATCTTATCCCACAATGTCTTTAAACAAAGACTAAATATCTATAATCATAACAAATATGCATAACTGAAATATGATTCATAGATAAGCAAAATCAAGACTTATATTGATATCTAGAGTTAAAATAAACTTCAATGTGCAAGACTTATATTCATACATGTATAATCATCAGCAATACAAGGACTTCGCGACTACTCCCATTTCACTAACATGGCCAAGAAAGATCTTTGGAGCTAGTCCTTTAGTCAACGGATCCGCGATCATATCATTGGTGCCAATATGCACAATTTGAACTCTTTGATTTTGCACTTTTTCTTTAACCGATAGATATTTTAAATCCATATGCTTGGCACCCTTGGAATATCTATCGTTCTTCGAGAAGAATACGGCTGCCGCATTATCACAATATATGTTCATCGGTTTAGCAATGGTACCAATGATGCCTAAACCATGAACAAAATTGCCCAACCACAACGATTGAACTGTAGCTTCAAAGCACGCTACAAATTCGACCTCCATAGTGGAAGTAGCAATGACATACTGCTTACCACTCTTCCATGAAATAGCTCCCCCGACTAGAAGGAACAAATAACCAAATGTCGATTTTCGAGTATCCGAGCATCCGGCATAATCTGAGTCTGAATAACCAATAATCTCAAGATTGCTAGTTCTTCTATATGTGAGCATGTGATCCTTGGTGCCTTGTAGATATCTTAAAACTTTCTTTGCAGCTCTCCAATGAAATTGTCCGGGATTTGACTGGTAACGACCCAACATACCAACCGAAAAACTGATATCCGGTCTAGTACAAGTCTGAGCATACATCAAACTTCCGACTAAAGAGGCATAAGGAATGTCATCCATTTCCTTACGCTCTAAGTCATTCTTAGGACATTGGGATAGACTGAAACGATCCCCTTTCTGTATGGGAACCGGACTTGGTGAACATGATTCCATTTTAAATCTTTCTAAAACTTTGTCGATGTAAGCCTTTTGAGACAATCCCAAAATTCCTTGTCCTTGCGATCGAAATATTTCTATTTCGATCACATAGGAAGCCTCACCCATATCTTTCATCTCAAAGTTACTAGAAAGATAATCCTTAACATTAACATATAACCCACGATCATTGGCGGCAAGAAGAATATCATCTACATACAATACAAGGATTATAAACTTGCTTCCTACAATCTTTATGTAGATACACCGATCAACGGTCATTTCTACAAACCCATATGACAATACAGTATCATTGAATTTCAAGTACCATTGTCGAGTCTCGTTTGGTCTTAAAGACCCATTTACAACCAACTCTTTTAGAATCCTTCGGCAATTCCGTCATTTCCCAAACATTGTTGTCATCCATATATTTCAACTCTTCCTTCATGGCCATCAACCATTTGTCAGAATTTCTACTACCCATGGCTTGGTCAAAAGAGATCGGGTCATCATTCATGCTCAAGTCATTTTTCATGTTCAAGTGCATAACACATATAATCATTTGAAATAGCTGGTCTTCTATCTCTAGTAGACCTCCTCAAAGCTATTCCTTCTTGAGGTTGCACTTGTTCATTTGCTTGAATATTTTCTTCTTCTTCTTGAACAATGGCGTCGGTAACTAGGTGTGGAGCATCCATTTGTTGTTGTTCCATATTCACGCCCTTTGGCTGTACTACAATAATAGGAACATCAACATTAGATGAATCACTTGATGGATTTTGGTCCATCAATGACTCTCTTATCTCGATATCACGTACTCCCACACTCCCACTGATTTCGCCATTTTCAATGAAGCGAGCATTCCCAGACTCTACAATTCTCGTACTATGGTTAGGACAATAGAATCTATAACCTTTTGACCTTTCTGGATATCCAATAAAATAACCACTAATGGTTCTGGAATCCAATTTCTTTTCATGTGGATTATATATCCTCACTTCGGCTTGACAGCCCCATATGTGAAGATGTCTTAAACTAGGTTTCCTAGATGTCCACAGTTCGTAAGGTGTCTTAGGAACTGCTTTACTAGGTAACCTGTTCAATATGTATGCAGCTGTCCTCAATGCATACATCCACAGTGAAATAGGTACATAACTGTTACTCATCATACTCCTAACCATTTCCATCAATGTACGATTACGCCTTTCTGCAACGCCATTTTGTTGTGACGAGCCGGACATTGTATATTGCGCACAAATGCCCTTAGATTCAAGAAGTTTCTTAAATGGACCTGGAATTTGTCCAACTTCTGATGTCTTTCTATAATATTCACCACCTCTGTCGGAATGTATTACCTTAACCTTTCTATTTAGCTGTCTCTCAACCTCCGTAATGAATGTCTCAAGGACATCAATAGATTAAGACTTTTCATGCAGCAAATAAAGGTAACAATACCAAGATGAAAGTGATGAAATACTTTTCACCGCCCCAAGACGGTACATCAAAAGGACCACAAATATCTGTATGTATTAGATCGAGTAACCCATTACTTCTTGTGGCAGCATGTTTTGATACATGTTTTGTTTGCTTACCCTTAATGCAATCCACACAAGTATCATTCCAATCGGTAAAATCCAATTGAGACAAAACATTAGTTTTAATTAGTCTCATAATCCTCTCCTTGGATATATGACCGAGTCTTTTATGCCACAAGTCAGCGGAGGACTCGTTAAGTGCATTCCTCTTAATACCAACATCATGTTCAGCCAAAATATGAAACAGGGAATTAATAAATTTAGGACTTAGATTGAAACAATAAAAAGTATCTGATAATAAACCAGTACCACACAGGTTTTGACCACAATACAATAACCATGTCTAATCTTAAATTCAAAACCTAATACATCCAACCTTGAAGCGAAAACAAGATTTCTAGAACAATCGGGAACATATAAACAGTTTTCTAGATCCAGGCAATAGCCCGTATCTAACACGATTCTATATGTCCCGACACCTTCAACTCTAGCTTTCATTCGGTTTCCCATAAATAGAAAGCTTTCACTTTCCGGCATTCGTTGGAGATTTAGGTAACCCTGTATAATATTAGACACATGAGTGGTTGCACCAGTATCAAGCCACCAAGTATTAGAAGGGACTTCAATCAGATTTTATTCGAAGCATACTGAAACAAAATGTATACCTCGTTTTTCAAATCATGCCTTCCTTTTCAGGCAATCAGCCTTCTTGTGCCCCGGTTTGTTTCAAAAGAAACATTTCAGATTTCCTTGCCCTTCACCATGCTGCACCTTATATGGTTGCTTTCCCTTTTTCTTTCTTTTCTTACTTGGAGCTTTGCCGCCACTTGAACCAGCATTTGGATAGCCACGATAAGCAAAATTGGCTTGGGGATATTTGACCTTAACGTCTTCCTTTTGCCTTGCCTCCTCTTGCATGAGCATGGCCTTGGTATCCGAAAGAGATCATTTTTCCTTGAGTTGGTTGTAAGTTCTCCGAAATTGCTTGAAATCATCACCTTTGCACGATTTCAGCATGAACTCAACTAACACACGCTCACCAAGATCAATATCCAAACTTTTGAGCCGGTTATAGGTATTCACCATATGAGTGGTATGGTCATCCATAGACTGAAATATGTTGTACTCTCTCGTCGATAAGTCATTAATGAGTGCACTTCTTAATCTCAGCAAGGAATTCCTTCACATTTTCAGTCTTAGGTTGAGAAGGCTTAACATTAGGCGATATGCTAAGCTTGAGAAAGCTCATCATAAGCCTGTTCGACCTGTCCCAATTCTCCCACAGTTTCTTGTCTGTCTCAGAACTTGTATCAGTTGGTTTAGTGGGCTCATCCATAATGAGAGCTGAATCGAGTCCCAAAAGGCCAGCATTTAGCTTCACATATTCGATCCAGTCGTCATAATTATGCCCATTAAACTTGATACCATTGACAATCATACTTAACATAGTGGAGACCACTACAAAATGATCACATCTCACATTTAATTTGCTTTGAATTCAGAAAATTATTCAGACTATATTACTTATACTAAAATATTGTATTTAAATTCACCTTTGGGCAGAATCTAAACACAATAATCAAACAACTTATATAAGATTAATCACAAAGTTACCTTAACATATAAGCCATCTTTGGATGTACATCATATGTTAATTAAACAAAGTTCATAATCTACTTCAATTGTTATTAAACATGAGTAAGATCTACCTTTGGGTAACCATATAACTACATGTTAATAACTATAAATGTTTATCATCATTCTTAAATGTAATATGAGCAAGATCTACCTTTGGGTAACCATATAACTACATGTTAATAACTATAAATGTTTATCATCATTCTTAAATGTCATTATGAAGTTAAACATTTATATAAATAATTTAAATCATTAATTAACTCGAGTGGGCCACTTTGGTGACTAACGCAGTCACTTAAAATTAATGAATTAAATTACATGATCTTAACGAACGACATACTTAGAATTCCGTATATCAATATATTTAGGACAATTTCATTTCTCAATGAAATATTTATTTAGCCCAGCGGCTGTGTCTAGACCCACAGTACCAACAATCCGGGATCGAATCTCCCCAGACCATATTGCTATTATATTATTTTCGTATTTTTAGTATATATTATACGACATAATATCATAATGAATTAGTTACGTGGCCTACTGGCTCTCTTAACTTTTTATTATTATTATTATTATTTTTTTAATAACAGATTAATGAAACGCAAAGTTTCATTAAACATGCTCTCTATAAAAAAACAGAAACAGATATATACATACAGTATGTATCTCCATCAACAACACGTTATGAAGAAATCAAAACACAGCCAGGAAGAATCACGACGATTCCGCAGCAATTTCTGGCACCGTCTTGCCGGAAGCCACAAGCGGCGGTACTGTGTCGTTTCCGACGCACCGGACCAGATCCGATCATCGTCAAAACAACCCGTCGCCGACTGAAACTGTCCATCGAAACAACACCTTCACCGAAATGGTATCACCACCAACGGCAGCGTTTCGACGACATCTAAGAACCACCATTTAAGTGTTCTAATTGAAACCCAAGTACAGAAAGCCCCACAAACCGTGGAACAGTGGTCCGGCGTGTTTTTTTTCCCGTAACAGTAAATTTCTCTTTTTTTATAATTTAACCCATAAAATCACCTTAAATTTAACTAGGCATAGAAAAATATTCACTGAACAGATCAATCCAGAAAATATTCTAATTGAAACCCAAGTACAGAAAGCCCAAAAAAAATATTCACCGAACAGATCAATCCACCATTTAAGTGTTCTAATTGAAACCCAAGTACAGAAAGCCCCACAAACCGTGGAACAGTTGTCCGGCGTGTTTTTTTTTCCGTAACAGTAAATTTCTCTTTTTTTTATAATTTAACCCATAAAATCACCTTAAATTTAACTAGGCATAGAAAAATATTCACCCAACAGATCAATCCAGAAAATATTCATCAAGAATATTCACCGAAAATTTAATTTTATATTTTATCCAATTTTATATTTAATCAATAAACTTCAATTCGGTGATTTAATTCCTATTAGTAGGCTCTGATACCAATTGTAAGAAAAATCGATAATTCTATATGCGGAATTAATTATCGACATTCTAATAGGAAATTAAATCAACCAAAGAATAAATTAATTATACTTACTTGAATTTTCCATATTTTCTTTTCTCCATATAAGAGAACTCTTTTGTTGTTGTGTTTTTGTTTTTGTGATTTTTTATTTTGTGATTTTGTTCCGTAAGTATATTTTAAAGGGCATTAAAACATTGTTTTTGTAATAATGAAAAAGAATAGTTCTAAAAGACATGTCATTTGATACATACCCTTCTTATTAATTACAATAAATCCTCAATTTGTAATTAATCACAAAACCATCATTATATTTCTAGAATTACGGAATGGCAAGGAGGGATTTTCACCCGATAATTGTCTCTTCAATACGACACTAATCATCACCGTGTGTACCTCAATAACAATTATCTAATACTTATATTTATATGAATCAACGTTAGAATAAAATTTCTAACAATATAAGCATTTACAAATTGATATAGAAGTTCATTTGATAGTAACACATATAAATTGATAATTCATTAGCGGCACAGCCTAGCCGGCGCGGCGCAGGAGAGACCGAAAGGACGCGACGGTTCTGTTCACCCATCGTGCGGGCGTCGACGGACCCAGGCTGGCGACACGCGAGGCGGCGGCACGAGGGGCTATGGAACCCTAGCTTGTGGTCATACTCTCTGCCCGAGCGCGAACCGCTACCGAGGTGCTCCGGCCTGAACCGTCGCTAAGGAGAATCGTCGCGAGCGAAAGCGTGAGGGGCGAACGACGGTCAGTTGTTTATGGAAATCCTAATCCGTTCTTCGGCCACCAAGGCGGTTCGCAGGCGCCGGGCGGTTCGCAGGCGCCGGGCAGGTCGAGCGACAGAAATGGTAGCGACCGACCGGCGGTTCTTCATGACCCCAAGCGGACGTCCGAAGGCGGCGGCGGCTGGGTTCCAGGAACCCTAGCCCGAACACGCGCGTTCCCTGAGCCCGAGCGGGCGACGCGTGATCCCGAGCGGGCGCGCGTAACCCGCGCGTAAAAAATTAAAAAATAAATAAATAAAAATTATTTTAAATTATAATTATACAATTTTAATTTAAATATTAATAATTGAGTTTTTAGATGATAAATAGTTTACGTTAAGTTTTTTTCCTTCATCGTAGACGTTTTGAATAAATTCTCGTTTACATGGTACGGCGTGACTACCAGGAGGCATGTAGTTCGAGAATTCGATTCATACGTCTATGACATCAGATGTCTAGTGGGAGGAATCAATTAGTTTTTGCAAACGCCTGGACTACCCGGGGGACATAAACTTAACTGATACCCGACCATGAGCTGAAAGATGAACTCGACTATATCGATAGGAACGACCTGACTACCAGGTGACTATGTGATATAGAGTCATATTAAAATTAAGAATTTTAATTAATAATTGAGTTCTTAAACGATAAATTGTTTATCGTTAGGCTTTTCCCGCATTGTAGGTGTTTTGAATAGGTTCTCGTTTACATGGTACGACCTGACTACCAGGAGGCATGTAGTTCAAGAATTCGATTCATACATCTATGACATCAGATGTCTAGTGTGAGGGATCAATTACTTTTTGTAAACGCCTGGACTACCCGGAGGACATAAACTTAATTGATATCCGACCATGAACTGTAGGATAAACTCAACTATATCAATAGGAACGACCTGACTACCAGGTGACTAAGTGATATAGAGCCATATTAAAAATCAATCTGTTTAATATGCTTAAGAAATGACCTGACTACCAGGGGGCTTATGCATGATTAGTTCGAGAGATATTACTGAAAGAAATACGATTTCTGAATACTACTGTAGCATTAATCAGTAAAATAATCATTTAGATGAAAGTCCATATCTATTTGATTAAATAAGTGTTCTAATAAATGCTGCAATTTTTCCTCCAGGTTTCTCGGAAAATGTCTTCAATTTCCTTACGTGCCATTCTCGATGTCCACAAGCTTGTTGGGGAAAATTTCGATGATTGGTACCGCAACCTTATGATCGTCCTCTAGCAGGAGAACATACTCGATTCGATCGAGAACCCTATCAAGGAACCTGCTAATGACGATGCGGACGGCTTGCTAGCTTAGGCAAAGCAAAATGATGACATTGACACTGGAAAGTGTATCATCCTAGCCTCGATGAGTTTAGAACTCCAGCGCGAGTATGAGGATATGGATCCTGCTGCTATCATTACGCATCTTAAGAAGATATAAGGTGCACAGAGTAGAACAACAAGATATCAGTTGTCGAAGGCTCTGTTCAAGTCCAGATTGTCTGTGAACTCTCCGGTGGGGCCCTATGTTCGTAAGATGATCAGTCTTATTGAACAGCTTGTGAGGCTGGGGTGCACACTGTGCAAATAGTGATCTCAAGATCTGATCTTGCAGTCATTGCCTGAGACGTTCTCTCCGTTCATTGTTAACTTTAACATGAACAAGATGGACATGGATCTGCATGAGATGCTGAACCAACTGATTGACTATGAAGGGGCATTGGAAGAGGAACTGCAAAGAATACCTGCAGTCTCTGAAGGGCAAGAAGCCATGTAAGGTTCTCATGGAAAATGTTTTCATGATTTCCTTAACTACTATTGATTCGTCTAGATGGGTATTGGATACCGGTAGCAGTTTTAACATCTGCCATATGTTGCAGGGGCTGAGGATCAGTAGGAGGTTCAGGAAGGGAGAATTCAGTCTGAAGGTTGGAAATGGCGCAAGTGTTGCTGCTCTAGCCGTAGGATCAATTTCCCTTGTAATGCCTACGGGCAAGACCTTGTTGTTAGACGACTGTTATTATGTTCCTAAATTTGTTTCGAACATAATTTCTATTTCTATGCTTGATAGACGTGGATTTCGAAAAATTTTTAGTAATAACATTTGCTCTATTTATCATGATGATGATTTGTGTATGAATGATTATTTGAAACAAGGACTGTATATCTTACCTGATGTTAATGTAGAACAAATTAACATGCATGTTTCGGGCCTTAAGAGAAAGGTAGATGATCGTCAAAGACAGATGTACCTTTGGCATTGTAGACTTGGTCATATCGGTGAGAAGAAGAAGAGGATAAACAGGTTGCATAAAGATGGTCTTTTGGGCCATTTCAATTATGAATCTTATGCAACTTGTGAGTCATGTCTCACTGGTAAGATGACCAAATCTCCGTTTAGTGGAACCGGGGAGAGAGCTACAGAACTCCTAGGACTGATACATACTGATGTATGTGGACCTATGAGAGTTCAAGCCAGGGGTGGATATTCGTACTTCATCACATTCACTGATGATATGTCGGGATATGGATTTGTGTTCTTGATGAAACACAAATCTGAATCTTTTGAAATGTTCAAGAGATTCCGCAGTGAAATGGAGAAACAAACCGGAAAGAGTATCAAGGTGTTGAGATCTGACCGGGGCGGTGAATATCTTAGTCATGAATTTGTCGATTATCTAAGGCAAAATGGGATTTTGTCTCAGTGGACTTCTCCCGGAACACCACAACATAATGGTGTATCCGAACGGAGAAATCGAACCTTATTAGATATGGTGAGATCCATGATGGGGTTCACTGATCTTCCAATGAATTTATGGGGCTTTGCTTTAGAAACAGCTGCCTATTTGCTTAATAAAGTTCCCACAAAAGCAGTCTCGAAGACACCATATGAGATATGGAAATGACGTAAGCCAAACCTGAGACACATCAAGGTTTGGGGATGTCCGGCCTTCGTTAAGAGACTTCAGCCAGACAAGCTTGATGCTAGGTTTGACAGGTGTAGGTTCATAGGTTATCCCAAGGAAACTATGGGATATTATTTCTACCAACCGTCTGAACACAAAGTGTTTGTGGCCAGAATGACAACCTTTCTTGAAAGGGAATTCCTTGATGAAGGAATTCATGGTGGGGAAGTAGTTCTTGACGAAATTCAAGAACCCGATGAGC
>CM071864.1:34519864-34545021 GCA_036759665.1 Gynandropsis gynandra | reverse complement strand
ACATAGAGATGTGATCATTGAACTGACCCTAAGGGAGAATTCTTAATGGTTGCATTACCGTTGAACTGTCAATAGGAATTTCTCTGGAAGGATTGGAATATTATAATTTCCTTAGACCTGAGATCAACATGGTAACTGACAAGTTATCTACCATTCTTTGATACTGGACACCTTATGCCTTGGGATGTAAGTTGAAAGGATATTGGGAATGATTAGATGCTTGTGCAGTTAGTGATTGATCAAGATGGAATCCGTCAACTCTAGGTAAAGAGTTGGAGCTCTATATTGTCAGCAACATAATGACTGAAAAGACCTTGGCCAGGGCATTTGAATGAGAGAAGAAATGAGTTTCTTGCGATCATTCACCAGTCGGTTATGTTAGGCATGAAACATAGTTGATAATCTATTAGGACTTGATAGTTAGACCATGTCCTAGGATTATCCGGAGCGGTAAAGACAGAGGGAAATAATAATATTGTCCTTTTATCATGGTTCTACGGAGTAAGGATGTTACTTCACACTATTTGGTCGTTGAGGAGTGTTGCTAGACGCCAACCTCGATTAGTTAATTAGAAAGACTAATTGACTACCAGTTTAGTGATGAACCTACGAGGTCACACGCATAGGAGTGTCTCGGTATCTGCTTGTGATTGTTAGACAATCAGTGTGGAATGCAGTTATATTCATCCGCTAGCACCGAAGAATGTAATTATATTTGTTTTTCTTTTGAGTGTGAGTCTCAATGAGTCGCTTGAGTCTCAGTGAGCTGCTTGAGTCTTAGTGAGTCGCTTGAATCTCAGTGAGTCGCTTTAGTCGAAGATGGTCAGGAGTCTCAGTGAGTCGCTTGAGACTCATGACCCTCTTCGACTCAAGAAACTCATTGGGTCTCAAGGGCCACTTGAATCCCAAAGGTTGCTCGAGTCTCATTGAGTCTCTTGAGTCGAAGAGGGTCAAGAGTCTTAGTGAGTCGCTTGAGTCTCAATGAGTCGTTTGAGTCAAAGATGGTCTGGAGTGTCACTCAGTCGCTTGAGACTCATGACCCTCTTTGACTCAAGTGACTCATTGGTTCGCAAGGATCACTTGAGTCGCATGGGTCGCTTGAGATGCAAGGCCGCTTGAGTCACATGAGTTGCTAGGGTCTCTTGAGTCGCAAGCATCGCTTGAGTCGGTAGAAGTCTAATATATTCTTAATTTTGCAGGTGTTTTCTATGAATTCAAGCACATAGACAAAATGCTAAATATAACCACCAAGTGTTATCCTCACGAGACAATAAAGAAGTTGAGAGGAATCTTAGATGAATATGAGTCGCATTACTTCAACAAGGAGTCACAATTTAGGCATATATTCCATTTCCAATATGATTTCATCTTGATCAAGGTACAAATGTATGTCCTATTAAATCATTCCATCATTGTACGAGACAATAAATAATTGTGGTTTGTCGTAAACGGTGTTCCCATCCGATACTCTATAGTAGAGCATGTATTAATTACCAGATTGAACTGTGGACCTCATCCCAGAGGATAGAAGTCCAAAAGGGGTGATACATTTAGGCTGAAGAATTTCGGCCGTGGAAAGGTGATCTTCACACAAGTGAGTGAAAAGCTTGTGAAGGCAAAGAATTCCACCGACCGGAAGAGGTTGGGAACATTGATGGTGTTGTGGCAAGTTCTGGATCACAAGCCTTCATGAGACAATTCTATCAACCATGATTTGATTGATATGGTTGAAGACTTGGAATTTTTTGAAGGCTTTCCATGGGGGCTTTACACATTCGAGAAGCTTGTGGATACTTTTCAGAAGCACGTTACCAGGGAATCACCGAAACCAAAATGGCATTGTGGCGATTTCATGATATCACTCATGGTAAGTTGTATATATTATTAGAATAACATGAATTTTTTTCATACTTTTTGTATTCTTATCATTTTGTTTAATGTTTCAGTTACTTTCATTCGAAACCATTCTTAATTTGGGCGAAAACGGATGGTACATTGATATTATGGATGCTGATCCATCATTCCCAAGGATGTGCAAGAAGCGGGTTAAATCCAATTTTAACCCGAAGCATGTAGGCGTAATGAAGCAGATTGGAGATTCTAAGGTAACAATTACACAAGGGTCACAAAGGTCACAAGGGTCATAATGATTATTTGTTGTTTCTACAGGATATTCGAAGTATTCTTCATGTTGAACATGATGAGGAAGCTTTACTTTTTTATATGGAGGATTACGAGGGATGCAACGACCCAGATGTTCGAATATGGATGAAACATTTACGTAGAAATCCAAAGGGTATTTGTTGGGTCGCATCAATGTCACGAATGAGAGTCTAATGAATGAAGTAATTATGCAGATGATGCCATTAGTGTTCTTGACGAGGCTCCTACAGAGGATAATCTAGTGGTTCCTATCGAAGAGGTTGCCGCTGATCTTGGTGCTAAGGAAACTCTAGGAGTTCAACCAAGTAAGTAATATTGAGTTATAAAGTTCATTTGAATCAAAAGGTCGCATGGGTCACAAAAGGTCACATGAATCGCATGGGTTACAAAGGTCGCATGGGTCACAAGGGTCGCATATGTCCCATGGGTTGCATATGTAGCAGATATCGCATGGTTGACATCAAGCTCACGAAGGATGAAGCTAATGAATGAAGTAATTTTTATACAGATGTTGTTGTTGGTGTTCCTGACAAGGTTCCTGCAGAAAATACTCCAGTGGTTCGCTGATGTTGGTGCTAAGAGAACTCTAGAAGTGCAATCAAAGAGGTCTAAGTTCCACCAAGTAAGCAATATGATGTGGTTAATCTCAAGTAATAGTTTACGTAGACTAATGCTTTCGCAAGAATACGGATTGTATAGTACCAGGGTCAAACACAAGGAATAGATGCAACTCTAAAGCTAGTAAACTAATGAATAAGACATGTAAAATCAATAAGTGATGATGGGAATGCAAATAAGATAAACTAACTAACTAACTATCGAATTAAACTCAATGAACTAAACACCACAGGTTTCGAGAGATGCACGATGATGCAACAAAGTTCTAACAAGATCATGGTTATACATATCGTTACGTATTCGGGGAATTTAAGCTCTTTCCTAGGGAATGACACTCCCGATGCCTAAACCCACTATATAGCATACGTACTACCAATCTCCCAAATGTGTAATCTCACCTACTAGATGTGTTAAGATCGCTACCCTAATTCCTAAGTTCAATCAATCGACCGGCCAAGGTTCTAAATCAATTGAGACTTCATATCATGGCTACGTTCCAAAATCCAATTCATCTCCCAATGCAATAAGATTTTTATAATCATTCATTCAAGCAACCAAAAAGAATAAAAGCATTACGAACAACCAATCAATTCGAAACGAACAAATATTATAACCAAGCATTAAGAACAAAACTTCATTACATATCGGCAACACTCTCTAACCCATGGCTATGGACCTACTCGGACATGAACTTAGAAAACGAAACACAAAAGATAACTATATTCGACATGGATAAAGAATGAGATCCCTCCCTATTCTATTACCGACGTCTTCAACAACTCCTCCGTGCTCCGGCTTCGTCGCCCCGTCCTTGCCCTTTTACGCGTTCTGCTCTCTTTCTTTCTTTCTACGTGTGCTCTGTTTTGCTCTCTTCGTTTCTGTACGTCTTGGGCTGCTGAAGCTCTCCCCTTTTAGCCCTCTTTCTCCTCTTTTCTTTCCTCTAATCTTTCCTCTTTGGCCGTCCTCTTTTCTTCCTCTCTAGTGGCTGGAATTTTCTTTTTCTTACAGCAACTGCAGTTTTCCTTTTCCGAGTTTTTCCATCTCTTGTTTTTCCATTCTTGTGTAATTGTCAACATTTCCTCTTTATTTTCAAACCATGTAGTTCCTCTTCCTCTTCTCTAACCATATTTCCATTCGGTTTAAGTAGCCAGCATGTTCTTTTTCTTAATTTACTGATTTTCCTTTTCTGGTTTATTCAGGTGACAAACACGACCCGCGCGAGCTGATGAGTGCCCCGCGCGGGCTGGCTGGCTGGCTGGCAAGAGATAGCCCGCGTGGGCTGGTGAGGAGCCCGACTCAGGCTGAAGTTGCTGGTGCAAGCAATTGTGGTCTTGCCCCGCGCAGGCTAAGGTAGGCACCCTGCGCGGGCTGTGTGGGAAAGGTGATCCGCTCGAGCTTGACTTGAGCCCGGGGCATGCTGAGATTGCTGGTCCATGCAGCCCGCACGGGCTAAGTGTCTACCACATGTGGGTTGCCTCTTCTTTAGCATGAAACGATCATGTTTTGCGGCATTCACTCGTGTTTGTGTCCTGGTATCTCCATTCGCCGCAAAACACGAGGAAACGCTAAAAGAGGACTAAATGATGCTTTAATGCTTGGTAAAGTTCAAATGAATGATGAAACTAAAAAGAGAATAAAATAATATAACAAAATAGACATTATCATAATATTGAGTCACAAAGGTCATTTGAATCAGAAAAGTCGCATGAGTCATAAAGGTCGCAAGGGTCGCAGGGGTCACATGGGTTGCATATATCGCAAGGGTCGTATATGTCCCATGGATCGCATATTTTGCAAGGGTCGCATGGGTCACATATGTCCCATGGGTCGCATATTTCGCAAGGGTCGCATGGGTCACATCGATCACTAAGGTCATCAATGTCATGAAGCATGATTCTAATGAATGAAGTAATTTTTATGCAGATGCTGGAGCTTCATCGGATGAGTGTGATAGTCCAACGGTAATTAAACGTAAGTTAAAATCATCAAAGGCAAGACATGAGCCATATGTTGAACCTCCGTCAACTGAGCCACCGGCGAAAAAACCAGAAACATTTGGAGAATGATGTGGTCAATCTCAAGTAATAAATTACCTAGACTAACATTTTCGCAAGAATACGGATCATTTAGTACCAGGATTGAACACTGGGAAACCGATGCATCTATAGAGTTATTTAATTAATGAATAGGATGGGTAATAAATCAATCGGTAAAATGCAAAGTGATGACTAAACTAATTAAGCAGGATAAATGCAATAAGATAAACAGGTTTCGAGTAATGCCGGGACATGCAATGGACGTTTCTATGAATCATGAAATCAGATTATTTCAATCAATGGGGAACTCAAATCGAATATCTAGATGTATTAAGATCATTGAAGAAGTCAACCTTATTAGGGAATTCAATCTCAACCTCAATTATCACGGTCCCTAAATAGATTAACCGACCCGTCAATGTTCTCGTTAATCTAATTCATTCTAGGGTTAATTCCAAGACTTAATTCTGACTTCTCATTCTAGACAGGCCTCTAAACTCATTAAAAAAAGTGATCAGTAAGGATGAAAGCATTAAGAACAACCCATCAAACAATTGAGATAACAAATCCTACATCAAACATTAAGATCCAAACAAATCCAGTACAATAATGCAATGAAGTGCTAATAAATATCATGGTTATAGATATCATCACTAATTCAGGGAATTCAAGCTCTTTTCTAGGGAATGACTCTCCCGATGCCTAATTCCACTATCTAGCATGCATACTACCAATGTTCCGATCAATTAAGACCCCAAATCATGGCTAGGTTCCAAAATCTAATCCACCTTCCGATGCAATCAGACTTTTAAAATCATTCATTCCAGTGTCCAGCAAGAACAAAAGCATTAGAAGCAACCAATCATTCTGAAAATGATCAAATACTATAACCAAGCATTAAGCACCAATCATGCATTAGATCTCAGCAAAACTCTAACCCGTGGCAACGGATCTACTCATATGGGTTCAAAAATCAAAACACGAATTAAATCTATCTAGTCATAGGTAAAGAAGATGCCTCCCTATTCTAATACCATAGTCTTCGTTTTTGCTCCTCCACGTTCCGAGTTTGTCAGCCTGTCTCTAGCCTAATCGTCCTTCTGCTTTCTATCCATCCGTGAGAGTCCTAGCTTGGCCTTTTAGCCAAAACTAGGCTTCTAGGCTTCAACCGCCTCCTCGGCCACCCTCCTTTTGCAAACTAACGTCCCCTTGCTGTTTAAAGGCCTCTGGTTTCCTTTTCCTCCTTGCCAGCTTGCACTGATTGTCTTTTCTTCCCTCTTTTCCTTTTATTTGGTCGGTTTCCTTTCTCCTTTTCATTCGTGTGTTCCCTTTTTTGTCCAGAAATTGTGTTTCCATTTTCTCTCCAGCAGGTGCGTTTCCATTTTGTCTCCAGCAGTTGTGTTTCCATTTTGTCTCCAACAGTTGTGGTTTCCATTCCTTGCAACCCAGCCGTGCATTTCCTTATCTTGTAAGCTGCGATTGTTTTCATTTCTTGTAAGCGGACAACGGTTTACATTTTCTGTTTCATTTCCATTTTTTGTAAGCCGTGTGTTTCCATTCCTCTTCTCTAGCAATGCATTTCCATTTTGTAGTTTTAGGAATCTTGGATGCTAACCATGTATAGCTTAACCGAGAGCGTTTTTTGCTTAGTTTTGCGGCCTTTGCTCGTGTTTGTATCTTGATATTTTCATTTCCTGCAAAACATGAGAAATTGCTAGAAGAAGACTAATTGATGCTTAATAAATCAGTAAAATCCAAAATAATAATGAAACTACTATAGAAAGAGATAAATGGAAGAATTATCGATTTACTCAAAGACCAAAGCCTCCCATTATCTCATCCTTGAACTTGATTCATATTATTTTTAAATAACTTGATTAATTTTTTTAATTTGATTCATATTTTTTTAAACTTGATTAAAATAATTTTTCAACTTGATTACAATATTTTTTAACTTGATAACTAGATTGTTTTTAACTTGAATCATATTTGTTTGAACTTAATTCGCATGGGTCGCAAGGGTTGCGTATGTTGAGTCGTATACGTCGAAAGGGTCGCATATGTTGTATCACATATGTCGAAAGGGTGGCAAGGGTCATAAAGGTCGGTGTGTTGGGTCGCATATGTTGAAAGGGTCGCATATGTTGGCGTATGTTGGGTCTCATATGTGGAAAGGGTGGAAAAAGGTCGAGTGGGTTGCATATGTTAGTGTATGTTAGGTCACATATGTCGAAAGGGTTGCAAGGTTTGCAGGGGTCAAGGGTCACAGGGGTCGCATGGCTCGCAATGGTCGCATATGTTCGGTCCCATATGTCGAAAGGGTGTCAGGGGTTGTAGGGTCGCATGGGTTGCAATGGTCGCATATGTTGGGTCGCATATATCAAAAGGGTCACAAGGGTCGCAGGGGTCACAAGGGTCGCATGGGTCGTAAAGGTCACTACACTAGGGTCACAACGGAATGAACAACTGAAACACATACCGATAATAATATATAAAGGGGTCACAAGGGTCAAAAGGGCCGCAAAGGTCAATATGGTCGCATGGATCATAAATGAATGAATACCGAGACAAAACAAATACGTACAAAGAATAACAATAATAGTAAATCCACAATAATAATACAAACATCAAGTTCAAGTTCAAGGGAATGAACCCTAAAAAATAATTACTAATATCAAATAATGTTTTTGTTAGACCCTACTGGGGGAAAATACCAAAGCACATGTGTTGCTCCATTTGAGACCAATTCGAATATGAGGGGACATCCCTCGTTTTGTCCATTTTCATGGCAAAACTTTCTCTAACCCCCATGATACAAGTGCCACCACGACTCAAGGGCTTCAAATCTACTGACCACGCCTTTCCTTGATCGTTCATCAACAATATCTTACATCGTCCATCAATAAGACCGTTCAACCTTGTAAACCCTATCGGAAGGTTCTACACCATCACCCAAGTTACATCATTAAAAATGATTAAAAATCGAATAAAGAACCAAAGTGATATGCGATGAATCGATTTAAGGTCACTTACCAATGCATCTACAACCAGATTTGAATGTGTGGCGGTTGGCATTCAATATGACCATGTTTCTGCATTTGATGATGAAGATAATGATGCATATTGCGGATTACACATATCGTATCCGAAACTGGTGACTTGAAAAACTATGTCAGCTTCGTGACAAAAAACTATGAAATACACAATACAAAAATCATGGTCCTTAGAGAAATCTTTCCATCCATCAGCAAATCTAGAGCTATCCAGCTTGACTTTCCATGTTTTGTAAGACACATCTAATCTAAGCATTGTCGTGTTGTTGTTCCTCGTTTTCCCTTAACTATGCTCATCAAAGAACTTCCCCGGAATGTCCTGTGACAAAAAAAGCAAAAAAAGTCATATCTCTACATTCTCTTCATGTAGGAAATTATAAGGTAGTGTTCCAGATAGCTCGGAAGAATGATTTGGACGAAATGAGGGAAATTTGGCATTTCCGATAGATAATTTTTAAAGATATTTTTCAGCTGAATACTAAGACAGGATATTATTAGAGTTAGAGCGGAGATGGATGGAAGATAATGAGAGTTAGAGAGAGTGTGTGTGTGTCGTTATTCGAAAAAAGGAAAGGCTAGACTTCAAAAAGACAGGACTCTGACATCGAATTGATGAAAAGGGAAAAGGTTATGACAAACTTTGACCACACTGTTATGTTTTTTGAAATGTTGGTGAAAATTTCGGTGGGAACTCGATAAATTTATATGGATTTATAAGGATGAAAGGACATAAAGAAACAAACCATGCAAAATAAGACATTTAAATGAGGTTCTACTTTATGCCATTTAAGGGTCGCATGGATTGCTTGGTTGTGTTTTTGGTACAATAGATACAAACTCGATGAATTATGGATTTATAAGGACAAAAACCAATCAAAATAATACATTTAGAATGACGATCTAATTTATGCAAATTGAGGGTCGCACGAGTCGCATGGGTCGCACGGGTCGCATATTTGGAACAATAGATGCGAACCCGGTGAATTTATAGATTTTAAGGCTGAAAGGACATAAACCAATCAAAATAATGCATTTGAAATGACGTTCTAATTTATGCCAATTGAGGGTCGTATGGGTCGCTTGGTCGCATATATGGAACAATAGATGCGAACTCAAGGAATTTATGGATTTATAAGGATGAAAGGACATAAACCAATCAAAATAATACATTTACAACGTCAAACAATGGTTAAAACGGATTTTGCTCCATGTGTCCTAAGAAGTGCAGAACAAATACATGTGTTTCACAAGTGATAGTAGTGTTTAAATAACACATCGGATGAGTTTGAGCAAATTTCAAAACAATACATTTAACATTTGTTCAAGTGTCGATATTATTGTCTACATTGATTCGTAATTAGACATCTACAACTCAAATATGTTGATAATGGTATTTCAAAAAAGAAAGGGGTTGAATGGTCATATATTTGAAACAATAGATGCCAACTCGACGAATTTATGGATTTATAAGGATGAAAGGATAGAAACGTAATAAAATAATACATTTACAACGTCAAAAATTGGTTAAAATGGATTTTGACTCATGTGTCCCAAGAAGTGTAGAACGAATGCATGTGTTTTAAAAGAAATAGTAGTGTTTTAAGAACTCGTTCTATGAGTTTGAAAAAAAAATCAGAACAATACATTTAACATTTGTTCAAATTTCAATATTATTGATATTATTGTCTACATTGATTCTTAATTAGACATCTACAAGTCAAATATTTTGATTATGGCATTTCAAAAAAGAAACGCATGGGTCGCATAGGTCGAATGGTCGCATATTTGGAACAATAGGTGCAAACTCAATGAATTTATGGATTTATAAGGATGAAAGGACATAAACCAATCAAAATAAGACATTTTTACCCATTAGTCCTTTTCACATAGTTGAAACAATAGATGCGAATACATGTCTTTAAATATATATTTATTTACTTATAATAATTGACAAAGGTGACAAAGTCACAGAGATTACAAAAAGGAAAAAAAGGTCTCAAAAGGTTACAAACTTCACAAAGGTGAAATTTGTCACATTTCAAGAGTGACTCAACACTATCACCTAGTTCACCTGCAACTTGTGAGTGTCTGCATGGAGACCGAATCTGCCGATTACCAAGACCTTGAGTAACACAGAGACAACACGATGCCCTGTGTCCACCATGTGACCTTCGTGACGAAGGTCACAAAGACTTTTATAGTTAGAGACGTAAACTAAGAGAGGAGAGAGATGGGATTCTCCCGATTCAATCCCAAATTGGTGGGATGATAAGACTTAGAGAACTTGATGAACCTTTTATTAGTAAAGAGATGGATTGACAGATAGAGTGCATGGTAGACACACATTTAAAAAAAGCATAGTTGGTCACATGGGTCGGAAGACAGGAGTGTGACAATGAAACGACGAGGGTCACATGGATTGCATGAGTCGGATGGGTTCCCGTCTAAATAAATATGCATCATTCGAAGTTATTTCAATTGAAGGTCGTACAAGGGTCATATTGAGTCGCATGAGTCGGTAGGATTCCCGTTTAAATAAATATGCATCATTCTAATTTATTCCAATTGAGGGTCGCACAAGGGTTGCAAGGGTGGCATGAGTCGGATTGGCTCCTGTTTAAACAAATATGCATCGTTTTAATTTATTTCAATTGGGGTCACACAAGGGTCATATTGGGTGGCATGAGTCGGATGGGTTCCCAAATGTTCTAATTTACTCCAATTGAGGGTTGCACAAGGGTCATATTGGGTGGCATGAGTCGAATTGATTCTCATTTATGCATCGTTCTAATTTATTCCAATTGAGAGATGCTTAAGGGTCATATTGGGTCGCATGAATCGAACGGGTTCCAGTTTAAACTTGATTCATTCTTCTTGATTCTAATTGAGGGTCGGCGAATTTATGGATTTATAAAGGTGAAAGGACGAAAACAAATTTATGGATGTCACATAATTAGGAATAATAGATGCAAAATAAGACATTTCAACGTTTAAATTGGGATTTATTTATAATGATTGAGAAAGGTCACAAAGGTCACAAAGGTTACAAAAAGGAAAAGAAAAAGAAGGTTACAAAATGTCCCAAAGGTCACATTTGCAGAGTTTAGAGACACATCGGATACAACAGAAGTTATGCAGCCTCATCTCCGGGGTTACTCACTTGCAACCCTAACCTTAAGTAGCTCAGATACAATACGATGTCAGAGTCAGCCGATTACCAAGACCTTAAGTAATGCAGATACATCACAATGTCCTTCATCCACGTTGTAAGGACTTGTGTGTGACTGGATAGAGACCGAGTCCACCGATTATCAAGACATTGAATAACACAGAAACAGCACGATGCCTTGCATTCATCATGTGACCTTTTTGACGAATGCACAAAGATCACACTGATTTTTCAGAAAATTTGGGGTTAGAGACGTAGACGAAGAGAGGAGAGAGATGGGATTCTTTCGATTAAATCTAATCTCAAACGGGTGTGTAGTTAATAAGTTGTATCTTTCTCTCTTAAATTGCATCTTGCCAACTTAACGAGATCAAGTTCTTCTTTCTCCAAATACTTTGCAACATTAGGATACCTACGCAAAGGTCACAAAGTTCAAAATGGTCACAATGGTCACAACAGTCACAAAAGTCATATTTGTTTCAATTCATTCATTGTGTATACTACTGCACATTTGAACTCTTTCTACCTTGGTCTTTATTGACGTAACTTTTTATGTTTTATGATGCAATCAAGTTAACCAAATTAACCTAAACTACCAGCAAGTGCACGACACGTGTGTAGTACTCTAGGTGTCGATCCCACAGGGACTATGCAACATGAACTTAACTCAAATTAGGATCAAACTTGATACGATGAAATGTTGGTTTTAGGATGAAATAATGAAAATGCAGTAGACTTATGAGTTCTTAACAATGAGACAAACGTTCTAGGATACGGTTTCACCGCAAAGTTTCCGAAACCAACTATCGATCTATCTAATCATGTGTTCCCAATCAGACATGAATCAGCCGAAATAAACACTAACCAACGAAGAAATCACCGAAATTAAACATGAGGAAACGTATCGAGCGTCGGAAGCCCCGACTCGCTAACTTATGCGCCTCCGGCTTCACGACCGGATCGAAGATGTTGTGGGACGAGTTTCGGAGGTTTACCTCTGGAACCAGCAATACCTAGAGCGCCGTTGCCCTTCCGTTTTCCGCTGGTGGATTCTGGATCGGAACCTCCAGAGACAGTGGAGAGAGCTTGCATCGATGGTGGAGGCGGCGATGGCTCGAAGATGGCGGAGGAATCGAGGAACGGCGAGGGAGAGAGAAGATCGGGGAGGAGAAGTGTGTTATGGTGGTGGGAAGTAGAGATAGACTTGTGGAGAGCTCTGGTTAGCAAATCACTGTCGCGAGAGAAGGTCGACTCCGGCAGCAGCCATGAATCCACCCCGAGGCTCTGCCTCAACGACCATGGCTCCACGCTCGCTAAACCTTCCGACGAAGCCATAACCACAGAGATTACAAATCTCGAAACCCTAAATTGACCTAAAAATCTAGATCAATCAGTTGGAAGAACAAAAAAACAGAGAGAGAGAGAGAGAAACAATCACTAACCAATTGATCGAAGGCGAAGGCTTCTAACACCAAGGAAATGGAGGAAGAACCTAAATCATGGAAAATCTGAGGAAAGATGGACGAAATCAAACCGTCTAAAAAATTCGAAGCCTTCGACTGCGAGGAAAGTTCCGACTCTGTATACTCTTGGCATAATGGTAATTGCGGACGATGACTCAGCAGTCCGCAAATTGCGGACGGATGACTCAGCAGTCCGCAATTTGCGGACGGATGACTCAGCAGTCCGCAATTTGGGGACCGAAGAAATTTTAGTCCCGATTTCGTCTCGAATTCCGGACGATTTAGGGACTGTCCATCGGTCCCCAAATTTAGGGACGGATTCGGGACGGTTTTCTTAATCCGTCGTTAATTAGTCCCTAATCCGTCCCTAAATTTAGGGACGGATTAGTCAGTCCGCAAATTCAGTCCCGAAATCTGAATTTTCTTGTAGTGAACCCTCAACCTTTACTACTCTACTTTCGTGACCTAGTCTCGGTTGTTCTAAGCCTGATCATCTAGGATAAGAATTCTCCTTTCGGTCCTTCTCCTAATCCCTAACACATGCATCTACTTTGCCTTCATAAATACAAGACGATTGAACACTCAGACAAAGAATAGATTAACAAGACGGGAAATTCATTCATGAATAAATCAAAAGAGGATCCGGGATAGCAATGGGCTAATCCCTTCTCCTAGAACTAGACAACTAAGGAGCATAGAAATCAAATGAGGTGTCGTCACGATTTGATCTTCCTTCTCCTTGTGTGTCTCCCATCAAGAGGACTCTCTCCTATGGTGAATGGTGAATGGTTTGTCTAAAATAAAATGATTTTTGTTTCGTGCCCTTGATGTCTTGTAATTCAAAATTTGAATCATTCTCGTGCTTATCTCCACTCAAAACGGACGTAGGAGGGTTGACCAAGTCATGCCCGACCGTGCATGATTTTAGGCATTATTTTTTTGTTTGTAGAATGACTTCTTTATTCAAAACTAGAATCATTCTCGTGCTTATCTCCATTCAAAACGGACATAGGAGGGTTGACCAACTCATATCCTTGTTTGTAGAACTTCTTCAAGCGCCCAACCGTGCTATGCTCCTCATTTCAGCCCGGTCGTGTGTGCCTATGTCCGGTCCATTCCTTTTTCGTTTCTCGTCCCATTTGCTCCGTTGTGATCTCCAATGCTCATACTTTTTCTCTTGTATGTTCTTTAGCTCTGAAACAAACCAAATATGCATTAAAACCTATAAGAACATGAAAACACGAAAACAAGTAAAACGGATACAAAATCACACGTAAACATCGCAACTATCGTCATAAACATCTCTAAATCATGCGAGAATCGTGTACGAGAACGAGATGATAAAAATCCCCAAACTTGATTGTTTGCTTGTCCCTAAGAAAACGTAAACGTGAAATTTGTGGGAGATACAGAATCGAGAATTTCCCTTTCCCCTAGAAACACCGCTAAAGCGAACCTACTCGATCAACTAACAAGTCAAGAGAAAATTCGGCCTAGTAATCTTTCAATCTACATCCTAGTTCACCATGGATACCTATGGGAAAGAAAATCAAAGACAAACTAATCAAGAGACCGCAACTCTCTCCACCAAACGAGACTTCAGACAAATGCTAAACATAGAATCAAAATGGATAATGGTTCCATTTATGAGCTTCTTATTCCTTTATTCCTTTTTTGCTTTCTTTTGTTTTATTGTTATGCGAACACACAAGGCTTCTAGGACGTCGGATTTGAAGGATCCATCCTCTACTTAGACCTAGGCTACCGATGATGATATACTCTTGCATCTCATTCAAGAGTGCAGCGGATTAGATGGAGTTTTTATGCGTCATGCCCTTAAGACGTAGAAACATGATCGCCAACCCAACACTTAGACCCAAACCATCGAAAAATTATCAAGGTCGATGCACTCATATCGATTTAGAATATGCTTTGAGGCATTATTCATATCGATAGCGGAGTATTAGTGTGCGCTCTTATTCTGCAAAAAGCTCACTTCATATGATCAAATTATCCTCGTGAAAAAGAAGTAAAGCATCGCCTACATGAAGTACAATCATTTGGATGGAGAGAATAAACAAGAAACTAGCCTAGCAACCTCGTCTAAACTTCCCACAAGTAACACTAGGATTCCCATTGACTTACGACCTATTCGCTATTCAACCAACTAATAAGCTCTTTCATGCAAGATATCACGAAAAACTCCAACTTCTTAAGCATCCTAGGTTCAGGGTTCATCTCAAAATGCGGCACCGGACAAGTGCCAGGGACGACTCTGACTCATGAAAACGAAAACAAACTAAAGCTAAGATAAGAACTACGAAAATCAAAGAGAAAAACAAAAGAAAATGAAACGAAATCACCAGACAAACGTGAGCTACTCCCCTTAGACTTGAATTGAACGACGTCCTTGACGTGAAGCTACAATGGAGGATAAGAAAGGTGAAGTCGCGATTGCAGGTCCCATTTCTTTTATTTTTTATTTCTTTTATTTTAAAAAACGGAGTCCGAAAATAAAAAACTAAAAAAAAGAAAACAAAGTGTTGGGTTGCCTCCCAGAAAGCACTTGTTTAACGTCGTTAAGCTTGACATCTCCATGCCTCATGTGCTTGTGACAGGTGGATTGAATAGGGAAATGGAGTTTCCGCTTTCGATTGGTTGAGCGGCTTGATAGAGCTTTAGGCGTTGTCCATTGGCTTTGAACGTTCCACTCGTCTCGCTCCAAATTTTTACTACTCTATGCATGAATACCACTCGTACCTGAAAAAGGACCAGACCAACGAGACCGTAGTTTGCCCGGGAAAAGCTTAAGACAAGAGTTAAAAAGTAGAACCAAGTCACCTGGCTGAAAGTCATAAGGCATGATCTTCTTATCGTGCCATCTCTTAGCACGCTCCTTGTAGATCTTAGAGTTATCTTATGCATCAAGGCAAAGCTCGTCTAGCTCGTTCACCTGCAAAAGTCGTTTCTCACCTACACTATTAAGATCAAAGTTAAGGATCTTTGCCGCCCAATAGGCGCGATGATCTAGCTCGACGGGGAGGTGGCAAGACTTGCCATAAACAAGCTAAAAAGGAGTCATGCCAATGGTAGTCTAAAAAGCAGCCCTATAGGCCCATAACGCATCATCTAATTTCATCAACCAATCTCTGCGGGACCTAGGTTTTCTCAAGTATGCTCTTGATCTCCCTATTCGAAACCTCAACTTGTCTGCTAGTTTGGGGTGGTATGGTGTAGCTATCCTATGCGTCATGCCGTAATTCCTAAGGAGGGATTCGAATTGTCTAACAATAAAGTTTGAGCCTCCATCTCTAATGACTACACTAGGGACACCAAAACGAGGGAGGATGATTTTCTTGAAGAATTTCATTACTACCCGCGCAGCTATGGCTTCTACCCATCTGGACACGTAATTTACACCTACCAAGATATTGTCACATGATGAGGGAAAAGGTCCCATGAAATCTACACCCCAAACATCAAACAATTCTACCTCAAGGATGTAGTTCTGTGGCATCTCGTTCCTTTTACCTATATTTCCCATTCGTTGACGTTTATCACAAGAGGAAACATACCTATGTGCATCTTTGAAGAGGTTCGAACAATAAAAACCTGCTTGTAGCACCTTCGAAGCGGTTTTGGACTTGCTGAAGTGGCCTTCATATCCGATCCATGACAATGGAAAAGGATGCTCTCTACCTCCTCTTCGGGAATGCATCTCCGAATGACCTCGTCCGTTCATCTCCTGTAGAGGATCAGATCATCCCAATAGTAGTGCTTGACGTCAACAAAGAATTTTCTGCAAGCATGAAAAGAAAGCTCGGGGCGTAGTTTACCGCTCTCAAGAAAATTGACAAAATCAACATACCAAGGAACGTGTTTACCTGAAGTAACTGTGGATATGTGGTCGTCTCTCAAACAAATCGTTGATAGGTCTCTCATCCTCCACAACGATGCGAGAGGTGATCTGCAACGACGTTCTCCGACCCCTTCCTATCTTGAATATCAAGATCAAACTCTTGCAAAAGAAGGATCCATAGGATAAGGCGTGGTTTGGCGTCCTTCTTCCCTAAGAGGTACTTGAATGCCATGTGGTCCGTGTAGACAATTACCTTTCAGCCAACTAGATACGATTTGAACTTTTCAAAGGCAAACACGACGGCAAGGAGTTCCTTCTCGGTGGTGGAATAGTAGATTTGAGTGTCTTCTAGGGTCTTGCTAGCGTAGGAGATGACATGAGAAACCTTGTCTCTCTGTTGTCCCAAAACAACTCCAACCGCGTAGTCGCTAGCGTCGCACATGATCACGAATGGTAGGCTCCAATCCGGTGGTTGAATGATAGGCGCTGAAACCAATGCTCCCTTGATCGTGTTGAAGGCGTCGTGGCATTCCTAAGAGAAATCGAAAGTAGCATCCTTGGCCAGCAACTTTTTCAACAGTTTTATGATCTTTGAGAAGTCCTTGATGAACCTCCGATAGAAGCCGGTGTGTCCTAGAAAACTACGAATCTCTTTAACCGATACCGGTGAGGAAGTTTTTAATTACCTCGATCTTAGCGTTGTCAACTTCTATGCCTCTCGAAGAGATCATGTGTCCTAGAACAATATCTTCTTTTACCATGAAATGGCACTTCTCCTAATTAAGAACGAGATTGACCTCCTCGAAATCGCTACAACACTCTAGAAAGGTTAAAAAAGTAATCATCAAATGTAGAGCCATAAACTGAAAAATAATCCATAAAAACTTCCATCATGTGCTCAATCTAATCGGAAAAGATTGTCATCATGCAGCGCTGGAAAGTAGCCGGAGTGTTGCAAAGGCCAAAATGCATACGACGGTAAGCGAATGTTCTATAAAGACATGTGAAAGTCATCTTCTCTTGATCTTGAGGGTGAATGGAAATCTGAATGAAACCCGAGTACCCATCTAAGTAGCAAAATTAGGCGTAGTTCGTTAGGTGTTCGAGCATTTGGTCGATGAACGGGAGAGAGAAGTGATCCTTCCTCGTGGCTTTTTTGAGCTTCCAATAACCTATACACATCCTCCAGCCCATGAACGTTCTTGTTGGAAACAGCTCGTTGTTCTCCTTGCGTACCACCGTCATTCCACCTTTCTTGGCACAACATGCACTGAGATCACCCATTCGTTGTCCGAGATGGGATATATTATATCTGAATCCAAAAGTTTTAGTATCTCCTTCTTCACTACCTCTTTTAAGTTGGGGTTCAGCCATCTTTGTGCTTCGATGGATGGTTTATGGTTGTCCTCCATGAGTAT
This sequence comes from Gynandropsis gynandra, assembly GCA_036759665.1. NCBI lineage: Eukaryota > Viridiplantae > Streptophyta > Magnoliopsida > Brassicales > Cleomaceae > Gynandropsis > Gynandropsis gynandra. The sequence continues at coordinate 34,527,242 of CM071864.1, read as the reverse complement.
TTGGTGCATGCACAATGAAGGGCTTAGTCCCTTGATATCCTCGATGGTGTATCCAAACACACTCCTATGCTTCCTCAAACAATCAAGTAACTTTTTCGTCTCATATGCACTCAAGTTAGCATTCACAATAATGGGATATGTATCGTTACATCCAAGGTACTCATACCAAAGAGAAGAAGGGAGAGGTTAAAGCTCGAGTTTGGGCGCCTTCTCCACTGCAAAATCAGCATGTATTTCATGTGGAATCTCCTCGTGTGGGGCATCCCTTAGTGCTTCAATAGCACTCATGAATTCATCGTAGACTTTAGCTTCTTCATCGGTAAGTCCTGCATCCTTGCAAACTTGTGTTAGGCATCTCTCAAGAGGATCGAAAACACTTATTTGATCATGCGTGTCATTCGCTAACTCGTCCAGCAAATCAACTCTAAAGCATGACTCCTTGAAGGAATGGCCGTTCATGGAGCTAGAAAAGTTGAATTCAATCTTCTCATATCTGACACGTAGAGAGAGTTTTCCTTTTTGTAGGTCTATCATGACTCTTGCAGTAGCTAAGAAAGGTATACCAAGAATAATAGATACCCTAGCATCTTCTTCAATATCGAGTACAACAAAATCAGAGGGTATACAAAGATTACCTACCTTGGTGGAAAGATTTTCGACAACTCCCACCATATATCTTACCGAACAATCCACGGGTTGTAAAGACATCTTTGTAGGTTTGAGATCTTCGAAGTTCATCCGTTTGAAGATCGAATGTAGCATAAACCTCATGCTTGCTCCCAAATTTCACAAGGCTTTGTCTATGTCGATTTTCCCTATGATGCACAGAATGGAGAAGCTTCCGGGGTCTTTTAACTTCGGGGCCAGCTTGTTTTGAAGAATGGCACTGCATTTCTCGGTGAGTGCTACCGTCTCACTCTCTTCGATACACCTCTGTTGGATAGGATCCTTTTGAGTAATTTGGCGTATGTGGGAATTTGTTGGAGTGCTTATACTAATGGTATGTTGATGTGAAGCTTCTTGAGGATCTCTACAAACCATCCATATCTCACTTCGTTCTTGCTGCTCACCAACCGTCGAGGAAACGGTATAGGAGGTACGTACGCCGGTGGAGCAACATATGGCTTCTCTAAATCTGGTTCAGCCCGTTCCATGTTCGCAATGCTCTTTCCTTTGTCCATAGACTTTCCAGCAGCTTTCTCTTGCTCTCTCGGGGGGGGGGGGCATTCTATTCTCGATCTTACCACTGCGCAAGGTGATAGCCTATACGTGTTCTCTTAGGTTAAGATTGGGTTTTCGGGGTACCATTTCGGGATTCCTAGAGGATGATGCATCTTGCTGCGCTATGGAGTTCTCTAGCATCTTGACATGCGTGCTCAAGGACTCCATTCAAGTTTTGAGCTCATTAACCGCTGCTCCCATATCCGCATTAGATTTGACTTGAAGTGAATGTTGCTCCTTGATGCTGCTTTGATGCTGCCTTTGCTCCTTGATGAATTCAAGCATCCCCGCCTTAAGGCTTGACAAAGAAGCTTGGGGAGGTCGACGAGCTTGCTGGAATGGTTGGGTATCTCATTTGTACGGCTGTTGCTTTTGCTGAAATCCCGAATACTTCACCGGTTGAGTCGTTCGATATGAGAAAGTTGGGTGATTCCTCCAATTCAGGTTGTAGGTATTCCTGGATAGTGTGTTTCCTTGCTGCTGAGCATAATTCATCTTTTCTACATCTTCTTGCACCGTGCACCGGTATGCTACATGTTCCGTATTTCCATAATTCACAGAGTACATGGCATTCGCTGCATTGTCCATCGCTCTACTTTGTTTCACCTCGTATAGACCTCGTGTCTTGTTCGACATACTCCTCGGTGTGGACCACATGGTATAGTTCATAGCAAGATTGTCGATCAGCTCGTATGCCTCCTCTACGCTTAGGTCCATGATTGATCCTCTATCAACGTTATCTAACATCGTTCTATGCTCATCCGCGAGTGCACAACACGTGTATAGTACTCTAGGTGTCGATCCCACAAGGACTATGCAACACGAACTAAACTCAAATCAGGATCAAGCTTGCTACGATGAAATGTTGGTTTTAGGATGAAATAATGAAAATGCAGTAAACTAATGAGTTCTTAACAATGAGAAAAACGTTCTAGGACACGGTTTCACCGTAAAGCTTCTGAAACCAACTATTGATCTATCTAATCATGCGTTCCCAATCAAGATATCTAAGGCGGACAATCCTAATGTAATTCCTACCCTCTCTCAAGGCACAAGAACGTGATTCAAACGAGTTATCCCCTATTTTCGTGGCTGATACCTCAAACTAAACACATACGATTTATGATTCATCTGATTAACCCTCAACTGTTACTACTCTACTTTCGTGACCTAGACTCGGTTGTTCTAAGCCTGATCATCTAAGACTAGAATTCTCCTCCTAATCTCTAACACATGCATCTACTTGGCCTTCGTAAATACAAGACGATTAAGCACTCAGGCAAATAATAGATTAACAAAACGGGAAATTCATTCATGAATATATCGAAAGAGGTTCCGAGATAGCCATGGGCTAATCCCTTCTCCTAGAACAAGACAACGATTCAGTCATGAGTTCAAAATCAAACAACATAAACGAAATAGGATGTCTAAGGAACATAGAAATCAAACGAGGTGTCATCCCGATTTGATCTTCCTTCTCCTTGCGTGTCTCCCGTCAAGAGGACTCTCTCCTATGGTAAATGGTGAATGGTTCGTCTAAAATAAAATGAATTTTATTTCGTGCCCTTGACGTCTTGTAATTCAAAATTGGAATCATTCCCGTGCTTATCTCCACTCAAAACGGACGTAGGAGGGTTGACCAAGTCATGCCAGACCGTGCATACTTTTAGGCATTATTTCTTTGTTTGTAGCACGACTTCTTTATTCAAAATTTAAATCATTCTCGTGCTTATCTCCACTCAAAATGGACATAGGAGGGTTGACCAAGTCATTCCCTTGTTTGTAGAATGACTTCTTCAAGCGCCCGACCGTGCTATGCTCCTCACTTCAGTCCGGTCGTGTGTGCCTATGTCCGGTCCATTCCTTGTCCAGTTCTCGTCCTGTTTGCTCCGTTGTGATCTTCAACGCTCGTACTTTGTCCCGTGTATGTTCTTTAGCTCTGAAACAAACCAATATGCATTAAAACCTATATGAACATGAAAACATGAAAACAAGTAAAACAGATACAAAATCATACGTAAACATCACAACTATCGTAATAAACATCTCTAAAATCATACGAGAATCGTGTACGAAAACAAGATGATCATTTTGTGATATATGACGTGCACAAAAACCATAAGTAGCTTGTTTGTACACTTGTTTGACTGCTTTTATCAAGCTTTTATGGCGATCGGATATCACAACGACATCACATCCATCCGGTATCACATCTTTTAACCTTGACATAAACCACGTCTATGATTCATCCTTCTCTCCATCGACTATTCCCTAAGTAAGAGGATATTGGTGATGTTCACCATCTTGTGCGGTTGCTACGATCAATGCTCCCTTGTACACTCATCCACAACAACAACTTTATGCATATATTTCTATCCTCTTATAGCCGCTTTGACAGCCATAAAAAAGTATTTTAAGCTTTTCCCATCACCGTCCAGCTGAAGATTTGCGACAGATCCGGGATTTCTTTCTGAAAACATGTGCAATCAGCCTGAAAGCCTCCTATAATGTTCAAAGTCATCACCATGAATATCCTTTTGAGCACTCTATTTGCCTCTTAATGCCATCAAATACGATACATTGGCATCGTACTTTGCTTTTACACGAGCAATCAATTCTTTTGTTGAACGTGTTTCATATTTCCCGATATACTCCTCATTCAAATAATCTTAAACCAAATGTGTTGTACCCTTTGTAGTTTCTGTCGATTTAGATAGAAATGAACACTTATGAATGGGATAGTGTGTTCTCACACTAAACCGTTTGGAATTTGGGATTATTGTCACACTTAATATCCATTTACAACCACTTCCACCAAACTTGCATCGTATTCCCACAGCTTCGAATCACAACTCAATGTTGTATATCTAAAAGAAGCTTCAAGTGAACCTTTCCTTACAAATGTATGTACATCCTTCTTGCTATCAAACTCTTGCCTAATTTTAAGTTGCAATTCATCTTCAAATTCGAAGAATGAATTTTGATTGTTTGCTTTCTCGTAAACTACCATTTCCAAATTATTCTCACCATCACCATCTTTATGATATGTTGGCATATCGGTATCAATTTTATTATTGCCACAAACAACTTCATCAACTACCACATTCATAGCACAACCATCATCTTCTCTTAATCCACCGGTATGTTCACTATCAGAATTATCCGAATCCAAAATATTTATTGTTTTCGTCGGATTACTCTCAACTCTACTTTTGTTATTTAAACCTATAATAACACAGTCATCACAATATAAAATACCTCCATTCTTACCTTCTCTAGCAATGCTTCCAAAAACAAGAACTAACCTCTCAATTTCAATTCACACTTCACACATGCAAATTCTATCTCCACATGCAACAGGGTTCGAATTCCTCTTATGCGATCGAATAGATAAGAAAAAAGATGCTTTTCATTCATTATATATGTCGGTTTCCTATTTTTCACAAATATTGGGCATATAGCTTAACTTCATCTTCGTTGTATTTTTTCACCATCATCTCTGTCCATTACTCATCAATAAGTTGCTGGTATATCATACTAATTGGAGGATAATAGAAAAATACTCTTTGGTTTTCTTGAACTCTACCAACCTGTTCAGATTCTCCATTTACGTTTTTCCCGTATACCATCATACAAAAAATAAATCAGTGTGATTTTTTCATCCGCCTAATCCATTACACATATAACAAAAACATAAAAAAGGTAAATTCTATAACCCACTGCGACCATGTGTTTCAATTTCAATATGAATTCATGACACAGTGCGACCGTGCGACTCGATGAGACTTTGTGATCGAATACGACTCTATGACCCACTACGACCATGTATTTCAATATTACTTTGTCACCCAGTGCGACCGTGCAACTCGATGAGACTTTGTGATCCACTGCGACTTTTTGACCCACAACGACCATGTGTTTCAATATGACTCTGTGATCCAGTACGACCGTGCGACTCGATGAGACTCTGTGACCTAGTGCGACCGTGCGACTCGGTGACCCACTGCGACCATGTGTTTCAATCTCACTCTGTGACCCAGTGCAACGGTACGACTAGATGAGACTCTTCCCATTGCGATCATGTGTTTCAATATGACTCAGTGACCTAGTAACACCATGTGACTCGATGAGACTCTATGACCCACTGCGATCATATGTTTTAATATAACTTTGTGACCTAGTACAACCGTGCGACTTGATGAGACTCTATGGTCCAGTACAACCGTGCGACTCGATCAGACTCTATGACCCAGTACAACCGTGCGACTCGATGAGACTCTGTGACCCACTGCGATCGTGCGACTCGATGAGACTCTATGACCCACTGCGACCACGTATTTCAATATGACTATGTGATCCAGTACGATCGTGCCACTCGAAGAGACTGTCACTCATTGCGATCATTTGACATTTCAATAAATATGACTCGTTTTGATTAGATCCTTATAAGGCTCATTTGGAAAAGGGAGAATCAAACTATACATATTACTCACTACTTACTCGGGTTATCCAATTCACAAAAGAAACACGAAAAACACAAAAGAAACACGAAAACTCATTATATATACCTAGTTTTTCTGCGGAACGTGTTTAATTGTAAGCTTCTTTGTTGACAACAAACAATTTCAACATATTCGCGACGAATCTGATGTCGATTTCAAGCTACTCGCGGTGAATTTGATGTTAATTTCAAGCTATTCGCGTGAAATCTGATGTGGTGTGAGAGAACATAAATTTTCGTGCCACATGAGGAAGAGAAATCGAGATGCTTAGGAGGAGAGAGAAAAACTTTGATTAAAGGACAAAAATAATATGAGTTTATCAATATTTTAAAGGTAGATTTAAAGTTGAATTTTTTATTTGAGAGAAAAATATGATTAAAGTTCTAGCAACAGTTCAAGTGTATTTTTGAAGTTATCCCTTTTTATGATTTCCACTTTATGAAAATCTTCATTTTGGATGTCCTCATTCAACTTAAAGTTTAAATCGAGTTAGACATATGACATATGATTCGACATACTTCTACAAATAGTATTGCTAGAAATTTCAATAATACTTCCATTGGATATATCTTATTATTTTCATTCGTTAAAATCGATAGAATTTTCTTAAGAAATTAATTTTTTTAAATGGTTATTAGTCAACATAATTGAGTTTATGACATATACAGAGGACTAAGAGAGCTTAAGGTCTATTTTAATTTGTTTACTAAACCTTCAATATGTTGGCTGTAAACATTTCATGCATTTTGTTTTTATCTTAAGAAATCATGTTTATTTTTCCCTTTTAGCTTTTTTACTTTCATATCTTATACCTAATAAAAGGCAAGTATCTGGAATAATTTTTCCGCTATCGACTTGGCTCATTCTCAGTCGTTCAGATTTTATGCGAGTGAGATGGACGGTTCTGGTTTAGCGGGTTCATTTTCCGGATGGTTTTCGACCCGGTTTGTCCATGCGCAAGATGTTGTCACCTGTTAGCTCGGGTTCTATCTGAAATTGGAGCCGTCCGATTGTCGGGAATGGATGGCTGGATCTCGCCACCGATAGAGCGCATTTAATCTCAATCGTCCATGGATTTTCGGGTTTTCTCATGGATTACCGGAGGCGAGCAGTGACGAGGTTAGCAAAAGAAGGAGATGAGAGAAGTGAAAGAGGTGAGAGAGAACATATGAGAGGGGTGAAAGAGAGGAGAGATAGGCAATGAGACAAAGGGATGAGCGGCGGCGGTAAAGAGGAGGGAGAGAAAAGAAAATGTAAAAGTAATCCGAATGATATTTTCGTAAATATAAATGATATATATCTCCATTTTAATATATATATATATATATATATATTAATAATAGTAAAAGAGAATATCGGGTGAAAATTACCCAAGTGCATACGTGGCGTTGATGACGGGGGATTATCAAAAATACCCCTGTAGGGCTAAAAGACTTCAAAAATACCTTCCCCGAAAGAAAAAAAATTCGCTTCAAAAATACCCTTACAAATGCTAAAATTCCCAAAATACCCCCTGCGACCCTTTTATCCAGTTTGACCCAGTTTGACCCTGCGACCCAGTGACCCAGTACGACCCTGTGACCCAGCGATCCAGTCCGACCCACCGACCCAGTCCGACCCTGCGACCCTGTCCGACCCTGCGACCCAGTCCGACC
>CM071864.1:34490829-34505688 GCA_036759665.1 Gynandropsis gynandra | reverse complement strand
AACATTACTAGATCGTGGTGCAAATTTTTCTCCATGACATAACCACATGAAATAATTCGGGGTAAATCCTCTTAAATAAAGATGCTTCCAAACAGTTCTCTCATTAACAAATTTTTCATTCTTGCATTTGACACATGGACAAACCAACGTACCCGTTTCTTTGTAAACTTGTTGATTCGTCGCCATTGTCATAAACTGTGTGATGCCTTCTATAAACTCTTTCGATACGTTTTGAGATTCTCGATCAATTCTTCTGTACATCCATTGTCTAGAATCGAAAATGTTAGATCTTGATGAAGATGCCATTATATCGCAAACACTATAGAAGATATGAGGTGAAAAATATGAGAGTTGCTTATGAAAAACGGATCAATGGTTGAGGGGTTAAATAGATTATTTATACACGAATTAGGAACAGATTAGGGACTAAGAGATAAATTTTCCGAAAAATCGTCCCGAAACCCTCCCTAAAACGGTTTTTGAAGTCCTAAATTTAGGGACGGTCCCGAATCCGTCTCCAAATTTGGAGACGGATGACATGCCCGTCTCCAAATTTGGAGACGGATGACCTGCCGTGTCTAATTGGTCCGCATTTAGAAACGGATTAGACACGACTCTTCTGTACCCAAATTTGGGAACGGATTAGTGACGGATTTTATTTTTCGTCCCTAATCCGTGTATAATCCGTTTCTAAATTTAGGGACGGAAATGTCGGTCCCCAAATTCCGTCCCTAATTTTAATTTTTCTAGTAGTGGATGAATTTTTAAAATTGATAGAAGAATATGATGAATAACGATAATTTAGAGAGAAATCGGATGAACAGGAAAATTTTAAGACAATATGATTATGGTAGAAAGGATTAATATTTGTTCTTTTTTTAGTAATAATCGAACAATTCGATTCATAGGAAAAAAGGGAAGCGGATCTATTCTATATCTGATAAGTACCAATACGCAATGGGGTTGAACCCTGTTTTACATGAACCAAAATAGTGCAAACTCCATGCTGTAGCTGTGGGGGTGGGGGCAACCGCCGCCTGATAGAGGCAGAAGTCGGGGATTCATAGATAGAAAAGCAGCACATCATTTAGCTATCGCAATTCTTTTTATGATAACGGGTCACATGTATAGGACCAACTGGGGTCATATCCGTTCGCGCTCCCTACTCAGGGAGCACTTCACTAGCGCTAAAGGGATTTTCGACGAAATACAAAAGACATATATGGTAGAATCGTAATCATAGATTACGATCCTAATCAAAATGCGAGTTCTTTGATGTTTGAAAGAATCAAACAAAACAAATAAAAAGGTCAGAGTTTCTCTCTACACTACCTTAACCGCGAGCGGAATCGGGTGCGTTCTACCACTGAGCTAATAGCCCATCGTGCGGGCCTCCTGTTGGGGCCCGCTATGCCAAGCCAAAAGCGAAAGAAACCCCATCCTCTTTCTGGGGTTCGATCTCTGTCTTGACTCCGGCCTGAAAATTAAAGTTCAGGGAATAAGATGTTTTCTCTAAATAAAACTTAAAGAATTTTTTTACCCACAACTTCCTCTCCGTATGTATATACATATAAACAATGTTATTGTATATGGTTCTTTCACTCTCTCTCTCTCCAAGGAGTATTTTGATATTTATAAAATTAATATGTTTTGAAATAGAATCTTCATCCATTTTTCCCTCTCTTTCCCACTTTTGGCCGACCAAATGAAACATAAACCACAGTGAAACCCAATTTTCTCCATCGTTGTCTTCTCGAATCCATTCAAATGCAGGACTTATTCGGGTCAGTTCGCCGGTCTCTGGTCTTTCGTACGAACACAGATGACGACAACAACCAGGAAAGTCATCCTTCAATCTCTGGCGCTTTCGCCGACAAGATCAATTCTTGCTTCCGCAAATCTAGAGTTTTAATAAAACCATACTCCCTTTCCCCTTCGCCTCCTCGTCCACCGGTGGTTTCAGAGGAAGGAGTAACCACCTCAGCCGAGTCGGTACAGTTTACATGGGGATGAATCTTGACTCTGGGGAGCTTCTCGCCGTCAAAGAGGTTAACTAGGATTTCGTTTGTTTCTGTTATTTTTCTTAATTTGGAGCTGATGGGGTTAGTTCGAAAATACCATCCTCTAAATTCAATTTGGTCCAGAGATTTGATTTTGTTTTAAGGGGAAGTTTGAATTCTGGTTTTTAGTTCGATCGTTCGGATCTGCTCTCTGTTCATTATTTTGGTGATTTGTTTATGGTTTTCGATCTTGCCACAAACTGGTTTGTGCTCTAAATCCTAAGTATACGCCGAAGTTATTTCGCGCTGTTTAATCTACATATTCCGGTTTCGTTTTCTAGTCGTTTTCGATAGAAAATCTGATTCTTATGAGTTCCGTTTGATCGAAAATTATCTGGGTAGGTCTAAATTTGGGGTTTCCTGCTCCAGTATGTTTAATTTACCGATTTGTGTAAAATTACAGCTCTAGTTGTTGTCGGTATTCATCAGATTCGGCACTTAAAGTTCTTCCTGTATATGTTTCTCTAGCATAATTTCGCTGCTAACTGCATGCATGTTTCCTTTGTTCATAAATTGTTCACTGTCATATGGCTTTACTCAAAATACTTCTAGGCCCCCATTCTGAAGTGCGGGCGGGATCTAATTGTGAACTTATCATTACTCAGGTTCTGATTGCAGCCAATTGTGCTACCAAGGGAAAAGCTCAGGTTCACGTACAAAGCAACCCGCATGTTTATAACTTTATGTAGTAGTAAAATGTCTCTTTGTTTCCGTTATTCACATTTAGTTGAATTGTCATCCTCACGTATTGTATTGAAAGGGTTAGTTATTTATCTCATACATTTTTTGGTGCTTAGCAGACTCATATTCAGGAGCTTGAGGAAGAAGTGAAGCTTCTTAAGAATCTCTCCCATCCTAATATAGTTGTAAGCAATATAAAGGACCATGATGTTAGGTTACCCAGATGGGTACAAGGACTTCATTTCCTTTTTTTTTGTTTTTTTTTCTAACACGAGACACTTTATCCCTTATATTAGAGATATTTGGGCACAGTGAGGGAAGAAGAAATCTTGAACATCCTGCTTGAGTTTGTTCCTGGTGGATCCATATCGTCGCTCTTGGAGAAATTTGGACCTTTTCCGGAATCAGTATGTCCTTGCTGAAATCTTTGGGATTTGATTGTTTATGATGCTGAAGGATTGGAAATATGGATTCAGGTTGTACGGACGTACACAAAGCAACTACTATTCGGATTGGAATACCTTCACAATCATGGGATAATGCACCGGGATATTAAGGTAAGTATCTCCGGTAATATCATTTTTTGGAATTTCTAGGATTTCCTATCCCTTGTCCCATGAATTTTTATGTCCTTCTATCCTCAGGGGGCTAATATCCTTGTAGATAACAAAGGATGCATTAAACTTGCTGATTTCGGTGCATCCAAACAGGTAGCTGAGTTGGTAAGCCAATTTTTGGTGTAAAAAACACCTTATGTTGCAGCATCCTTCTGTTCTGACGTTTCATCCCTCACGCAAGTTGGCCTTATATCGTATCCCTGTAGTTTAAGTCTAATTTCATGATTTGGTCTAGGCTACCATTTCGGGTGCTAAGTCTATGAAAGGAACTCCTTATTGGATGGCACCAGAAGTTATTCGTCAGACTGGGCATAGCTTGTAAATACCCTTTCAAACTTGTTCAAAGATATGAACTTAAATGCTCCATTCTCTAAATTATTTATAAGCTACGGCTATTATTTCACAGCTCTGCGGATATATGGAGTGTTGGATGTACAGTTATCGAGATGGTCACAGGAAAGGCTCCTTGGAGCCAGCAGTATAAAGAGGTACTTTATTGTATATGCATTATTAACCACATTTGTTAAGAGTATTATCCTTAATGTCGTGTTACATAATGCCTCAGGTTGCTGCTATTTTTCACATTGGGACGACTAAAGCACATCCACCAATACCAGAGAATCTAACTGCTGATGCGAAAGGCTTTCTGCTCAAGTGTCTACAGGAGTACATACTTCGATTTATAAACTTGCTTTTCTGCTGTCTTCAGTTCTGAGACTAAAAGTAACTTGACATCAATTTCTTGTAGCTTGTCTTTGCATTATCTGACACATTTTCGCCTTCTTGGCAGGGAACCGAATCTGCGCCCAACTGCGTCTGAGCTACTAAAGGTGAATCAATAACAGTTCTTTTTTTTAACCCATGATATAAAGTCAAGGCCTGCTGATGGTTCACAATTTTGTATTTATCTGCTGCATCCTTTTCTAATGTTCATGATTTTGTTTTTTATCTGCAGCATCCTTTTGTTATGGGAAAACACAGGGAATCTGCTTCTGCGCTTCCTGCTTCTATCAGGGTGGATGCACCTACATTAAGTTCTTGGTTATCATCTTAGTTGTTACTTTGAAAATTCCATTATGAGGAAATTTCTGTTCTTATTGTTTTCCAGGACAGTGCTAGTACTCCTCCCTCTCAGCTAACTAACGTGAAAAGCTCGTTAGATTCTGCACCCTGGGCTTAGCTGAACATTTCAAGACAAATTTTAAATTTTGAAGAAATTCTGACTGTTGTTTCTTCCTCATCTTTCAGTACAATGTCTACAAGTGACGATGGAGGAGATATATGCAACTTGGGCAGTCTGAACTGTTCACTTGTGTGCCCTGAGATGTCAATCCAAAGTGCCAATTTCTGGAAAAGAAATAATAATGACGACGATGATGATGGTGATATGTGTTTGATTGATAATGAGAATTTCTTGAGAGTTAGTGCAGAGGCTTCTTGTGCCCTTGAGAAGAATAATGACATCGAGGCAGTAAACATACTTGTGAATGTACGATTTATCTACATCTCTAATCATTGATTCGGGTTTCAAATATTTTCTTGAATAGTCAATTTACTCTTAATTACTTTTGAATTATATCTGTCCAGAGCTGTGATGCCTTGAATGACATCTCCGGTGTTTTGAAATGCAAATTTGACGAAAGTTCTGGAAATGTAGAAAGCGAGACTAATCTGAGTTTAATAATTGACCAACCATCATATTCAGAGGAGGATGATGAGCTCACTGAATCAAAGATCAAAGCTTTCTTAGACGAGAAGGTGATTCATACACATTACATTCTGTTGATCAGTTTCCTCAAATGTCTATATAAATCATTATTTCATTTGCTGACATAGCGAAATCTTAATTTTAGGCTGCAGAGCTAAAGAAGTTACAGACGCCATTATATGAAGAATACTACAACAGTTTGATCACATGTTCCCCTAGCTGCATGGAGAGCAATAACAACAGCAATAAACGAGATGAGACTCCTCGTAGTTTCTTGAAACTGCCTCCAAAAAGCCGGTCACCGAGTCTGGGTCCTCTTGGTGGCTCACCTTCTAGACATACTGACACTGCCGGTTGTTCTAAGAGTCCCGGAAGTAGTGGTAGCCCTGGTTTCTCTAATATGCACAATGAGGGTGATGAAGCTGCAGTGGATAGTGTTTCTGCTCAGGTCACCGACTGGAGAGGTCTTCTTGTTGATGCTCAACAGGAATCAAGCAGCCCGAGGTTAGTCTAGTACATGAATGTGTTAAGCTATAGTTGCCATTGCTGTTGCAAAAGGGTTGTGTTTGAGTTACCTATGCCAAAAGCTGATTGGCAAAGCAATTTATGAATTTTCACGGCCAATGTTTCCAAAACACTAAAAATCTCCAGGAACTGTTCAATAGTGCTACTTCATCTACTGGAATATTGTGGTTTTGGTCCGCAGTGTTTCTTTGTCTGAGATAGAGAGGAAGTGGAAGGAAGAGCTCGACCAAGAACTGGAAAGAAGGCGGCAGGGTAAACCCCTTTATGTTATTCACTATCATAAACTGGAATTCTTTTCATGTTAATCATGATGTTAGATTTATTTACTAGGTTATCACTGTAGAAACTTTAATTTTTGTTTAATTCTGTTAAATCATATTGAAAAGAAAGATGTTATATTGTGTTCTCACATTGGTTAGAACATGAACTATGAAGCTAGTTTTTAAGAAGCTAGTTTTTGAGAGATCCTAGTTTATATTATAATGGTATCAGAGCCGGATTGGTCTTAACTTGAGGTGATAGCTTGGTGTTATTTGTGGAATTATGATGTAATTAAATAGTTAATGAGCATGACAGTGCAGCGAGTTACTGCTGAAAAGTGTGAATACCAGGTAAAGCCTCTGGTGTCACATCTGCACATCAGCATTACTTACCACAATACAGACGTTGCATCTGCATTAGCAAGTGATGAGACATTACAGCCTTGCCAAAATGAAGCTTTAACTTGTACTATCCGCACAAAAATCAAATGTTTTTGCAGAGATTATGCGCCAAGCAGGGATGGGGACATCTCCAAGAGACAGAAGCTTGAGCCGACAGAGAGAGAAGTCACGATTTGCATCTCCTGGCAAATGATCTGTACAGAAAGCCAGCGTTTTAGGCCCTTATTCTGAGGGCTCGTACCATTCCCCAAAAATGTTCACTTTGTTCTCTGGCCGGATCCTAGAAACAGAGAGAGCTCCCAGTCTTCGGTTTTCAATGTCTTGATTGCTTGACTAGCATACATAATATATATGTATATATATATGTGTGTCTACTTGTTTCGCGTTGATGAGCGGCGACAAGAAGTCACATGAACTTTGAGAATGTCTCTGAGATGTTTGTTGAAAGTATAGAATGTGTCTGGTGCCTATTTTTTGCCTTTTGTTTTGCAATAGAGAGATTCTGGTTCTGTGAAGTGCAAACCTTACATATATATTTACGTGAAATTTTATGTTCTCACAAGAATTCGAAAACATCAGAACTTTTAACCTTCCTAGTAGAATGTGCCTGAAGACCTGATTTATGTAACTTTCCAAGGTTTCAAATGAGCAAGCTTATTTTATTGCATCGAGTATCTACATCAGGCTTGCACATGATAAAGAGTTACAGATTACATTGTATACTTGTCTGAATCAAAAACAGCAAACCCGTTTGGGTAATTCCAACCCTGAAGCATAATCCGAGGCTTTGCGGTTGGAGGAGCTGTGAATGAGATCTTAAAAGACATAGATTCAGCTGGAACAAGCGAGAAATAGTTGTCCGAGTAATGGACAGGCAGAATTCTTGTGTCTTGTCCTTCTGTGCTCTGTTTCTGTTTCTCTGAGTCATGGACAGAGAAACGAAGGAAGAAAGCAACTCCTGAATCAGATCCATTAATTTCCACAACACTCAAACCACTGTTCGTTCCTGAAGAAACAGGCTTACTGAGAAACGTTCGGCGCAAACCTGATTTGCATTTTAATTCATCTTCAAGAAAATTACCATTGATGATACTACAGTTCCGAGACATATTCTGGACATTAATCTCAAACTCGTAGTTTAATCCTTTAGTGGTTGCCTTAGAAGTAATCTTGAGAGGTATTTGTTTCTTCTTGAATGACTCCAAGAGCGTGTAATCTCCACCCGAGAGGCACAGCCAATAGAAGTTCCGCGATATAACTATGTTGTCCAAGATGCTGTACAATTTGAGAAGAAGGAAGTAGATGGGTTTCGGGTTTTCTGATTTTGGATACATGAATTCTGAGATTTGCACCACCTTTTTTGCTGGTACAGAGAATTTCTCGAACACTTTGTTGTTTATGCATTTTCCATCTAAGTCCCACACCGATGCTTCTATTGCCACATTTGATAGTTCTTTAAACGTCGTATTTACAACCTGAGGAGGCAAAGTTTTTGAGACCGTGAGAGCTTTTTCCAAGAATATATACGCAATATATTCACATAGTGAATACACCAGTCAACTTTGCTTGTCTGAGAATATGTAAATCTTAACGAGTTTGGAGCAGGATTTCTACCTCGACAAAATAAGAAACCAGGTTCAACTGGACATGGACAGGCTCAGCGGCGCAACGGCAGCCATAGAAACTAGCAGTTTGGTCAAGCAGATGATCATAGAACTGACCTCTAAGACCCGTCCAAGGATTCTGGTTCTTCCAAATCAACAGACCAGTGAACTTTGTCCACATTCGCGAACTCCAGCCCTCATATAGAGCTCTGTATTGAATGTAATTCACCAGTTGAGCCTGGTACCAGAAGATTCCATCAAGTCATTACCTATTTTACTTAATTGAAAATACAACTCAAACAGATAAATACTCTTACGAACATCGCAAACATGACCAATAAATCCTTAAACAATCAAGACCAAGCATCCAGGCTGTACCTTCAAACAGAAGTCATCGAGATCCTTTGGTAAACCGTACATCAGAATCTGATCATGAACTTTTCCAGGTTTAGAGTAGGGAATGTATTTATGGTAATCCCAGATTCGATTCGGCACTTCTTCTACATACCCGTCTGAACGCTTCTTGAACAGAGGAATTTCCCAACCTTCTCGAGGCATGGTTGCTCTTATTGTATCCGCAACTGGCATTCCAACAGAACCAACCTCTGGATTGAACCCAAACTTATAGAACTTGTCACTGAAGAAACTTTCGGGGTATTGAATCTCGTAAGGGCCATCAGTGAAGTTTCCTTTCCCGTCTGCAAAGCCATCCCACAGAGATCCTTGAATATAAACTCTTGTGCCGTCGAGATAAAGGCTAGGATCTTGATCTGGTTCTGATGAATGTTCTGGCATTTGGGTGTTGAAATGCGGGTGTTGCCTCAGATCATGCTCCAGAGCTGCATTTATGTCCTTCGGTGGCACTTGTTCATTTCCACCCACCCAGAGAGCCAGGCTTGGATGGTTTCTCAGGAGCTTTACAGTGTCCCGAGCACAAAGGAGGAATAAGTCATGGTCCAGAGGCCCATTCGGGTTTGAAACTGGTACACCACGTCCATCAACATCTCCAGTGATCCAAAACTCTTGCCAAACCTACGAAAAATTGTATTAACTTCAGAAATTGCAACTTCATTATAAGAAAATTACAAATAACACTTCCAAAACTGTACCAACAAGCCATAGATATCGCAGAAGTGATAAAACTCTGGCCTTTCAGCCAAGCCGCCACCCCAACAACGGATCATATTCATGTTCATGTCAGCATGGAACTTAATATCGGTTCTGTATCGTTCTTTGGAGAGGCGTAGAAGCCCATCGGAGAGTATCCAATTGCCACCGCGTATGAAGATGGGCTCTCCATTGACTTTGAACAGCCTGAAAATATACAAAGTAATGCAGAGGTTCCACAGAACTCCAATTTGGGTGTGACTGAAGATATAAAGCTTACCGTCCACCAGTGACATTATCAATATCGCTTTCAATCTTTCGGAATCCGAATGGTTGTGCCCAAGAATCAGACTCCCCAAAATCTTTAACATCAACAGTGATTGAGACATTATAAAGGGTTTGCTTTCCCATCCCGTTTGGCCACCACAGTTCAGGTTTGTAGAAATAGAGCTGTCCAGTTGTTATCCAATTTCCTTATAAGCAAAAATACTTACGAGACAATTGCACTCATAGAAATAGATAACTTCTACAATTCTTGGGGACATGGGTCATAAGTATGACCACTCACCGGGGTGAAAGTGTGCTGAATACGTCCTTCAGCTGGGACAGAGACATTTTCTGTTTGGAGATGCTCTACTAAGCATATATCACCTTCAAGTTCTGCTGTCACTTGGATATTTACGGAACATTCAGCAGTCCAGGTGCTTTGGTTGTCCAGTTCAGCCGTCACATGCAAGTAAATCCTCTCATAATCGTCGAAGAAGGTTGAAACCAGATGTGGATCAATTATCCTCACCGGCTGCAGCCAAAACAATAAGATAAAAAAACCAGTTGTACTGTTTCAGAAAACTGTCACTATAAAACACCAGCAGTTCCTGAGAAATTTACAGCACCCTGTAAGTTCAATATAGTGTGCATTTCAAAACATATTATGTCAAGAAACTTAATACATATTATCACAGAAACATATGAGCAAAGTAAACTCACCCCATTAACAGATATAGACACTTCATCCCATATGCCAGTATTCCGGTCCCTACAAAAGAATAAGAGATTAAACAAGAATCTTTTGTTACATCTGAAAGGCGTAACGATGTCACAAACCAAATGCAAAGCTTACCTTATTGGACATATCCAATCCCAGCCCTCCACATACTGTGCAGCTACATCTTTCCCAATCTGTCATGAAATTTAAGCAACTGTCATATTGGGCATCTTGTTCATGCTCAAGTTGTTTCACTTATTTAGCCAGAACAAGATTATGTATTTTGAAAAGAACAGAACAATGTCACAGCCATCTTGCAGAAAAAAGTGCACCTCATGATCTCCACCTTGCCCACCCTCGGGAGGAATAGTACCTGGATGGTCTGGGGGATGAACGATAACAGCCAATAAATTGTTACCTTCAGGATGCAGAATATCGGTAATATCAAGAATGTGTCTACGAAACATCCCTTTGGGGAGGATTGTCTTGTGGCCATTTAAATATACTTCAGCAGAGTAGTTGATTGCGCGGAAATTCAGATGCACATATTGATTCACCAACTGTTAAGATGTAAACCAATTAGAGATGGATAGAAAAAGGCAGGAGTATGATTGATCAGTACTGAGCTAAGCACAATCTTAAACTTCTTGAATTTAAGGAGAGGAAGACATCAATGGCACCCAACAGTCAGGTAAGATTAACATCATTTGCAACTTAGACAAACAAATGATAAAAAAAGCTTTAAAAGTCTAGGTTTTGAAACAAAACATTAGTCTAATCCAATAGAGAGATTGCTCACCCGTTCACACTGAAATTTTGTGAAAAACCAGAATGTGTAATAATCCCTTCCAGAATCCGCTATATCTGTGATGGTTTCATTTTCGAGTCCATAAAATGGATCCGGAACAACCTTATTCTTCACCAATGTGGCCAAAACACTATCCAGAGGAACACCAAGAACCTATATAAGCAATCTCACTGAAGCAGGAAACAAGGATAGGCATTTCTGGGAAAATATTAAACATACGATTGCCTATCACACAAATAAAAGTTACAATATTCAGCCCATCAATGAATGGAAAAAGTACTTACAATAAAAACCGAATTTCAATCAGAGCATAGACAACGTGTCCACACACCCTAAGACTCACTATAATGTATTACTGAACATCAAATTTTGTAGAACTGTTATTGTTTCAGGAAACTTCATGTATAAAGCTAAAATTCTATAGAATATGCAAAAACCTGTATATGTGATCCGTAACGTGATGAGGATCAATAAACTAGTGATATGAAAAATCCATATACCTAAAATATCACAGATATATACAAATGCATCAAAATATCGCAAAAATGATCAATCTAAAGCAACTCAATTCACCAATACCAAAAGAGAGAAACCCCAATTTAGAACAAGAGAAGATCTATAAAGCTTTAAATGCAGGAAATTGATAATATTCCAAAGTAGTGGAGATAAAAAAACATCATTTATATGCCATAAAGTCTTCCAAACACGTATTATACAGAACAAATATTCCAGAAACTTCAAAAATAATGAACGAGTAGTCAAGCAAACTACAATGAAAAGCAATAGCGCGTAAAAATTACGTTCCAGGGACGACGGCCTCCATCCACGGCGAATTAGCTCCGACGGTCGGAGGATCCGTAGTGGTGAGCTCGATGCCGCCGCAATCAACCTCCGTCGACCTCGCCGCGACCCAGCCAGAATCTAACACCGTTTTCTTCGCGATCTCCTCCATAGGCGTTACTGTAATTGATCTCAGCTTCTGAATCCAAGATCAGAGTAAAAACCCTGGAAATTTCAGATTCTTCACTGGAAGTGGGATCCCTAATATCAGCTTCTAAAATAAAGCCAAACTCGAGCAATGGAACCTTCAAAACCAATCTTCGACACAGAATTTATTGGTTCTATTGGGAACTTGAAAAAATACTCATCGTAAAAAAAGAACTCCAAAAATACTCTTCCAACAAAAAAAAAACTTCAATAATACCTTTGATGATAATATTGATATTATCAAAGGTGTGTGAAGCTCCGATCCAGATCGATCCGACGATCCCAGTTCGATTTTGTGGTCTAGTGATCCAATGCGACCTACAATTCAATTCTATCCTACGATTTGGTATAACCCTGCGATCCAATGCAACCTAATTTAGTCCGAACCTATAATTCTACGATACGGTATGACACAGCGATCCAGCTCGATTCAGCGATTCAGTTCGACTCTACGACTCAGAACGACCTAAAATCGTCGGAAATCACGCGAAAATCGCTGGAAATCGCCGCAAATCGTCGGAAATCACTCGAAATCTCTAAAAAACACTGGAAATTGTTCGAAATCACTGAAAAACGCTAGAAATCACTGAAAATGGCTTCAACATCGTTGGAAATCGCTCGCAAATTGCTGAAAAACGCTCAAAATTGCTAGAAATCGCTCGAAAATGGGAGAAAATCGCTTGAAAATGGAAGGAAATAGTTCTCAACTTTGTTTCCCTCCTCTCAAATTTGTCTTTCCCTCCTCTCAAATTTGTCTTTCCCTCCTCCGTATGTGTTTTCATTAACAAAATATAAGAGCACATATGTCCATTCTTCAATTTTTTCCATCAGGTTTATGATGATATTTTTGAAGTGTTTTAGCCCTACGAGATTATCCGTGGTATTCTCTCGATTAAAAAGAGTTCATTCTCAAATAATGTTAAAAAATTATTTAAATAAATATTTATTTTTTAGATATTAGTAATTGAAATATAAAATATTACAAAATTGCTATATTATTCTTCATTTGGCATAACCTTTGTCGTCTACTCTCGTGAAAATAATTATTAAATAGGAATTTTTTTGAAGAAAAGACAAACTCGCCCCTAATTTTCGTACGTGAAAAAACACACGTTCTAGCAGTTCTTCGACGTGAAAACTGTTTCAAAGTTGAGAGCAAGGAATTTGGGGATTTCAAATTTGAGAGGGATCGATTTGAAGTTGGCAAGAAAGAAAATTCAAGTTGATACCAAGGAAATTTTGAAGTGAGAAAGAAATGGCTAGAATCAGTAGTGAAGAAGATAGCACGAGTCAATCTTCAATGGCGCGAGTAAGTGTAAGTAGATCGATTTCTAGGGTTTTGTAAGCTGTTGAGTCGCAAAATTGTTTGTTGATTGGAAATGGGTGTGAGTATCACTGAGTCGGTTGAGTCTCAGTGAGTCGGTTGAGTCTCAATGAGGCGGTTGAGTTGCAAGGGTTTATCGAGTCTCATTGAGTCGCAAGAGTCATAAGAGTTGCATGACTATCTTCGACTCAAGAAACTCATTGGGTCTCAATGGTCGCTTGAGTGTCATTGAGTCGCAAGGGTCGTTTGAGTCGCATGGGTCGTTTGAGTCACATGGGTTGCTTGAGTGTCATTGAGTCCCAAGGGTCGTTTGAGTTACATGGGTCGCTTGAGTCGTATGGGTCGCTTGAGTCGCATGGGTCGCTTGAGTTGCATGGGTCAATTGAGTCACAAGGGTTGCTTGAGTTTGTAGAAGTCTAATGTATTCTTAATTGGTCATTTTGCAGGTGCCGCCAAAGTCGAAGTTTACGTATGAATTCAAGCACATGAACAGAATGCCAAAGATCACCACTAAGTGTTATCCTCACGAGACAATAAAGAGGTGAGAGGAATCTTAGATGAATATGAGTCGCATTACTTCGAGAAGGAGTCACAATTTAGGCATATATTCGATTTCCAATATGACTCCATCTTGACGAAGGTTCAAATGTATGTCGTATTAAATCGTTCCATGATTTTACGAGACTATAAAGAATTATGGTTTGTCGTAAATGGTGTTCCCATCCGATACTCTATAGTAGAGCATATACTAATTACCAGATTCAACTGTGGACCCTATCCCAGAGGATGGGAGTCCAAAAGGGGTGATCTTCACACAAGTGAGTGAAAAGCTTATGAAGGCGAAGAATTCCATCAACCGGAAGAGGTTGGCAACTTTGATGGTGTAGTGGCAAGTTCTGGATCACAAGCCTTCATGAGACAATACTATCAGCCATGATTTTATTGACATGGTTGAAGACTTGGAATTTTGGTTATGGTTCGTCTTAAACGGTGAGGCTCCACTATTCCATCACTGAAACCAAAATGGCATTGTGGCAGTTTCATGATCGCACTAATGGTAAGTTGTATATATAATTCCAATAACTTAATTGTTTTCGTATTTTTTTGAGTTCTTATCATTTTAGTTTAATATTTCAGTTACTTCCATTCGAAACCATCCTTAGTTTGAACGCAAAGAGATGATATGTTGATGTTATGGATGTGGATCCATCATGCCCAAGAATGTACAAGAAGAGGGTTAAATCCAATTTTAACCCGAAGTATGTAGACGTGATAAGGCATATCGAAGATTCTAAGGTAATAATTACATAAGGGTCACAAGAGTAACAAGGGTCATGATAACATGTAATCCGTTGTAGTTTTTATATCATTCTTAGGTCTAGTTTAGAGTAGATTATTTAGATTTCATTCACTTATCGAGTATATTCGAAGACTTTATCTACATTTCGTGTTTTGCATAGGAAACGAAAATATGAGGAGAAACCCGAGTGATTATGGCAATCTAACCCCAAAAACGTAGTTGAGTAACAAGGTTCGACTTGTGCAAGGCCATGACTGAAAGTGAACACTCAAACACCGAGCGAAGGGAGCAGAAACAACATTTCAACACATGCCCGCTCGAGCATTGGAAGTGTACACGATCGGGCTAATTGCTGCCAATTACCCCCGTAGCTTTGCACGACTCGGGCACTCAAGGAACACGACCAGGATGGAGTGCCGGCTCGGGTTAAATTGGAGTGCCCGCTCGGGCTAATTGATGCCAAGAAATCATCGTAGGTTTGCACGACTCGG
>CM071864.1:34477044-34487116 GCA_036759665.1 Gynandropsis gynandra | reverse complement strand
TGTATCGAAAACGTCTCCTAAATCGTGCAAGAAATACGTATGAAAACGAGATGATCAATTTATTGATTTTATCTTGATGATCGGTTCTACTCTTGACATTATCACTCCTACACTAGTGCTGCCCGCTCAGTAACATAGGATTGCAGACTTTGCTGGAAGGTTAAAGAATGAATCCGGACCTGTTAAGTTGTAGGTTAAGTTCGGCTAATGAGAATCTGACCGGTCGGTTAGTCGTCTTAGGAATTATGATTGCGTTCGTAAAGTTGCCATGGTACGGGTTAATCACTGCTGGAAGGTAGGGTTGCACGTACTCATGGTTAGGAGGTTTAGGCTCGGAAGAATCACTCCTCACCTTAGGGCATGAATTTCCCGTTGTCAAGATAAGTCGATAGGTTTATGATCCTTTGTTGCTTCATCCATACGATTCCCGGTATCCCGACACCCGTAATGTTCATCATATTCGAGTTTACCCCAACCTAGTATCGTTGTCACCACTTAGGTTAGTTTTAGATATTTAGGACCACACCTTCATCTATCTCCATTTGTCTTAGTTTAGTTTTATTCTTAGTTTTTGGCTGCTTTAGTCCCTAGAGATCGACCCTGGTACTACACGATCCGTATACTTGCGGTGAAGTGAACTAGGAAAATTTATAACTCGTGTTTCCGCACATCAGCTGGCATTGACTTGTCCTCTACCTGACGTGCGTACTACCAATCTTCCCATTGTGTAATCTCACCCACTAGATGCATTAAGAATGTTATCCTAATCCCTAGATTCAATCAACCGACCTGGCATTGATTCTAAATTGATTAAATCCTAAATCATAGCTAAGTTCCAAAGTCTAATCCCTGGCATAGATTCATTAGACTTCTACGATCATTCATTCAAGTGGCATGCAAGAACGAAAGCAATAAAAACAACCAATCATTCTGAAAAACGATCAAATACCAAAATAATTCATTCAAGTGGCATTCAAGAACGAAAGCATTAAGAATCATCAAGCATTAAGAACAAGAATTCGTTACATATCGGCAAAGCTATCTAACCTATGGCTATAGACCTAATCGGATATGAAATTAGAATACAAAACACCAAAGATAACTATATTCAACATGGATAACGAATGAGAGCCCTACCTATTCAATTACCGACGTCTTCAACAGCTCCTCTGCACTCCGGCTTCGTCGCGCCGTCCTTGTCTTCGTGTGTGTGTTCTGCTCTCTCTCTTTCTCTCTACGTGTGCTCGGTTTTTCTCTCTAGTTTTCTGTACGTTTTGTGCTGATGAAGCTCTCCCTTTTTGCCCTCTTTCTCCTCTTTCCTTTCCTCTAGTCTTACCTCTTTGGCCGTCCCCATTCTTTCCTCTCTTGTGGCTGTAATTTCTTGTTTCTTACAACAACTGCAGTTTTTCTTTTCCGAGTTTTTCCATCTCATGTTTTTTCATTTATTTTCCAGCCATGTAGCTCCCCTTCCTCTTCTCTAACCATATTTCCTTTTGGTTTAAGCAGCCAGCACGTTCCTTTTCTTGTTCTGCTAAATTCCCTTTTCTGGTTTATACAGGTGACGAACACGACCTGCACGAGCTGATGAGTGCCCCGGGTGGGCTGGCTGCAAGAAGGGAACTCAGAACTTTAATTCAAAACTTTGTATGTTATTTACTAAAAATAATAAGATTTGACTTGAGCCAAGAACCCTTGTCCTCGGCAAAAACAACAACCTGCTCCTGTGGTTCTGGTGCAGGTTCTTCAAATTGATTCCGAGGCCTACACGTCCTTCCACACCCCGTCCTTGTCCTGAGCTTCTTCTATCATCCTTTTGCTGCAATCTTGTCGTCTTCTTCAGTCTGCACGATCAGGTCCTCGTCGTTTTTTTGAATACTGAAGTCTGCAACTCGATCAGCCTGCATTATGCATTTTCTTGATTTTGCGTCTCGTGAGGCCGTATCTCGTATGACTGTGTCCCGCGTCGCTGCGTGGTTGCGTCTCGTGTCTTCCGTCCCGTTTGGTCGCGTCTTGTGTCTTCGCGTCCCATCTGGTCGCGTCTCGTGTCTCTGTATCCCGTCTAGTCGTGTCTCGTGTCTCTGTGTCCCGTCTGGTCGCGTCTCGTCCTCCTTCGCCTCAGATCGCCGCGTCTCAGCCACCTGCGTCTCGGATCCCTGCGTCCCTTGTTGTAAGTTTGTCATGGGAAAACTGATCAACTGCTTTAATCTCCCTCTTGATGTGTTGATCCATGACTCCAAGCTTGTTCCTTAGTTCCTCAAAACGCTTAGTGCCCAACAATTTAGTTAGAATGTCCGCCACTTGATCCTCTCCAGCCACATGTTCCAACTTGATCCCACAATTGCTGACAGCCTCCCTCAATACATGGAACTTGATTTGAATGTGCTTGGTCCTCTTATGATCCACCGGATTTTTGCTAATTGCTATAGCTGTTGTGCTATCACAATAAATAACCAGGGAATCATTCATATCAAATCTGAGTTCTGTAAACAATCTCTTCAGCCATGCAACATGATTTGTGGCTACACACAAGGCTGCATATTCAGCCTCTGCAGTGGATTGGGGGATGATAGTCTGCTTTTGTGTTCCCCAACTAAACATAGCACTCCCTATTGTGAAGCAGAACCCTGTGGTGCTCTTAGAATGTTCAACACTTCCAGCTAGATCAACATCTACATATCCTTCTAATCTAGCATCCTCAACTTTATGAAACCATAAACCATGACTTCTTGCAAGCTCTTCTTTGTCGGCTTGGCATTGCTCCTAGACAGATAGGATGCTGAGAATGCCAAGTCAGGTCTTGTTGCTGACAAATAGAGCAGACCTCCAACCATGCTCTGGTACTTGGTTGGATCAGCAAGCTTATTTCTCTCTTCTAAATTCTTCCTATATGGTGATAAGGGTGTTGAGATACTCTTTGACTATTGCCTCCAAAATTTCTTCAACAGCTGTTCAACATACTTGGCCTGGTTCTCAGAAAGTACCTCAGTTTCCCAAGATTAGTCATATCAAACTCTCTGTTTAACTTCTCCTTGAACTCCTTGATCAATCCCTCATACAAGCAGATGACTACTATTTTCTGGTGTTTCTCCTGCACATACATTGTAGCGTCACAACCACTCTCTTACATCCTTCCCCTGTGAAGAATGAGTCTATTCTGCTGTACCAAGCTCTAGGAGATTGCTTCAGACCATACAAAGCCTTCCTCAACTTCAGGACTTTCTCTTCTACTCCTTCAATAACATAACCCGGAGGCTATTTTATGTAGACCTCCTCTGCAATTTCCCCATTTAGGAAAGCAGACTTGACATCCATTTGGTGGAGGCTCCACCCCTTCTGTGTTGTCACAACTATCAAGGTCTAGATTGTATCATGTCTGGACACAGGAGCAAACGTTTCTCCATAGTCCAGGCCATGAGTCTGTGTGAACCCCTTAGCTACCAGTCTGGCCTTCAATTTCTGCACTTTGCCTAACTCATCAGTTTTCACCTTATATATCCATTTTACACTGATTACCTTATTCCCCTATGGTAGCTCAACAAATTCCCACGTTCCATTCTGGTTGATCATGTCAATTTCAGCGTCCATGGCCTTCCTCCAGTCATTGTCTGTCACCGCTTCCTGAAAGGTCATTGGCTCTTCTACTACTGAGTAACAATACTTATAGACTTGGTTTGACTCCCCTTCAACTGCTTCAGCTTCTTCATAAATGTCTGAGAGTCTTCTCATCCGGTGAACAAGTCTTGATGAGTTGTTGTTCCCTTCTCTGCTCCTTCTGGAGTCAGACTGACTCAGCCTGAAAGGAAATGGGATAAACTGTGATTGAGTGCCCTTGCTCCCTCCAGACCCTTGTCCTTCTTTAGCCACGCCTTGAGGCGTCCTTTGTACTTGTTGTTCTCCTTGTTCTTGCGGTAATGTAAAATGATCGAAACTGGAAACTCCAGTCCGTTTCCTATTTTCAGATTGAGTCCCCCAGTCCCAGGCCTTGTCTTCTTCAGCGATAACGTCTCTTGCAACATCCACCTTCCCTGTGTTTAGCTTAAACACACGGTATCCTTTGCTCATGCTGCTATAACCCATGAATATAGCCTTCTCACACCGATCATCCAGCTTCTGCCTCTGTTGTGCTGGAACCAATACATGGTAGAGAATGCCAAACACCCTCAAGTGGTTCACACTAGGTTTGTGACCACTCCACACTTCCAACGGCGTCTTGTTGTCCAACAATCTTGTAGGGAGTCTGTTCTGAAGGTAGGCTGCGGGGAACATGCCTTCAACCCAGAACTTGTTTGGAAGACCCTTGTCTTTGAGCATGCTTCTGGTCATCTCCATGAGTTTCCTATTCCTCCTCTCTGCCACTCCATTTTGTTAAGGGTATTAGGCAACGCTGAACTACCTCTACACACAATGCTCCTCCAAGAAATCATCCAAGGGTTTGGAGTTAAACTCCCCTCCCCTGTCTGACCTCAATCTCTTCAGCTTCTTACCCGTCTGGTTTTCAATAAAACTCTTAAACTTCTTGACCATTGAGAGTGTGTCTGACTTTAGCCTCATGAAGTACACCCAAAGCATGTGTGAGTGATCATCCGTGAGTGTAAGCTCATAGACACTTCCATCCAAAGATTGGGTCTGCATAGGGCCACACAATTCTGTGTGCATTAGTTCCAGAATCTCCTTGGATTTCCCTTCTGCTTCCTTTGAAAACTCTAGTCTGGTCTGCTTCCCTTGTAAACAAGCCTCACAGAGCTCCTTCTCCACCTTGAACTTAGGTAATCACTTCACCATGTCATGGCTCTGTAGCTTCAGCAGATTGTGTAACCTGCATGTCCAAACCTCTTGTGCCAGAGTTTGACAGGTCGATCTCCTTAGCTAAGTGAGTTGCTTCCTCAAGCACCTTCCACTTCAATGTATAGGCTTTCTTCACCATGGATACTTCTGCAACCTTGGCTCCTTTCTTGTTTTTGATAAGACACACATTCTCCATGAACTCCACATGGTAACCATTCCTTACCATATGTGGAACGCTCAGTAAGTTTTTATCTAGTCCATGGACTAGAAAAACCTCCTTGACCCTTCTCCTACCCTTCAGGGTCATCACTTCAATGTCACCCTTTCCTACAGTTTGTAGGGTAGCTCCATTTCTCACATTTATGGGTACTTTCACTGTCTTGTCCAATGAGATGAAATACCTCTCATCCCGATTCATTGTGTTGGTGGCTCCACTATCTGTGAGACAGACCTTCTCCTCGTGTCCATCTCCAACCACATATGCAGCAGTGAAGAGGAAATCCTCCTCACCTTGCTCCTGGTTTGCTTGAGCTTGGTTAGGAGGACCCTTATTTACTCTGCAGTCTCTTGAGAAATGCCATACTCTACCGCATAAAAAACACTCCTTTTTCGTTTTGTAGGACTTGGATCCTTCTCCATTGTCTTGTTTTCCCTTAAAGTAGCACTAAGCTTCAGTGTGGTTGTCCTTCTTGCAGATACCACACCATTTCTTTCCTTTGTTTTTCTGGTCTGGTGTACCAGAAAATTTCTTGCTTGAGTCTAGTTTGGATCCTGACTTGATCCCTTTAAATTTGGCTTGGAAAGCTCTCTCTGCCCCTCCACCACTCCTATCATCTAACATGTACTCCTTAGTTTGCAAGGCTATCACCAACTCAGCCACTTTTAGGACTGTCAAGTCCTTAGTCTGCTCAATGACCCCCACATAGGGGTCAAAACCTTTCTTGCAAGGAGCATAGGATTTTTGACACCAGTGCATCCTCCTTGATGTCATCTCCATACGCTCTCATCTCATTACCCAGCTCGGTCACTCTGTTGGCAAAATACGTGATAGACTCCTTCTCCCCTTGCTTCAAAGTGTAATAGGTTGCCCTGAGTCTTTGAAGCTTGATCATGGAAGTCTTGGGGTCCCCTTGAAACCTTTCTCTAAGGAGGTCCCATGCGGCCTTTGACGTCTCACATGTGGACAAATGAGCAATGAAAATATCCTCAGAGACAGCATGGTAGATGAGTTCCAAGGCCTTATGGTCTTTTGCCTCCAACTCCTCCCATTCTGCCATTTTCTTCTGCCTCTGCTCCTCTTAGGTCTCCATGCCTAATGCAGGCAACTCCGGGATTCCCTCAGTGACCACCTTCCACAAACACATAGACCTTAGGGTGGCTTTGATTTCTATCACCCATAGGTTCTAATTCTTCCCATCAAACACTGGAACCGGTATAGTGTTCTGCATCTCTTCTAGGGTCTTTAACAACTTGAAAACTTGCTCAACTGTTGGATGTTTTCTTTCTTCCTTTGGTGCTTAGTATTGTGCTTTTATGGCGTTGTCGATTGTGCTTCAAACTAGTGCTTTTGTGCACCTCTTAGCCTTGAGATCCAAGAGGCTCTGATACCACTGTTGTTTTTCAGTGAACTTCAGCAACATGTACGTTACTCATTTGAGTTCACCATCTCCATGCATCACGTAAATTGTGCAAACGTAAATGTAAACAAACGAAACAAACAAGAATTACACTCAGAATGAAAAAATTTGGTGAAAAATGTAAGAGATAAGTGAGAGAGATGAACACGAAGAAGAACAGAATTTCGGTTAAGTGCAGTGCTTCATTAATTTTGATTTTTAATACTTATATACCTATTGGCATTACAAGACAAAACAGAAAACATGCTCAGAACTTTAATTAAAAACTTTGTTAATAAGATTTGACTTGAGCCAAGAACCCTTGTCCTTAGCAAAAACGGAAACCTGCACATGTGGTTCTGGTGCAGGTTCTTCAAACTGATTCTGAGGCCTTCACGTCCTTCCATGCCACATCCTTGTCCTGAGCTTCTTCTATCATCCTTTTGCTGTAATCTTGTCGCCTTCTTCAGTCTGCACGATCAGGTCCTCATCGTTTTCTTGAATACTGAAGTCTGCAACTCGATCAGCCTGCGTTCTGCATTTTCCTGATTTCGCGTCCCATGAGGCCGTGTCCCGCATTGCTGCGACCCATCTGGTCACATCTCATGTCTTTGCGTCCTGTCTGGTCGCATCTTGTGTCTTCGTGTCCCGTCTGGTCGCGTCTCGTGTCTCCGTGTCCCGTCTGGTCGCGTCTTGTGTCTCTGCGTCCCATCTGGTCGCTTCTCGTCCTCCTTTGCCTCGG
Source organism: Gynandropsis gynandra (assembly GCA_036759665.1). NCBI lineage: Eukaryota > Viridiplantae > Streptophyta > Magnoliopsida > Brassicales > Cleomaceae > Gynandropsis > Gynandropsis gynandra. The sequence continues at coordinate 34,479,973 of CM071864.1, read as the reverse complement.
ATCGCCGTGTCCCAACCACCTGCGTCTCAGATCGCCGCGTCCCAGGTTGTGAGTTTGTCATGGGAAAACTGATCAACTCCTTCAGGAAACATATCTTAAATATGTAGATAGTTCAACAATAAGGAGATATACTACCTCGTTAAGCTTCTTCTTCGAGATGGAAATCATTACTGTAGCTCCAACAGAAGAGCTACCACCGTCTGATATTGGAGTTGCTCTCATCCTTCTAGAATTTATTTCTAGATGACGATAGCGTAGTTGGGCATTTATGGATTTTCGGCTGGAGAACCAGGAATACCATATCATTATGAAAGATTTTGCATGGATCCTGGGGATGTAAAGTGGCAGTTCGACCAAGTTTCCGCAACTCCAAATGTACCAAGTGAAAAGTATATATCAGATGATTGAAGTACAATGAGATCAAATTCTCAAAATTTTAGCCTGGATCAAATATATGGATCTAAATTTCAAGAAAAAAAACTGCATCTAGAAACAAGTAAAAAGTAAGGATTGAGATGGCTTAATCGGTGTCTTTACCAGTCGTCGTCATGTCTTCACCTTCAACTCGTCTCTTCTAATAGTTTGAACCTTTGATGTAGTCCGATAGGTTCTCACTCTTTTGAACTCTCCAAATATATTTTTTCTTGTACTTTCTTTCTCCTCTTTTGTTCAATGTGTGTGCCTCTCCCCTCTAGCTCTCAAATAATTGAAATTTTTATTTACTAGTTGAAGTTGGTGTACCGCTCAGTCGAGTTGGTGTACCGCTCAGTCGAGTTGGTGTCAGCTTTGGGCCAAACAAATTCTATTTCCACATGTTCTCCTAAGTCAGACAAAACTTTGACGTGATCTTGCATAACACTCAACCGAGTTGGGTACCGCTCTGGTCGAGCGAACTTACAGGGGTAAAAGGTTTCCTCCTTTGGCTTACCGCTTGATTGAGTTCCATGGTGCTCAGGATGGAACAGAGAAATCATGAGAGTAGTTAAGACTCATTCATTTTGATCAAGTTGTTCATCGCTCTACCAGAGTGATGTTTCAGAGACTTTTGTGCATCTAATACTGATACGCTCTCGAGTGATAATGAGCTCGAGTCGAGAAATTCTCGGTTTCATGCCTTGATGCTCGTTTCGTCTTGAAATATTTCCTTGTCTCTCCTCAGTGTGCTTTGTATTCCATATTGCATGTAAGATCATAAAATGAAGTAAAGAAGGTGTACAAAGATATAAAAGTGACTATAACAATCCAAAACACAATAGAAAAATGTAAGGTAACATAGAGCGTGAACGATGTGATCAAAATCCCTTTTAGTTGAACTTTTGCTCGTCTTGGAGCAAACATAATCAATGAATTAAAAAGGAGTACAAGGTAGGATTACAAAAACATTCATGCTCGTTTGGACTATGTTGATCGTGAACGAAATCAAATTAGTCTCTTATATAATCCTCTAATTACAAAAAAAATTCTAAGTCATGAGATTTACACTAATTCTAGAAATCTTTAAAGTACGAAATAATAACCCTAATAAGCACATTTCTGGAGTCTATTTGTCATTGTTCTAAGGAGTAAGTGAGTCCAAATGGTAAAAGTAAGGCTCGATAGTGATAAAAGCAATTCTCCGCATATGTTTCTTTTTTTCGAGACTTCCATTTTTATTCCTTTTTTCTAATTTTTTTCTACTGAAGAGATTTGAAATTTTGACCTTTTTATGTTCTTTTTGCGCATATGAGCATATAATAACGTGAAAGAATAAATAGAATGGATAACCAGGACTAAAGCTCATACGTGATGATTGCCGCAACCCTAGGCGAGTTGCCTAACTCTTGTTCGAGTGAAAAAGTATGATTATAAAGAACGACTAACTTGAACAATGATGACGTGAATCTCAAGCTATATAATTTCCTAGACCACTTCACCGCAAGTATACGGATCGTGTAGTACCAGAGTCGATCTCTAGGGACTAAAGCAGCAAAAACTAAGAATAACACTAAACTAAGACGAATGGAAGTAGATGAAGGTGTGGTGCGAAATACCTAAAAGACTAAGCTAAGTGGTGACAACGATAGTAGGTTGGGGTAAACTCGTATATGACGAACACTACGGGTGTCGGGATACCGGGAATCATATGGATGAAACAACTAAATATCATAAACCTATCAAATTATCTTGATAACGGAAAATTCATGCCCTAAGGTGAGGAGTGATTCTTCCGAGCCTAAACCTCCTAACCATGAGTACGTGCAACCTTACCTTCCAGCAGTGATTAACCCGTACCATGGCAGCTTTACGAACGCAATCCTAATTCCTAAGTCGACTAACCGACCGGTCAGATTCTCATTAGCCGAACTTAACCTACAACTCAACGGATCCGGATTCATCCTTTAACCTTCCATCAAAGTCTGAATTCCTATGTTACTGAGCGGGCAACACTAGTATAAGAATGATAATGTTAAGTGTAGAACCGAATATCAAGATAAAATCAATAGATCTAAGCATTAACGCATAACATTGTTCATCCGTTACAATCCGATATCCCTAACCCATAGTTGGGAACNNNNATTCTCATTAGCCGAACTTAACCTACAACTTAACAGATCCTGATTCATCCTTTAACCTTCCAGCAAAGTCTGAATTCCTATGTTACTGAGCGGGCAGCACTAGTATAAGAATGATAATGTTAAGTGCAAAACCGAATATCAAGAGAAAATCAATAGATCTAAGCATTAACGCATATCATTTTTCATCCGTTACATTCCGATATCCCTAACCCATAGTTGGGAACCTACTCACTCATGGAGAATACAGAAAACGAAGATAACACAACCCTAAACATGATAGACTCTAGGAAACTCGATGCCTCAATCTTCCCTATTGTGTTACCGATGTGAGGATTGATGCTTCTCTTCTTCTTCAGCGTCTCTCGAGCCTTTCC
>CM071864.1:34466718-34477010 GCA_036759665.1 Gynandropsis gynandra | reverse complement strand
CTTTGTTTGTCCTCAAACAAAACTAAAGTCTAGCACAAGAAGAATCTAATAACGATGGATACTAGCTCAAAAATATCGAAGGGTTATTCATTTCGCAAATCAACACGTCACATGGATAAGAGCCTAAGCGTACCGAGTATAGCCTTATGTCTACCGAAAGTGCTGAGCCATGAAATTCTGCCAAAAATCTAAGTCTACTTCACAACCCTAGACAACGTCCAAGCAATCTCCATACATATTTCCCTAAGCTTTTGATATCATTAAAATCGCTTCTTCTCGTTCTTATTCATTTCTTTCTCTTTTCGGTACTTAGATCCACGCTTTGTTCCTAGGACGTCGAAGTCGAAGAGGGATGGCTTTCTACTTAGACCCAGGCTGCCTATGGCACACTCATAAGGTCGCGTGACCTCAGCGGAGTGAAGAGGTGCGTTATTGAAGATCTTATTTATTTTTTTCGGTTTTTTCTTTTCTTGATTACGCAACACTCTAACCCTTAGGACGTAGAAAAGCGCCTCTACCCACCACTTAGACCCGGACCATCGATCATCGATGTACTCATGTCAATCTTAACTCGGAATACTGAAAACTTATCCTAGATGACATCGGAGTATAAGCCTGTGGAATCCAACTCATGAACGCTATAAATATCAACTAAGCAAAGGCTAGACGGTATACATGGAGATATAACTACTTGGTACCGAAACCTAAGGAGTGAATTCAACTATCGATCAAGGGCTTCAAACACAACTACTCGACTAATCGGTATCAAAAGGCTTCTAAGCAAACCTAGACCATTATCCACGATTCGACAACGTCGCAAAAAATGACTAAAGCTCGAAACAATTTCACTAAGTATCCATCTTATTCCTAAACCTAATCCTAAGCGCAAATATGTTGCTCTAATGTCAAATCCGTATCACAAAATGAAGAGTACCCCCAGACCTGAACGGAACACAGTCCCGGTGTTCGAGACCTATGAGGGATACCCGCATGCAAAAATCAAAATATAAAAAGGAATACGAGTACACCTGGTGTGTGTGTGTGGCTTTCTCGAATTGTGATACATCCGGATCGTGTGACGCTTTTGCTCTAATGCATGTGTTAGCGTGAAAGACCTGAGATGAAAACCATGCAATGCAAGAGATAGAACAAAGAGCAGTACATAAGTAAGTCTGAAAGAGCGTACATAATCGCTAAAACTAAAAACAAGAAAAACAATAAAAATAGGTCCATAAAAGAAAAAAAAGAAAAAGAAAGAAAGGAAAAAGGGAAGAGTGGTCTAATCCTCGGTATCTCCACCACGGGTGGCCGAAAGGTCTGCTGGGTCCGCGGGTGCCCTTCCCCAGGTGGGAAGTAGAAGGACTACAGCTCGTAGGGGATGTGAGGACGGTACGGGATGGCTCGAGTATGATAGTCCTACGGGATCGGAATGTATGGCTCCTGGTAATGCTGCATACTGAGCTGCTGAAATCGACGGACGGACTCTGTGAGGTAGTATGTATGCTGGATTGACTGCTCCTGGAACTGCTGCTGCTCTGCATACCTCGCAGCGTCGATATCGTGCCTCGCGCCTCCATGTCGTACCTCTGCTCTGTCATAAACGACTGATACCTGGTCTCCTCCGCTACGTACCTGAGGACGTCGGAGACTCCTTCCATCGAAGGGAAGTCAGAGCGGCGGTGAGGATACTCTAGGCGGGCGCGTGAATGTGTGGCGCGTCGGCTGCGCTACCTTGACATGGATGGTCCTGGTGCAGCGGCTGGAGGTGGATCCATCTCAGCTAGCCTCGGGCCGATGTGCCCGATGGCTGGATCAATCCTGAATCGTGATCCCTCCTCGTCTAGACCCGACATCTGAATCTCTCGTAGGTCGACTTCCAAGTTGCAACCATGCTCGTCCTTGTAACACCAGATGACGTTGTACCTCTCTAACGTAATTGCCCTTCGGTTGCGTAGGTTCTGGAGGTTCAACTCGGGCTCCTCGTCGATCTTATCCTCAGTCAGGATGCCAAGGTTGATCCCGACTCTCCGTGCGATCATCGTGACTATGCCACCGCACATAATCTTCGTATCTGTGCTACTCTTCTCGGTGGCTATGTCAAGGAAATACCTCATCACCAATGACGCCAAGTCGACGTCCAAGATATCCCACTCGTCGGGCTCAAAGCCTGACTGCACCACCCGCCTCAGGTACGCCTGTGTGGTTGACTCCACCTTGCGCTCCCTTTCCTAGTATTGACGAGACCAAGAAGTAGTGAAAGTACCTCAGGGCGGGGTGGCGTATATGGCTAGCCTTCGACCTCGTCGAGTATTCGCCGTACGCGATCTGAGCCCAGAATTCTGCTTGACGGCTCCGGTTGTGCTCTGGCATCTTCGTGAAGTTCCAGTGTGGAGCGTCAAGGATGATCGCGAACTGTCTCGCGGTGAGCCGGTAGTTCTGTCCCAGTAGACGGAACTCCATGAAGGCTTTCTCCCGGTCTCCGGACTCGGGGAAGAATACTGCGTACGATGCGAGGAACTTTGCCGTCAGGTTGCGGTATGTGTACTCTTGTGTATCCCTCAGTCCCGTCCATCCTAGCGTGTTGAAGATGGCGTCTATGTGTTCCCCGATGTGGAGAGCACTCATCGGTTTGGCTGATAAGAAGCGGGACGGGAAAATCCGCGGCTGAAGTCCGTGAATCTCGACTTCTGTCCGGACAAGAACGTCGTCGTCCGGTAGTTGTATTGTTGGTGGGATGTGGTGATCGGCATATAAAGCGTCAACTCCGTAATTGCATCCGACCTCGCTGGCCATCCGTGCTCTGGGTCATATGCGTCAGATCGGCGCTTCTTGGAACTGTGAAAGATCTTAGGGGCCATCTGCAAAACAATCAATACGAAAAATAAGTGTTAGGCGTAGTTTTGCATGGTGCCCGATCGGGTACAGGAGGTAGCCCGGTCGGGTAGCATATCGTCAGAATACCCCCGTGGGTAGTGCCCGACTGGGCGAGAACGCCACCCGATCGGGTAAATGTCCAGGTCGCCCGACCGGGTGCTAAACCTAGCCCGGTCGGGTAGAATCACGGAATCACGACCTGCAGTTCGCGATTCATGGTTCAATCGACAAAATAACCCTAAATCTTTCCTAGTCAGACCTAGATCTAACCCATAGCAGGTTAAATCTCAAAATAGTTCATGGGTATGCCTGAAATTCGAGAGGAGATTTGAGGAATTTTCAGATTTTTCAAGAAAGGGGAGAGGGGATTTCGAGTAACCGAGGGTCTCAACCGGCGACGATGAAACGACGGCGGCACACAAGCGACTCCGGTGACGAGATTGCAGAGTGAGGGGTCGCAAATTGAGGGAGCACGCTCGGGTATGATTTTGTGAAGTGAACGGCCGCTCGGGTTACTCGAGAGTTAAGATAAAAACTTTTGTATATTAAAAAGAAGAAGAAAGAAAAAAAGTAGTGTTTCTAAAATCTATTTGATATTGATATTATTTAATATTTGACATTTGTATTATTATATTAGTCATAAGAGCTCTTATTTGATATTTTGTATTATTATATTGTTCCTTTTATACATATATTTTTATTTTGTTTGAAAAAAAAATACTTAGGCAAATAAATTGTGATCAACCAATGTAATGATGTGTTGATATCACGTGTAGAAATCTTCTCTAATATTGTACATGACATACTACGTAAATGTATGTTTGGAGTTTGCATGATAAACTATTTAAATCATAATTAAATAGATAATATTTTATGAAATTAATAAAAATCTATTTATATATTTTATTTAATTTTATAATATTTTTTAAGATTTATAAAAATAGCAACAAATTAATTCATTCACCCATATCACAAAACACAATTTCGAAGTCCAAAAAAGAATGATATATTTAGGAGAAAATTTAATATAATTTGTGTGTATATTATATTTATATTAATTTAATGATAAAATATGGCTTATTTTAAAATTATTTTTTGATGTTAATATATTTATTTCACAAATGAATGATATTTTTCACCATATTCATTACAAAATACGATTAAAGATTTAATATAATAATGAAATTATTTTTTGGAATTATTATTGTACTCTAATCTTGGATAAATTACAATTTTTTCCAGAAAAAAAATAGTGAAAAAATTCGAAAAGAGTCACCGTCGAGTTGCTTCACTAACATGGTCAAGAAGATTGGTTTTCGCTTCATCTCCTTCGCAACAATTACACTTTCAAGGTTTGTTTCTCTTTATAATTTTGATTTCTTAGATTTTTTTCTTTTGTTTCCTGGAAAAAATTTACCCTCAAACATATCGCACAATTTACCTTAAATGGTATATGTTGTCCCTCTTTTGGAGTGGTAATAAGAGAGATTTAAGCTCGAAGATCTACTATTTTATTAGATATACTAGAAGTTGTTAAGACTTTTGGTATAGGTATTGTGTTTCTCATTACTGTTTAGTTTTTCAAGTACAATTTGTTAGATTATCTTTATTTACAATTTCATTGGACTTTTGACTCTTATTCCTTTGTTGTGTCATGATTTTCCAGTTTATGACTATTATGTCTAAGTCTCAATTTGGTTGTTTGTTGTTATAAGGTCATGATCAATGCTCGCAACAAACGAAGATGATTCAAGATGCACGAATCGTTGTTATTCCAAAACTTATTAGCGATAATTATTCTAACATATCAATAATTTATTTAAGATTATAAATTTCATTTCATTACTAATTTTATGTATGAATTATTCAGATATATAACTTATCCAAAACATGCAATCACCTTCTCAAAACAATGTTTGAATTTATAAATTTTGTACAAAAATTTAAAAAAAAAATACAATTTAGTTATCATAAAATCGCGCAACGTGTGAGTATCATCTAGTTCTCTCTAAATTTAAACACATGTCACAATTTTTAGGCACTTTGATTGAATTTTTCATCAAATTCATCCTTAAGATACTTGGGTGAGCTACCAATAAACCACTATTATCGTCTTCTTCGGATAAATATGTATATTCCTTTTGAATGTCAATCCATTATGCCCAAGGATAGATAAGGTTTGGTGAAATCTTTGGCATTTTGTCTAAAGGTCACAAAGGTTACAAGGGTCACCAGGGTTATTTGTTGTTTTTGCAGGATATTCAAAGTATTCTTCATGCTAAGTCAACGAGGAAGCTTTATTATATGATCTGCAGTATTATGAGGGATGTAGCGACTCAGATGTTCAAATAGGGATTAAACATCCGTAAGCTCAAATTGCTGACACGAAAAGAAATTCTTGATGAGGAAAAAGTAATAGAGGTTGTAGATGTTCCATCTTTATCGGAAGCTATGAAGATGAAGGATTTGTAGAGACTGAAGAAGAGATTGAAGCTGAAGAAGACGCATATACTAAAGGAGAAGAAGCAGTAGTCCCTCTTAACATTGGAGCAGAAATTAATGAAGGAAATAAATAACAAAGAGAATGTCGTAGAGACCTTGTAAGGGATGTCGAGTTTTATTTGCCTAATCAAAAATCAAAGATGACAAATCCCAAAGGTGTTGACAAGGCAAAAAAGACTAAAGGCCGAAGGAAACAAAATCAAAGGCTGACTAGAAAGATACGAGCACCAAAGATGAATCTTACGAAACTTTAAGAGATGATGATTATTGTGAATTTGAATTCTGGCACTGTCAATATCCAGTATCAAGAGAAGATTCAAGAGAAGAGTCGGTGGAGTTAGAGGCTGAAAATGACTTTGGAGATCGCTCATAAAAGAAGGTGCTAAAGATTTCAACATTAATTGAAAATTTTACATCTGCCGCAAATTCTTCAAGTGGGCTTCAGTCTAGCATTCCTCTACTTGAATACATTTAGGACATTGATGTTGGCATTGATTCTTGAAGAGGTTCCTGTTGAGGATACTCCCTCTTGTGGATAGCCGCTTCTCGTCTCACCTCCATCATTTCTCCCTCCCTTGCATAGCGTTCTGACTCTCGCTCTTGCTACCTTCGTCGATCGTCTTTTGCCACCTCCATCACCGCTAGTAAGCAGGTAGATCTGGTTGGTTGGTTGCGTCGGTCTCTTATATTGGTGTCGGCCGACGGTCTCTTGTGATAATGTTATCGTGTTTCATTTCTTCTTCCTCCTTCGATCCCTAAAGTCCACAGGTTTACTCGGGGGTTCCTGATTCATTGTTTGGGGTACCCGTGTCCCTCGGGTTCGGTTCGGGTACCCTAAAAAATCTGGGTACCCAACCCGTGCATCCCAATTTCCTGTCGAATAGGTTTCCGCTGATGTTAGTGTTGAGGAAACTCCAAAAGTTTCTCTCGCATAGGTTGATGCAGATGTTCCTATCGAAATTCCACCTAGTAAGTAATATTGAGTTACAAAAGTCATTTGAGTCACAAAGTTCACAAAGGCTACAATGGTCACAAAAGTCACAATGGTCACAAGATTCACAAAGGTCACAATGGTCATAAAGGTCACAAAAGTCACAAAAGTCAAAATGGACACAATGATCACAAGGGTCACAATGGTCACCAAGGTCACAAAGGATGGGTCTAATGAATAAATTGATTTTCATGCAGATGTTGGAGCTTCATCAAATGAGTCTGATGGTCCATTGGTAATTAAACGAATGTTAAGCCCATCGAAGGCAAGACATGAGCCATATGTTGAACCTGTGAATGGTAATTCAAATTGTGATTACTGAAAAGCCATAAACGAATATATGTACAAGAGGTTAAGGATTTAACCTAAGTAGGGAAAAGTAAATTACAATTATACCCTTAATACAATAATATCCTAATATCCTTCATACTCCCCCGCAAGATGAATCATCCGAGGTGATTCCAATCTTGGAACACAACTCGTGGAACTTTACCGTGGTAGAGGTTTGGTGTGGATGTCGGCGAGTTGGTGTTTGGAGTTCACGTAAGAGACTCGAAGAGTACCAGCTTCAATTTGGCCACGGACAAAGAAGTAATCAAGTGCGAGGTGCTTCATACGGGAGTGGAAGACCGAATTGGCGCTGAGATAAGTAGCTCCAATATTGTCACAATAAATAGTGGGAACCGACGGGAGGGTAACACCAAGTTCCATGAGAAGATTGCCTAGCCAACAAATTTCGCCCGAGGTGTTGGCAACGGACCGATATTCCGCCTCGGTGAATGATCGTGAGTGGCCATTTTGTTTCTTGGAGGACCACGATATCGGATGCTTGCCAAGATAAACAATGTATGCTCCCGTGGATTTGAAGTCAGAGGAGTCTCCAGCCCAATCCGCATCGCTGAAAGCATGAAAGGAGAAAGTGTTTTGAGCTGCGAGAAAGATACCTTGTGCATGAGAGCCAGCAAGATAACGAAGCACACGTTTGGCGCATAGCCAATGCTCATCCGTGGGTTGGTGCATGAATTGGGACAATTTGTTGACGGTATAGCTCACGTCCGGACGCGTGAGGGCAAGATATTGTAGGCTGCCAATGACTTGTCGGAATTCGGTTGGGTCGGAAAGAGGTGAGCCCGAGGAAATGGTGAGCCATGAGGTCGATGGCAATGGTGTAGAGACAGGGTTCGTCTCATTCCTGTTGGTTTGAATAAGAAGATCCGTGATTTACTTCCGCTGACAAGTGGAGACCCTGTGATGTCCTCGTGGCTTCAATTCCTAGAAAGAAGGTGAGAGCACCGAGGTCTTTAAATGAGAACCGAGACGCCAACAACTTGATGAAGGTCTGAATATGAGTGGAGGAAGAGCCCGTGCTGATCATATCATTGACATAGATGAGAACATAGAGCTTTGTGGTTGGCATGTTGAGCACATAGAGTGAGGCGTCCGCAAGAGAATTCTTGAAGCCGTTGCAGAGCAAAAAGGTCTGTAATTCAGAGTACCACGCACGGGGGGCTTGCTTGAGACCATAGATAGCTTTCCGGAGTTTGCAAACATGAAGAGGGTGATCCTTGTCAATAAAGCCGGGTGGTTGCTCCATGTATACATCTTCGGTGAGTGTGCCTTGAAGGAAGGCATTGTTGACATCGAGCTAATTTATATGCCATCCGTTGGAGACCGCTAGGCTAAGCACGGTGCGGATGGTTGCGGGCTTGACCACTGGACTGAAAGTCTCGAGAAAATCCACTCACGGACGTTGATGAAAGCCTTTAGCAACCAAGCGAGCCTTGTAACGATCAATTGAACCATCGGGTTTTCGTTTGATACCGAAAACCCATTTGCATCCAACAACATTGCTTGCGGTTTGAGGAGATACAAGGTCCTAGGTCTCGTTGCTTAGAAGGGCATTGAATTCATCGCTCATGGCTTGTCTCCATTTGGTGTTGCGGAGGGCTTGTGTTGTTGTTGCGGGTTCAGTTTCGTCTAGAGAACCTGTACACACATTCACAAACGGAGTATTAGATCGAATGACATTGACCTCGCTGCGAGTCACCATTGGATGCACGTTTCGAGTGGGTGGTTCCACAACGGTAGTAGCACGGGCTGCGTCCGAGGGCGGTGTTGGAGTACGGGCCGCGTCCGAGGGCGGTTCCGGAGTGGAGGAAGGAGAGGAGATCGCAGCGTGGCTAATGTCCGTGTCACTCTCCACAATGATCAGGGAAGAATCTAGTCTTGGGGGATGCGGTGGAGGAGATGGAGCGTGTGACAAGGTGAAGGGCTGGATGGGTGATAGAGAAGGACCATGGGACAATGGGGAGGCGACGGGTATGCTAGGATGTGTGACGTATTTGGAAAGGTTAGCAAAGGGAAAGACGAATTCATGAAAGACAACGTGAAGCGAGACAAAGACACGAAGTTTGGATAGGTCAAGACAAAGATACGCGCTTTGGGTGTTGGAGTAGCCAAGGAAGACACAAGGAGCAGATCTAGGGTCTAGTTTGTGAGAGGCATAAGGACGTAGCCAAGGGTAGCACAAACAGCCAAATATTTTGAGTTTATGGAGGTTTGGTGGGGTTTGGAAGAGGATTTCGTAGGGTGAGGCATAGGAGAAAAGAGGTGTGGCCATTCGGTTTATAAGGTAAACCGCGGCCGTAAAGGCTAGGACCAATAGGGTAGGGGTAGGGAGGCGTGCATAAGAAGAGATAATCCGGTCTCGACAATGTGACGATGTCGATGTTCAGATATCCCATTATGCTCGGGGGTGTGGGGAGGGGTTGTGTAGTGTGAGATGCCATTGTCCGAAAAAAAGAACGGAGGGCTATGAATTCCCCACCATTATCGGTGTAAAGATTGACGATTTTAGCATTAAACTTGTTTTCGACAAGAGATTTGAAAGCAATAAAAGTTGCTCGAACTTGTGATTTTTGTTTGAGCGGATAAAGCCAAGAATAACGCGTAAAATGATCAACAAAAAGAACATAATACTTGAAACCATCCGTTGAAATAATAGGGGATGTCCATAAATCGGAAAAAACAAATTCAAGCGGACGAGAAGAAACAAGAGATGACTCATGAAACGGAAGTTTGTGACTCTTATTACTAAGACAAGAATTGCATGGAGAAACGAAAGACTCTCGAACTAGCGGAATGTGAACCTTGGACAAGGCGTGTTTGAGGATGGGTAGTGACGGATGTCCTAGACGTGAATGCCAAGTGAAAACGGTGGGCTTAAGGTTGGAGAAGGCGTCAGTGGGTGAGGTATTGGTGGTAGGGGACGACCACACATAAACTCCATCCTTAGTGTTTCCTTGAAGAACCGGCGCCCCCGTGATTAGATCCTTCACCTGAAACATATGAGGAAAGAATTCAACGGAAACACCATTAGACTTGCATAAATGATCATCTTGTTTTCATACGTATTTCTTGCATGATTTAAGAGATGTTTTTCATCCGTATCCGTTTTACTTGTCTTCGTGTTTTCATGTTCTTAAAGTTTTTATGCGTATTCGGTTCATTTTGGAGCTAAAGGACATGCACGAGGCTAAGTACCAACATCGAGGATCATCACGGGACAAACGGGACGAGAATTAGCATGAAGAGCCACTATCCGATCGGGCACAACTCACACCCGTCCGGGCAGAAGCCACGGCAGGTTTGGTGTGCAATTCACGCACGACTCGGGCAAGTAAATGCACGAGTGGGGCCTCATACCCGAGCTGGCAGAAGCCACGGCAATTTTGGTACGCAATTCACGCACGACTCGGGCAAGGAAATGCACGAGCGGGGCCTCATATCCGAGCGAGCACACCATCAGCCCGATCGGGCACTCCATGCGGATAGCGATTCTGCGCGTCCGACCTCGCCGTACCCGAGCGGGTAAATTGTACCGCCCGCTCGGGTCGCGACCCTTTTCTGCAACTTCAATTAAGTT
>CM071864.1:34408275-34455948 GCA_036759665.1 Gynandropsis gynandra | reverse complement strand
AGAGAAGAAGGAGGAGATTCTTGCGAGGAAGCACACGAGGAGCATTGGAGATCAACCCCCAAACTTCGGTTTTTGTTTGGTTTTCATGTTCCTTAGACTTTCTAGTTCGTTTATGTTTGTTTACAGACTCATGAGCGAGTAGTTTGTTTGTTCTAGGAGAAGGGATTAGCCCTTGGCTATCCCGGAACCACTTTTGATTTATCTTTGAATGCATCTTTCCGTTTTCGCTTATCTATTCTTTATCTGAGTGCGTGAATTTACTTTTTTTTGCGATGGCCACGTAGATGCATGTCTTAGGGGTTAGGAGAAGGACCGAAAGGAGAATTCTAGTCCTAGAAGATCAGGTTTAGAACAACCGAGGTTAGGCCATGAAAGTAGGGTAGCAACGGTTGAGGGTAAAACGGATGAATCATAGTTCTTATGGGTTTAGTTCAATGTGTCAGCCACAAAAGTAAGAGGCAACTTGACTAGATCACATGTCTATGCCTCGAGAGAGGGTAGATATCATATTAGGATCGTCTGTCTTAGATAACTTAACTGGGATTGCATGATAGATAGATTGATCGTTGGTTTCGGTAGTCTTGTGGTGAAACTCGATTCCTAGAACGTTTGTCTCATCGTTAAGAACTAGTTTGTTTATTTACTTTTAATATTTCATTCTTCACACCATATTTCGTTCGTTAGCAAGTTTGATTCACAGTTTGAGTTTAAGTTGCGTCGCATAGTCTCTGTGGGATCGACAACTGAAATACTACACACGTGTCGTGCACTTGCGGGTAGTTTAGGATACGTATCATATGTAGGATACATAGCAACGTGTGCAACAGGCGGCCACGGACGTTGAGGGGGTGTCCACCGTTGTTGAATCGGATCCGAGGAGGAGTTCATGGATATGAGTCGGAATTGGTTGCAGAACTTCGCACTGTGTCCTTGAGTTCCGCAAGCTTGGCAGCGGCCTTGGTAACCTCCCGTGGAGCTCCTGTTATTGTTTCGACTCCATTGAGAATTAGGGTTGCGTGGTTTTGGACGGGCAGCGGCAAGGTGAGCCGTGACCGGTAGGGCAGCGGCGGGCGGAGGGAGTTCCATGGCCAATTTCGCCTCATGATTGAGGAGTTTTTCGTGAAGCTCTTCAATTGAAATTGTGGTGTCTTTTGCATTGATCACATCAGCTACGGGTTTGTACTCCTCCGGCAGTCCATCAAGGATGGCTTCAAGAACATCCTCGTGATCCATCGGTTTCCCGAGGAGTGAGAGTTCATCGGTTTTGGTGGTGATGAACCGTAGGTATTCTTCCACCGATTGAGACCCTTTGGCACAGCGTTTGATTTGATCTCGTAGTTGTTTGACATGACCACGAGAAGTTTTGCCATAGATGTTGGTTAGGGTTCGCCAAGCATCTCGAATGGAAGTGGCTCGAGCGCGTCTCGAACAGAAGTGGCTCGAGAGATGACCGGTTGGAGCGGGAGGGAGAGTGCGCCGAGCATGGAACTGAAAAGCAATCTGTCCTGGTGTTTCCACGGGCTGAAGGCGGGATTAGATTGCTGAATTCCATCGATGTGAATCATGGCTGGCGGCCTGATGGAGTCTTCGGTGATGAAGCACTCGAGATTGTAGCCTTCGAGGATAGAACGGATTTGGACGCTCCAAGTGAGGTAGTTCGTCGGAGTGATTTTTGTGACGCTTGACATGTTGCAAGCGAAGAGGAGTTTCTGTGGCTGTTGCGGATCGAACATACTCATAGACTCGGTGCGATTCGACAGCTCCGGGATGTTCGACATGGATGCAAGACGCGGCGCGAGAAATCAGGAAAACGGTTGAGCAGGACACGGCCGATAATGGTGCGATCTGTTGGGGCGACGCAGCGCGAGGGATCTGTACGACGGGGCAAGGCAGATCCGTGCTGGTGAGGCAACGGAACAGCAGCTGAGCCGAGGGGTGAGACGTCGGAGCAGCGGCGGAAAAGGGGGTAGACTGCGGCGGCCGGACCAGTAGGGTGCGGCGGCTGGGGTGGTCGAAGGTGGGCGGATAGGGTTAAGCGGCTAGGGTTACATCGTGAGATGATTTTTGCTCTGATACCATGTGAATGGTAATTCGAATTGTGATTACTGAAAAGCAATAAACGTCTATATGTACAAGATGTTAAGGATTTAACCTAAGTAGGGAATAGTAAATTATAATTATACCCTTAATACAATAATATCCTAATATCCATCATAGAACCTCCATTGAATGAGCCACCAACGAAAATACCAAAACCATGTGGAGAAAAAAACCCCATAGTGGATAACCAACAAAGGCGAAGAGAGGAAATGGGAGAGGGAGAGGGCGAGGGAGAAGGCGAGGGAGATGTGTAGATAAAGTTGTTGCTGCAAAAAGGGCCTTGAAGAAGAACCCGGGTGGTTCAAGAAACTGCAGATGCTGAAGGGATTCGATTGATGAGTCTATATAAATGTATGACAAAACCTCGCCAAGAGTATTAGTGGAAATCGAAAATAGGTTATCCTCGAGTGGTAGAGTTTTGAGAGATTATACTAAAGGATAATGTATGGTTTGAAGATGACGTAAGTTTTTTAACCCTTATTCAAGAAAGTCACAAAGGTCATAGAGGTCATAAAAGTCACAAAGTTCTATAAGGTCACGAAGGTTACAAAGGTTGCAAAGGTCACGAAGGTCACAAAAGGTCACAATGCTCACAAAGGTCACAATGGGCACAAAGGTCACATGGTCGTAAATGTCATTTTGGGTCATATGTATTTATGTGTGTGTTTTGCATAAATTGGATTAGACAATGTTGGAGCTACATAAGCCCATCCAGAAATATCCAATGCAATATGGGTTAAATAATTGTTACGTTTGTGGTATTCTATTCATGCAGCCGCTCAACATGTGGATGGACGAGGACTTGGAAGAATTTCTGGATGTTCTTAAGGAGTATTTGGAAGGTATATCTACCTTGAGAGCCACGTCGAAGACAGTGGTAGATAACGATGTCTTGCTCTCAATTCTTAACATTCCATCACCTACAAATTGATATATGCCTTGTCATTTGGTAGCCATAAAAGTGGATTTGAAGAGGAGATGCATCACGATGTATGACTGCCAAAAATGGTTGAAGGTGACACATATCGATCCGGTGGTTGAGATTATAAGAAGAGCTTTGCCCAAGATGTTGCAAATAATAGGGTTTCATTCCTTGACTTCTAGAGAAGATATATGGCATTACGAGTATTATGAAGGTCTATCACAGAATGAAAATGCGAACGACTGTGGTGTTTTCTCCTTCAGATGCATAGAAGCCATTCTATCGGGAAGGGAAGATAAGTTCTCGTGGTTAACGATGCCAATATTTTTTCTATTTGTGAGAAGATTGCTACAAATGTATTTGCGAATGGAGTATGTATTTATATACTCGAAGACAAACGCCTCCCATCATCTCATCCCTTAACTCGGTTTGCTTTTTAAGTTTGAACTTGATTCATATTTTTTTTTTAAGTTTGAACTTGAATAATAATTTATAAGTGTACAATGTGTGTGCAACCCAAAATAATAATAATAACAATAATAAAAAAGGTCACAAAGGTCATAAAGGTCACAATGATCACAAAGCTCATAATGGTTACAATGATCACAAAGGTCGGTCACAATGGTCACAAAGGTTACATAGGTCGGTCGCAATGGTCACAAAGGTTACATAGGTCGGTCACAATGGTCACAAAGGTCATATTGGTCACAATGGTCACAAATGTCACAATGGTCACAAAGTTCGGTTTATTTGGAATTATGTATGAACTCGGTTTATTTTGTTAGCACTTACCAATGTTGATAACAATAATAATAATCCACAATAATAATAACATTAATAATAAATCCACTATAATAATAACACCTATTTCAAGGGAATCAATACCAAAACACATGTTTTATAACATAACAATAATTATTTGAAATCAAATATTGTTGTTGGTAGACCATGTTGGGGGGAGAAACCAAAGCATAAGTTTTGCTCCATTGGAGACTATTTTTAATGTGAGGCAACATCCCTTATTTTCTCCATTTTCATGACGAAACGTTCTCCAACCTCCCCTAATGCAAGTGCCATCAATATTATCTTACATCTTCTACCGATTTGACCGTTCGACCTCGCAAACCATATCGAAAGGTTCTACACCATCACCCAAGTTACATAAGTAAGCATGATTAAAATTTGGATAAAGAACCAAATTAATATATGATGAATCGGTTTGTAATCACTTACCACTGGATCTACGTCCAGATTAGAATGTGTGGTTCTCAGGTAGACAGTTTTTATGGGGCATAGGCCTCCTGAAAGGTGGTTGTTTTAAAATAGTTCTAATAAGAAGAAGAGGATTCTACTTCTGCGTTTGATGATGATCATGATGATGAATATTGCAAATTACATAAACCGTCTTCGAAACCATTTACATGAAAAACCATGTCATCTTCATGACGAAAAATTATAAAAATACTAAGTCGAAAATCATGGTCCTTGGCGAAATCTTTCCGTTCGTCGGTGAATCTTTGGCCTTCCAACTTGACTTCCCATCTTTAGTTAGATACATCATATTTAAGAGTTATTGTGTTGTTGTTCCTTGTTTTCGCTTCGACATGCACATCTAAGAACTTCCATGGAATGCCCTACAACAAAAAGCAAAAGAAAAAAATTCACATCTCTATATTTTCTAAATGTAATAGACATACAGAGAGACAAATAGAGGAGATTGCTAGGTAGTGGTCGACATAGCTAGGAAGAATCACTTGGACAGAATGTGAGAAATATGGGAGATGATGAAAGTTATAGAGAATTTTTCAAAGATTTTTAGAGACGTAGAAGAAGACGGGAGATGATGAAAGTTAGAGAGAGTTGGATGGAAGATGATGAGAGCTAGAGAGTGTGTGTGTGTGTCGTCACAAAGGTTACAAATTACGTTAGACATTTAAATTGTGATTTTGATACATTTAGGAACGTAAATCATGTTAAATCATATGCTTTACAATGTCAAAAATAGTTAAAACAGATTTTTCCTCATATGTCACACGAAGTCTACACGGATAAATGTGTTCCAAAAGTGATAGTAATGTTTTAAGAACTCGTTGGATGAATTTGAGAAAATTTCAAAAAAATATATTTGATATTTCGTCAAATTGCGATATTATTAATATTTGTGTCTATATTAATTCCTAATTAAACATCTACAATTCAAAAATATTGAAAAATAAATTTCTAAAAGGACATGCATGGGTCACATAGATCACAAAGGTCACAGTTGTCCTTTTGCGTCAATGAGAAAAAATAGATGTGAAATTTAACGATTTATATGGATGAAAGGATATACACCATGCAAAAAAAATCAATGTTTAAATATGCATCATACTAATTTATGCCAATTGAGGGTCGTACGTGGGTCATATTGTGACGCATGAGTGAGATGGAGTCCCGTAATATTAGGTCACATGATTTGCACATAATGAGAACCTATAGATGCAAACTCGACGTATTTATCATTTATAAGGATGAAAGGACGTAAACCATGCAAAATAAGATATTTTCAACGTTTAAATACGCATCACACTAATTTATGCCAATTGAGGGTCGCACGTGAATCATATTGGGTCACATGAGTTGGATGGATTACCATAGTATTGGGTCACATGATTTGCACATAATGAGGAAAAATAAATGCGAACTCGAAAAATTTGCATATTTGGTCGCATGAGTCAGATGGGTTCCAATAATATTGGATCGCATGAGAAAATTGATGCAAATGTTTTTGCGAATGGGCAAAGTAATGTTTAAGTTTGAAATCGGTTTATTTATTTAAGTCTGAACTTGGTTTACTTTTTGAAGTTTGTACTTGGTTCATATTTGTAAAAAACATGTACAACCCAAAACAATAATATAATAATAATCATAATAATAATAATAATAACAATAATAATAAACATCTAAGGTCACAACATAGAGCCGACACGGTGCCCTTCTTCAACACTGTAGAGACTGTTTGTAACTGTGTAAAAACCGAGTCCACCGATTACTCTAGCCTTAAGCAACGCAGAGGCAACACGGTGCCCTCCTACAACATTGTAGAGACTATGTGTGACTGTGTAAAAACCAAGTCCACCGATTACCCAACCTTAAGCAACATAGAGACGACACAGTGCCCTCCTTCAATATTATAGAGACTGTGTGTGACTGCATAAAGAGTGAATCTAACGATTACCCCAACCTTAAGAAACATAGGGACGACACAATGCCCTCCTTCAATGTTGTAGGGACTATGTGTGACTGCATAAAGACCGAGTCCACTGATTAACCCAATCTTAAGAAACACGGAGACGACACAATGCCCTCCTTCAACGTTGTAGAGACTATGTGAACCTGCGAAATGTGGGAAATATGGGGTTTTAGAAATTTTCGTTAGAGAATTTTTAAAGAATTTTCAGAGACGAAGATAAAGAGAAGAGAGAGATGAGATTCATTCTCAAATGGAAGATGGTGAGAGTTAGAGAACTTGATGAACCTTTTAAGAGAGAGATGGATGGACAAATGAGAGTGTGTCGTAGATACACATATTACACAAAAGGCATAGTTGGCATTTGAAAAGACAGAAAACGATGGAAGGGTACCCAACGAGTCCCACAGGTTCCCTGAAAACCACAGAATGGCCACAAAGGTCACAAACCGTAGAAAGGTCACAAAGGTCACAAAGGTCACAAACCATGGAAAGGTCACAAAGGTCACAAACCATAGAAAGGTCTTAAAGGTTAGAAAGGGCACAAATTACTTTATAACGTCAAACAATAGGTAAAAATGTAAAGGTCACATTAGTCCTTTTGCATCAAAAGTGATAGTAGTGTTGATTTCTAATTAAACATCTACAAATCAAAAATTTTGAAAATGACATTTCTAAAAAGACGTCGCATGGGTCGCAAGGTCACAATAATCCTTTTTAGTAAATGAGGAAAACTGGATGTAAATTTTAAGGTAGAACGGTAACTTCAAAATATTGAGGAGGAATGTTTCAATCACTGTAATCAGGAACCAAATACACAATTTCTTGGTAAGCCAAACGCCATGTATCTCGCATATAGTATATTCAAAATAGTTCTAGTATATTGTGATCTTTATCAACCTCAAGTGCAACTGCAATTGCATGACTGCATGGATACTTATCCACATCAAACATTTTGCAGTCATACTTTATTTTTTGAAAGCTCACTATGAATCTTACACCCTTCTCATTTCTCATCTCATGGTAATCACTCAGCCTATTTAATTCAATAATCTCATACTTGGATGACTGTCCAAACCGTTCATGTAACGTTTTCTCAACATACGGTGTTAACTTTTAAGAATCATTACCATTAGCTGCTTCTATACCTATTGAACCATTACATTGTCTTTCCCAAACAAATATCTAAAAGCATTAGCACTGGAAGTTTTTTTACGTATTTTACGTGGAATTTACTGAATTGGCCCCATTAGTGGCTATAAGTTGTGCCATTCACCCCTAAATTTGCATCTTACCCACTTAACTAGATCAAGTTCCTCTTTCTCCAAAATACTTTCCAGAATTAGGATATCTATGCAAAGGTCACAACTAGGGGTGGCAAAATTGAGCCCTGTCCGCGGGCCCACCTTAAGCCCGCCCAAAAAAACAACGGGCTCGGGACTTAAAATGAAAGGCCCGAATGCAAGCGGGCCTTCGGTGTCAGGCTTTACAAAAAGCATGAAAATAATGGCTCGGCCCGATGGACTTCGAATCAGTCCGTTAGGCCTTGAAAAAAACCATAATTAATTAAAGACACCATTCCAACCCTAGTCACCATTCTTCTTCTCATCCATCTTCTTCTCTTCTCCCTCCTACCGTAGCCACCGTCGCCGCCCTTCTTCTCTTCTCCCTCTCCCACCGGCGTCGCCCTTCTTCTTCTCTTCTCCCACCGCCGCCGACTTTCTTCTTCTCTTCTCCTACCTCCCTTCTTCTCTTCTCCCATGGGGCACGGTTCTACTTCTCTTCATGGTTCTCTTCACGGTTCTTCGTCTCCTCGGTCGTCTCCTTGTTCGACTCCTCGGTCGTCTCTTCTTGTTCGACTTCTCTTGTCCATCTCTTCTTGTTCAACTCCTCTTGACTCCTCTTGTCCATCTCAACATGGAATCTGGTCTGAAATTTTGTTGTTGTTTGTGGTAGTGCGTGAGTAGGGTTTTCAGACACTAGAAGAAAGTAGGGTTTTCAAACACTAGCATCGGTCTGTGGGCTGTGAACCCCCGCCCCCGCCCCCCCGAAGCCCATCAGTCGGGCCGCACGCCTAAAATTTGAGGCTCGTTTTATTTCGGCCCAGACTGGCCCGAACCCAATTTCACCCCACTATTGGGTCCGGGTTGAGTTCGGGCCGATCTGGCCCGTTTGACACTCCTAGTCACGAAAGGTCATAGGTCACAATGGTTACAATGGTCACAAAGGTCACAACAGTCACAAAGGTCATATTTGTATCTGGCCTTTAAATCATTAAATGGTTTTTCAAATTCGTTCACCGTGTATGCTGCTGCACATTTGAAGAACATTTCCACCACAATATCACCCTTTGAACTCTTTATACCTTAGCCTTTATTGAGATATCTCTTTATGTTTTGCGATATTAACCGTGCACAAAAACCATGATCAACTGCTTTGTACACTTGTTTGACTACTTTTATCATCTTTTATGGTGTTAGATATTACAACGACATCGCGTCCATCCGGTATCAAATTCATAAAAATGAAACGAAAAATATCATTATCTCCCCCACAAACACCATTAGTCAGCTCACATTAAAAATAAACGTAAACCCAAGCTCAAAATTCACTATATATACCAGGTTTTTTTTTTGCAAAACATACTTAATTCCAAGTTTTTTTGTCTACAACAAACGATTTCAACCTATCCACGACGAATCTGATGCCAATTTTTTTTTTGGTTGGAAGTAAATTTATTCCGTGTGTCCCGTGAAGGGATAATAAAAACGGTTACGCATACAAACTGGTTGTCATTAGCACACATGGGATAACACGCAGGCCACCCATACTGTGCTACAACAATATGCACAGATATACTATCTCACATCGCAGCTATGAGAGCAGGGTACAGGTCACCCCGGACCTCATTAAAACCTCAATGCAGTAAAACCCATAGGGAAAAAACCAACAAGGAGGAAAAAGAGCACCCCTGCGACGGATACGAAACATCGCAAAAATACCAAAACATCCCGACATAATCAAAGATAAAAGATACACGATATATAGTCAGCATCAGTCCAGCTTCCTACGGATAAACCACCCAATCTATCGTCCTAGTTGCAAAGTCTCCACTGTGGCCGATGGAAACTTATCATGTAATACCAGAGATATGTGGTCCATAATAAGTCGAACGGCTGCCTCAATTCGAAGTCGCTTGTTCTCAAATATGCTTCCACTTCTGACACGCCAGATATGGTAGATCGAGGCTGCAAGTGCATACACCCGTGCTCGCGCTATACAATCATCCCGAGCAGCATTTCTCCTCAGCCATATAAGTGCGTCTTGGATCGTCATAGTGGACCGCGGGATTTGCAGACGGTCACACACGTGGTACCATATTTGCTGGGCATATCCGCACTCAAAGAACAAGTGGTTGTGGCTCTCCATATGCTGATTACATAACCTGCATGTTGTGTCGACATCTAGATATGTGAGACGATCAAGGGTTGGTAGCTTACCTAGTATAGCCAGCCATAGGATGAAGGAGTGCTTTGGCGTATTGTGTGTCGGCCACACCTCCTTTGCCCAATTTACCACCGGTTTCCTAGGCCGTATATCGTCGTACGCCTTGGATATCCGGAAACTTCCCATCTCACACCAGCCCTCCATTCTTTCCATGCTGTTAGCCTCGCTTCCTGCCAAATGACGCACCATATCTCGAACATGTAGAATGGTCTTGATCAGAGGGGAGTCCCGCCGATTCACACTCCATTCCCAAGGGCCTATCCGTGTCAAATATCTATGATGTATCCACCGCACCCATAGGCCGTCCCGCTGAGTCGTGATATGCCACCAGTGCTTGATCATGAAACACCTGTTCCAAGTACTTAGGTCCAGAAGTCCTAGTCCTCCTTCCCTCTTCGGTATACATACATCAGCCCATCGTACTCGAGGATGTCTCCACAGAAAGCCTCTACATATGGATATAAGGTTACACATAACACTCCGAGGTACGGCAACCATGGATAGCCAAAAGCCGATGCTTCCCTGTAGCACTGTTCCAATAAGCTCCCTGCGGCCAGCAAAGGATATCATCTTTTTTGCCCAAATGGTGAGGTGAGCACTTATCTTGTCTAACAGTGGCTTGAAGTGTATCCCTTTGAGTCCTGTAGGGCCGATTGGTATGCCTAGATAACGGAAAGGAAAAATGCCTTCCCGAAATCCTGTAACTCCAAGCATTGCCAATCGTTCCTGTTCTGATACCGACGCCAAGAACATGGAGGATTTCCTCTCGTTCACCTGCATTCCAGACATGGCGCTAAATCTTGTCAAGCAATCCAAGAGCACCCCTATCGAACCTGTGTCACCACAACAAAACATAACGATATCATCAGCAAATATAAGATGTGATAGCCTGAGGGGAGCACAGTGTTAGTGAAAGGAAAACACGTCCATGTGAGTCTCCTTCCTGACGAGCCGGGAGAAGATTTCCATGCATATAACGAAGAGCAAGGGAGATAGTGGGTCTCCTTGCCGCAGTCCACGTTTGCCCGGGAAGAAACAATGGATGGTCTTGTTTATCTTTATGGAATATGTGACCGTTGTTATGCACTCCATGATCCATGCAATGAAAGTGGGAGAAGCTCCAATGTGTGTGAGGGCGAACTGGATAAACTCCCATGAGACCGTATCATATGCCTTTGCCAGGTCTATGTTGAGAAAGCATCGCTTTGAGTCTCCTTTGACCTCATATCGGCGGAGTAATTCCTGCACAATGAAAACATTATCCGAAAGGAGCCGGCCCTCCACAAAGGCGCTTTGGGCCGGGTCTATCAGCGGACCAAGACACCGCGCTAAACGCAATGTCATGATCTTTGTAATAATCTTATATATTACATTACAACAGGAAATAGGGCGATAGTGCTCAACTGTCGATGGGTCGTCAATCTTGGGAATGACGGCGACTATGGTGTGGTTAAATTGCTTGAGGAGTTTCCGATTGATAAAAAAAACTCCTTGACTACTGCGCATACTTCTGCCCCAGTGATCTCCCACGTAGCCTTGAAAAATTTGCCCGAGAAGCCGTCTGGACCTGGGGATTTATCATCACCCATGGACCATAGGGCATTCTTGATCTCACTTACCGATACAGGCGATGTCAAAATCTGATTGTCTTCTTCTGATAACCTGCCTCCATGGGCGAGCTCATCAGCATCTGGAATCACTATAGTCACCGCCGTCCCAAATAGCCCTCTGAAGTACTCTGTGAATTCCGCTACCACCTCCTCTGTTGAATGCGTCCGTGATCCATCCCGTTTTGAGATTGCCGCAATATGGTTACGCCTGCCATTAAATTTCATCAAAGAATGGAAATACTTAGTGCATTTGTCACCTTGTATAGTGTATCTTGATTTTGCGAGCTGAGTCAGAAAACTCCCCTCCGCTTCGTTTAATTGTTTTGCCAATTGTTTCGTCTCCTCCATTCTACTCTTAGCCTCTGTGGAGTCCGCTCGAAGCCTACACTCTTCAAGGGCTACTGTATAAGCAGCGTTCGCCTCCGCGGCCCTCACAGAAATATGACTGAACTCCTGTTGATTAAGGGATCTGAGAGGTGCCTTGAGTCCGCGTAATAGCCTTGATAGACGGTATTGATAAGTGCCTCTTGCTTCGACCCCCCATCCATCTCTGATGACCATGCAGGGTTAACCATGACACGATCGATTCTGCTCCATATTGTGCCATTGGTCCAGGTCATTGGATTCGTTATCGAGCATGGTGCATCTACTAGGCCATGACGACGGCATGCATCAATCATGTCTTTGCACTCATACATCGAGACCGGAGCTCCATTAACCCTTTCCTCCGCATTCATAACAGAACTAAAATCTCCGAGAACAATCCACGGTAACCTATGACCAAGCAGGAGATTATCTACATGGTCCCAAATATCCCGTCTGTCAACTACGCTATGCAAGCCGTATACAAAACACACTCCAAACTGCGCACCGGTAGTTCTACAAGAGGCAAGAACCCCGATGTGCTGCGCTGAGGAGTTTATGACCTCTATATCAACATGATCCCCATCCCATGCAACTACGATGCGGCCACGTGAGTCTAGCTCGAAGTTCGTTACAAACTTCCAGCCGGGCACCACATTTCGCATCACCCTATCTACGTTGACACTAGTACACTTAGTTTCGTAAATACCCGCTAAACATGAATGAGTTTTTCGGATTACCTCCCTTAGGCCTCTCTGCTCTTATGTTCCACGAAATGATCTTCATGAAGTCGGGTTAGGTTTTCCTTTCCCGTCATCCTCCTTAGTTCTGCTTCGGAGATTCCGCATCTTCGGAGGCCATTTGGTTGCCGTCAGAGCCTGAACGATGGGGGGGAGTGGTGGGGGGGACGTTCTCGTTCCTTTTCTTGTCTTGGCTCGTTCACTGTTGCATTGTGACTTAGTCCTCCTTCCTCGGGGGGTTAATTCCCCTTCCTCCCTATCATCATTGATATAGTCCCCTGAATCCGATGCCGATTTGAAGCTATTCGTGGCAAATCTAATGTGGGAGAAGCGAATTTTCTCGTCAAAGAAGAGAAGAAAATCGAGATGGTTTGAAGAAGAAAGACTGTCGATTAAAGGACAATGACAATATGAAATTATTAATATTATAAGGGTATTATAGAAATTGAGATTTTTTTTAGAAAAGATTTTGATTGAAATCCTAATACCAGTTCAAATGTATTTTAGAAATTAACCCACTCTTGCAAAGATAACATCGTAAAAATATGAGCTCATAAAGTTTAACAAAAACTCAAGCATTAGGAAAACAGGAACACCAAATCTGTAATAAATATCTTAATACCTTGAAACAATCTAGATATTTTGTTACAACACATACTATCTAAGATCAGCGTTATAAAAATGTTACTCCATTTAACAAATAACAAGGGCATATAATTTTTACAAATCAAGCAGCCCATCCATGACCAAGACCGTATGCATTCATGTAACCAGCACCATGTGCATGACCATGCTCATGGTGATGATGATGCTGATGTTGATGGTTATCGGACGCTGCTTCATCTAACAGTGTCTGAACGGTTTCTGGTATAGGCTCTTCAGCGACTCGTCGAATGGATTTTGGAACGGAAAAGACAAACTCAGCAATGTGATTCGCAAGCTCATCTAAGTTAGTTTCCTGTATTATATATGAATATGTATCATCAAAACAACGAAACCGTATAGAATTTGAGAGGTAGAAAATGCTCAATGAATGAGAAATGGGTTCGAAAACATTGCATGGAAAGGCTTCCCTAAAACAACGAAATCAAGCTTTCTAATTCAGATGGCATTTATGTCCTGCGTTGATTAGAAAATATAGCAGGTAGCAAAAATGATCTTATCGGTGACAGAAAAATCAGCAATAAGGTAAGACAAAATAAAACCAGGGTTTACAGTGCTACAGACAAGATCTTATCTATGGTGAATTCAATGACAAAGAATGAACCTTTTATAGAATCTGCAATATGTATGGTGAAACAACCGATGACATAGATTAAAACAATCTAGTGTCTGTAATTGGATTCGGAGAAACTATAGGTTAGTGGTTATCAAGCTAGAGAAGCATGGGTTCTTATTGACAAAACTTGTGATTAATTCAAAACTATATCGAACTTGCAAAGAGGTGTGGTAAATCAGATTTCGGGTTAATCTTCTATCAAGGGCAAATTCAACTAGCAACTAGTAATGAAAGAACTTTATAGTAGCTGTGATCGAGCATGATAAAACAAAGCTAAAGTTTTTGAGCGTTCCTAATAGATATTGTAAAACTGGAACCAAATCAATTTACAGATACAATGATTCTCACCTGAGGCCACCGGCTTCCTGAGTGTGTGACAAACTTTGCCTTTGGAAGAGCCTGAGCTACACGGTTGCCCTCATCGCTCCACTCTTTAGACCAGTCACTTGACCAAACCACTTGGATCGGAATAGCCTTGATCCCATCAGAACTGCCCCATTGTGCAATGTCAAAACTATAATTCAGCTTCTTTAGTGAACCAACCACAGCTTGCCTCCCGTTTCTTCCCTTCAGAAGTATTCTATGAGCATCAACTTGCGATGGAGTCATGCCCGTTGAGCAACATAAGCTTACTAGTTTCTGAAACCCGGACGAGAGACCCAACAAGAGTTCTCTCACTACAGGAACATTCAAAACCCATAACGGAAACGCCGGGCTTATCCCGGTGTCAATGAGAGTAACACTGCGAACAACAGCCGAATTCTTGGAAACCCAATTTGAAGCTAACCCTAGAGCTGAATCGTGAACAACCAAATGTATTGGGGCTAAACCCATTGTGTCAATCACCTGACCTAAAACTCTAGCCGTTTCTTCGCTACCCAGTTCAACTGATTTCACCGACCTCCGATTTGAATTCTGTAGTTTTATGATCTCCTCATAAGGCAACTCCCCTGTTTCAACCATTTGATCAAACGCCCAAAACACCCCTTTTTCTTTAATCAAAGCATAAGCTTCCTTAAATTTCGCTAAAATCCCAACCTCCCTATCTCCACCAATCACCACCGTCGTTTTGTCCGAGAACCCATTTCCCGGCAAATCAACGGCCAAAACATGAACACCTTTGGAGCCGAGAGATCGAATCATGCCTCTAAAAGCATACGAACTAAGACCTAAACCATGAACCACAATAATATTCTCCGATCTAATCGATCCAGATTCAACTACAAATACCTCTATCGGTGACTCATTGGGGTTTACCTGGACCTTAATGGTTCGCCCATCAGAGTAATGTTGACGCAGAGGCGGTGGGAGAGAGAGAAACCATGATCTGGGGTCGTCGTGATGAGAGAGGGAGGAGAGAGGAACGAAGATGAGGGTGGTGAGAGAGACGACGAGTGTTAAGTAGAACCAGAAACTGAAAGGATTCTTACTTTGGGGTTTGGAATTCTTCGGGGTGGATTCCGGGTTGCGATTTTCCTTGTCTTTAGCTTTGTTTTCGGACGATAATAGGGGTTTATTATCTTCTTCTACCTCTGTAATAATCGCCATGGATGAAAGCTCGGAAACCTGAGCGAGAGAATGTGAATGACAAAAGTGAAAATAAAGGCAAAACTTTGGTTAGCCTTTAAAGTTGCTTTAAAGGACATCGTAGTTATAAAGACGACACGGTGAATGATCACTAGTTTCACTTAATGCCCCATAAGTTTTTTATATTTCAAGGGGAAAAAATACCGCGTGATGTGCGAGCCATATTTGTATAATTTTATTTATAAATGTGTAAGAATTATTTAAGAATTTTTAATAAAATTCAATTTATATTATAAATTTGTCTTTTGTAATGGAAGATATGTATGAATGGGAAAAAATATATATTATGAAAAGAGTGTAAATAAATTCGATAATCCTAAATGTAGAATCAATTGTCGATATTCTAATAGGAAATTAAATCAACCAAAGAATAAATTAATTATACTTACTTGAATTTTTCATGTGTTTCATTCGGTAAGAATTTTCTTTTCTCGGATGCCTATTCCTCCGAAAACTCCTTTAATCTCTCTTTGATGATATAAGAATGTTTCTTTTTTGTATTTGTTTGTTTTGTAATTTTTGTTACCGTATGTCAAATTTAAAAGGCATTAAGATATTTTTTGTATAATGAAAAAGACATGTCCTAAAAGACATGTCTTTTGCTACATATCTTTAAATTCTCATTAATTACAATAAAACCTCAATTTGTAATTAATCACAAAACCATCATTAGATTTCTATAATTGTCTGCTCAATACGACACTAATCATCACCGTGTGTACCTCAATAACAATTATCAAATACTTATATTTATATGAATCAACGTTAGAATAAAATTTCTAACAAAGAGTGTCTATAGAAGAATTGAAAAAAAAAAACTAATTAAATATGGTGGATAATAGAGATGTCAATATTGTCTCTCGATAGATAATAATGAAAGAAAAATATGTTGATGATGTGTTTTGTGATGAGCGCACTTAAAAGAAATGGATTGATCCATAGAATGAATGCAGATGTGCAATATCTTCTGAAACATTATAAACAAAGAAAATGGACAAAAGTAACGAGAAAAATATAATTACACGTATCGATGTATATAATTTAAAGGTTATTAGAATTTAATCGTATGTAATAATTGTAATAAACCAATGAGAATTTGTTTTCTGTGATGTCAATATTTTTTGTGGATAATAACGAAAGAAAAAACACGTTGATGATCTGTTTGTGATGAGTGCAATTAAGAGAAATGGATTGATCCATAGAATGAATGCAGATGTGCAATATCTCTTGAAACATTGTAAACGCAGAAAATGCTAGGACAAAAGTAATGAAAAAATATAATTACAGGTATCGATGTATATAATTTAAAAGGTATTAGAACTTACCGTAAGTAATAATTATAATAAACCAATAAAAAACTTTTTTTATATGATGTCAACGTGCATAGAAATGACCTTGATCAATATGATTTATGACAAATATCGCTGTATGATTGAATATGTGAATTTAAAGAAATATATTTTGTCTACATACCTTTTTATTTTGGGAGACCGTTAAAAATTTCTCGATAGACAACATTTTGTCACCTCTGAACTATCTATTGAGTTGGCATTTATATCTAATATCTTTAGTACATTCGCCAAAGTTATTCTTGAAAGTGCAATATAAAGCTGACCGTGGGTGAAAATTGGTTTTGGAAGATATAATCTGATTTGCTCAAGACTTAGTCATTGGCTTTTGTTGATTGTCATTGCGTAGCACAATCTAATTGGTAATTATCTTCTTCTCAAAGTAAATGGGAGACCTGAATCAGTAGGCGATAAAATAACCCTCGGTATAAGGACTTTGTTACCAACATGGCTTCCTGTGAGAATTTATGCTTCTAAGACGCGTGTTGCCAAATTAGTTACAACCAAAGGTGTGCCAATATATAATCCTTCTTTTTTGTTTATGTTGTGTAACAAAATTATTGGGGCACCAATCTTCAAGCAAATTTTGTCGTTTGGAATACCCGAAAACTCTAAAGATTTAAGGTATTACATTAGGTAGAATGACTACCAATATGCGTTCACAAGATCTCCTGCAGATGTTGTCCTGCTTAACGTTTTGATACGGTTAGATACCTCATTTGCGGTGTCATATATATAAAGCTGAGCAAACTGAGGAGGATAAGCATCCAAAGGTAGCAAATATCCAATTTTTGGATGGATTTGACCATGAATATGGAATGTATAAGGACCATTTTCTGAAGCAACAAAATTATCGATCTTCGCACCGATAGATGTGAAAGCAAGGATCGAATTGTAAGCACTGATATCAGGAAGAACTTCAGTTCCCTTGTCTGATTTATCATCATATCCACAGCTAATGACATGGACAACTTCTTTCAGAAGGGTTTGCAAGGGATCAAACATGACATAGTTACTTGGACTTGGAGTGTTAAAAATAGAGAAGAGAGCTCAGACAATTTTCCAGCAAAAGAAGAATGCAAGATTATGATTAATTACTTAGGAACAACTACAAAATATTGCTTCAGATTCATTCCTTGGATCATGTACAATACTTACCTAACATTTGATTTCTTTAGGTATTGGTTTTGATTTAAATGTTGCTTATGAATTTCATACGATGCGGTAGGAAAATTATTAAAAATTTTGTAGTCAAGAATATATTATTTTGGGTTGCCATGGTTATAGTTACACTTCTTGATATGTGCTTAATGCTCACTTAGTCATAATTTTTGGATAATCATATACATGCTTAGTGTATCTATGGTACACCATCTAATATGTTACATCGCCTTTAGTGTTGTTAGACATATAACATGCATATTAGTGTATAAAGAAACCGAGTCTTGAATCTGTAAAGAAACAGACTGTATCATGGATTTCAAAGTATATAATTATTTGTAGATTTTATCTAAATGTTGCACTAATTTTGGTGAATTCGTGGAAAAACATTTTGAAGGTGTTTTGAATATATGACCTTTGGCAACGTCAAACTTTATCGGTTTTGTGAATTATGTAGTTACATTAAAGTTAACGAAAAAAAGGAAATATTATTCAATATATGAATCATGTTGTATGATTTTCACAAAAAAAAAAGAAAACGAATGTGGACAAAGAAACACTCTAAATCCTCGAACTTTCCATATTGAACTTGTATCCATGGCATTCATTCCAACATCAACTTATTATTAACCTTCAGTGAATATAGTTCGGGTAAGGACTCACCCCGATGTGGTCCCTATAGAGTTTTTAAAAACCAAGAATCCGATACGGATGATCCTAATGTTTTACTATCATAAAATATAATAAAGAGGTAAATCTAAATATAACATTTATATCTAATAACCAAAGACTAAACCAGCATTCAAGCAAGACAAGTCTAGAGGACATTAACATCAAAATAGGCACACGAATGCTCTATGCAGTTACTGACAAATAAAAGAAAATGAATTATTTTCCTATTGAAGGACATTCTAACCCTAAATGTTTCTTTGTGAATAAAAATTGATAGAAGGGAGATCTAGAGACTTAATGGGAAACGTAACCAAGACCCATCAAGCAATGGAGTACTTATTTCTTATCTTACATGTTTTGAAGCTAGAGTTCATTTGAAAGTACGACATCTTTAATAAAAGTAAGCACACCAATGTTATAAAAGTTCTTGCAAATGGAGACTTCTCGTGCCTCCACCATAAGTATTTTGTTTTTATTTTCTTTTATTTTTAAAATTAAAAATTACAAAAATGTTAGAAAGGTTTCGCCTTTTTATCTTCCCAAAAAAGCTTCCCAAAACTGCTGAAAACTGTTTTACCGTGCGGAATTGATTATTTCATAAATGAGGGAAATTAGATAGATTTACCCAGAACTATTTATCTTCTTCAGAGTAACCTTCTTCCTCATTCTTTCAGCCGTTTTAAGCCGTCCTCCTCTCTCCTGGTGCCATCCTCCCTCTTCCGGTGCCATCTTTCTCTTTCCTCCGGTGGAATCATCGTCCTTATTTGTATTGACTAACCTTCTCGCTCTCTCGATGCCATCGTCGATTCGGGGTAATGTAACAACCTCTTCTTCATCTTTCAGTTTTGCTTCATCTTCTTTTCTCCTTCTCAATGCTTCACTGTTGTTTATCTCTTTGATTTCCTGCTCCACATCGAAGTTTTCAAATAAGGATTGTGAGGAAATCGTTTCTGACCACCAGAGAAATTAGCAGGCCTCCCTAAAGCAAAGATCTTCGGATAGACTGGTAAAATGAGCAAAGAAAACCAGATCCACCGTATTTTTCTTGAGAGCCTCAAAAACCTATTTTGGAAAGTTTTTTAGATCCACCACAAGTATCTTGAAAGTTTCCTCAATGTCTGACTCAGTAGCGGCCGAGTTCTCATCAGAGAAATCACGCTTCGACAGCTTTTTGGTCCTACGACGGTAAGCTGTTTTAATTTGTCAATCCACCCCTACTCTCTTATTTTTTTCAATTAAGTCTTGGTTGTCTAGGAAATCTCAAGACGAAGTTTTGAAATAAGGATTGTGAGGAAATCATTTCTGACCACCAGAGGAATTAGCAAGCCTCCCTATTGCCATCCTAGAACTTACACACCGATTCTCTCTAACGTTCTCTTTAGAAGTTGGCAGTATCAAGCATTTTCTGTACACTGCAGCAACTGTAAAGTCTAAACGAAGACATTATTTTCCCATTGCTCATACAGTAAAGAGTTACCAGTTATGTGAATCCATCCACCTTTACACCACACTTGTAATTATTAGCTCTCATTTACAGTGTTTGTTGCTTCGATTCCGCCATACTCAAGAAGAAATCCGTAAAAACCTCCTCATAATCTGGCATTTTTCTATACCCTACAAGTGACGAACAAGATTGAACCTCAACCTCTTTATCTGCTTTCTATGACAAAAAAGGTGTTAAATGCTATTTTTTATGTGGTACTGAACATTCGAAAAAGCCAACCAGTCACTTGTCAGGAAAGTAATTGATGTCAATGACGTAAAATATGTCTCTGCTTCCATGTTCTCGGATCATGTCTATGTTGAAAAATCGGAGTCCCTGTAAAGTAGATCCATATAAACCGACCAAAATCAGACATTAAGTCATTTTACATGCAGAAGCTATCGAACACCTCTTCAACCAGACATTAAAGCAGGTCTATAATATGACACTATAACCAGTTGGGTTCGTAATTCTTTGACAAGCCTTTCGAGAAAAATCCTCAAAGGTAACTCTGCAGCACAAACGTAAGAACGATGAGGGGAGGACAAGAAACCAAAATGTTGCTATTGTGGTGCTTCTATGAAGTTGCTGCTCTGTTTTAAAACTAGCAATGAGTTTGTTCACTAGAGATAGAAGAAAGGGTAGTCATATTCACCAGCAACACGAGGGTCGAAGTCGGAATCGTGTGGAGAAGCTGAAGTAGATGAAACCCTTGGGAATTGAAACACCGCCAACTTTGGCTTTTTCACAATTACTAACATTCGAAGAGAACACCGCCTCGCAACCTTTATACTCTCACAAACGA
Organism: Gynandropsis gynandra; assembly: GCA_036759665.1. Lineage (NCBI taxonomy): Eukaryota > Viridiplantae > Streptophyta > Magnoliopsida > Brassicales > Cleomaceae > Gynandropsis > Gynandropsis gynandra. The sequence continues at coordinate 34,435,141 of CM071864.1, read as the reverse complement.
CGAAATCCTTGAAGAGAACTCAACCTTCAAGAAGACAAAACATAAGATTTTATGTAGGAAATTCAAAGTATATGGGCAAAGAAGTATCACAAACCCAAAACCGTGATTCACAAACTCTTGAAGAACCAGTGGGGGTTCAAGTTCCAAAAGCGAGAACCGGTCATAGGTTAGGAACATTTGATGGGACTTTGCAGGTCCATCAACCAAGAGTGATTTTGCAACTGGACAAGTAAAGCAAAAGAAAAGATATTGAAAATTGAATCACCTGCTTAGATGAAATGACAATTAAAATATGTTCAAATTGACATAAATCCAAATAACTTTTACATGAAGTTTTGTTCGTATCAACTGGAAATTTAAGTCTGGCTTCAACAACTTTCTCAGCACTAGATGTTGCATCTTTCAAGATAATCATTTGCTTTGGAACACAGATTCTGCCTACAAAGATTGCCAAAGCAAAATCACTTTAAGACAAACTTTAGAAAGCTCTTAGGTCTACTAATTAAAAGGACTAACTTTAAGCTACAATATTAAAAGTTACCACCACAATCTGAAATATTCAAATCTGCAACACCATGCAACATTGATTTTCGATTATGTATACGCTCAATTGCATCTGGAGGATCAAGGATGGTCGCTTCTAAATGTTTTTCTTGGTAATCCTTCAAGCAGAAGATTGTGGAAAGAAAACCATGAGCTCTTTTCTTAAGTTAAAAGGATCTTAGATGGCACTAAAGATATGACAAACAGATAATCCCCGCGGAACTAAAAACTTCAAAGATAAGCTCCAATTTCACATAATGTTTCAAAAATGGCTCGATCTATTAAAATTGAAGGCTATTATAGTGAAAAACCAAGGTGAAACATGAAGATTTTGACTCGAGTTTGTCCAAATGAAAACAAAATGTTTATGTGAAATCTGTTATACATGAAGTGCACAAAGAAATGAACAAAATTTCAAAATTTATCTACAATTTATCGACATGATACATATATGTTAGAATGGTTGTAAACACCTCAATTGCCTCTTGCCTCTCCTTCCCCAAAAACTGGAATAGGAAAAGCAAATAATTAATCAGATTCCACTTTAAAGGACAACACTATTCTATGACTACATTCTAAGGATTGAACTTAGTTATGTCCTTAAGTATTAGCATAGGGGCAATGGTGACGGCAGGATACCATTGGTGAAGATGATTTCATTACCTTATTTTTGGTTCGAGATTTATTTACATTTGGATTGCTTGAGTCTTCGTCATACCCTCTTAATATTTTGTTTTTTTATCATGTCTATTGTTTATTGTTTTCCATTGTTGCAACTTTGTTGTTGTTTTGTGAATTAAAACCCGAGAAATAGCTCGAACCAAGCAACCCACAAGAGCAAAACTTACCACCAAGGTTATGGTTAGTTCATTTAGATAATGGTGAAATTGTGGTGGTCCATTCTGGTGGTCAGAAATAACGCTTTGATGTAGAACAGGGGATCAAGAACGAAGGTGTGATGGTGACGACAAAATGCTATGGGTGACGAAGATGATTTTATGTCAACCCAAGATTCCGCATTTGTCTTAGGAGTCTCTATCATGGTTTCTCATCCTTGCTTGACTTTTTGGTCTATCATGGTCTCTATAACCATTAGATGCTTAGAGGACTGGTACGTGATGTCGCTAATTCCATATATAGCTTTGAAATTATTATCTCTAAATGCTCACTTAGTCATAGATTTTTGGATAATGGTTATAGTTACATTTCCTGATATGTGCTTAAATGTTCACTTAGTCATAGATTTTTGGATAATCATATACATGCTTAGTGTATCTATAGGACACCATCTCATATGTTACATCGCCTTCAGTGTTGTTAGATATCTAACATGCATATTAGTGTATAAAGAAACCGAGTCTTGAATATGTAAAGAAATTGAGTGTATCATGCATTTCAAAGTATATAATTATTGTTGATTTTATATAAATGTTGCACTAATTTTGGTGAATTCGTGGAAAAGCATTTTGAAGGTGTTTTGAATATATGACCTTTGGCAACGTCAAGCTTTATCGGTTTTTGTGAATTATGTAGTCATATTAAACTTAACGAAAAAAAGGAAATAGTATTCAATATATGAAGCATGTTGTACAATTTTTACCAAAAACAAAAAGAAAAAGAATGTGGACAAAGAAACACTCTAAATCCTCGAACTTTCCATATTGAACTTGTATCCATGGCATTCATTCCAACATCAACTTATTATTAACCTTCAGTGAATATAGTTCGGGTAAGGACTCACCCACATGTGGTCCCTGTAAAGTTTTCTAAAACCAAGAATCCGATAGGGATGATCCTAATGTTTTACTATCATAAAATACAATAAAGAGGTAAATCTAAATATAACATTTATATCTAATAACCAAAGACTAAACCAGCATTTAAGCAAGACAAGTCTAGAAGACATTAACATTAAAATAGGCACACGAATGATCTATGCAGTTACTGACAAATCAAAGGAAATGAATTATTTTCCTACTGAAGGACATTCTAACCCTAAATGTTTCTTTGTGAATAAAAATTGACAGAAGGAAGATCTAGAGACTTAATGGGAAAAGTAACCAAGATCCATCAAGCAATGGAGTACTTCTTTCTTATCTTACATGTTTTAAAGCTAGAAGTCATTTGAAAGTCCGACATCTTTAACCAAAGTAAGCACACCAAATTTTGCATAAACAGGTCACTAGAGATAATAATTTCAAAGCTATAGATGGAATTAGCGACATCACGTACCAGTCCTCTAAGCGTCTAATGGTTATAGAGACCATGATAGACCATAGTCAAGCAAGGATGAGAAACCATGATAGAGACTCCTAAGAAAAATGCCGAATCTTGGGTTGACATAAAGTCATCTTCTTCACCCATAGCATCTTGCCGTCACAATCACACCTTCGCTCTTAATCCCATGTTCTACATCAAAGCGTTATTTCTGACCACCAGAATGGACCACCACAGTTTCACCATTATCTAAATGAACTAACCATAACCTTGGTGGTAAGTTTTCCTCTTGCGGGTTGCTTGGTTCGAGCCATTTCTCGGGTTTTAATTGACAAAGCAACAATAAAGTTGCAACAATGGAAATGAAGGAGCTGCCAGGCGTGAGAGCGACAGAAGGGGAGTGGAGGTTCGAGGAAAACCTTCTGGAGATACTGAAGGCGTACTCGTGATGTTTGTAGAAAATAGATGAGAGGGCTGGTTTCATCAGGCGAGGCCCAGTAACGCTCAAGCCCAGGAAGCAAGGCATGAGCCCAACATGATGAAGTCCAATAAGAAGCAGCCCCGTCCAGAAGTCCAAATGCACAGCAAACCCATGATCAACATCAACATGCAGGGGTAAAAAACAGGGGATCAGGCGACAAAGAATACATAGTAAGGCAACGGAAAATTGGAGCTTTTGGTCAGGCATTTGTAGCAGATTAATTAAGACTAATACTATAATATTTAGCTATTTTAAGACATGTAGAACTGAGCATGCGTTAGAGGTTGTTATACATAGCAATCTCTCTTTTGTATTGGGTTAAGAATATATACTAAGGTGAAGGGTGTAAAACTGTATTACACTCATTTTTGAAAAACCATTGCAGAACACTAAACACCTAAACACGTGAGAGATAGAGAGAAAGCCATACGAGAGCAACTACATCACAAACCCATTCTGCATTTCTACGTTTGCACCATATTAAAAGAAGGAAGATGAAGCTCATGAAAATCATTCATTAGTTCATAAGCATTTTAAGAACAGGAAAACAATAAACAATAGACATGATAAAAAAAACATTAAAAGAGTTTGACGAAGACTAAAGCAATCGAAATGTAAATAAATCTCGAACCAAGAATAAGGTAATGAAATCATCTTCTTCACCAGTAGTATCTTGTCGTCACCATTGCCCTGTGCTAATACTTAAGGAGTGGCAAGAGGCAATTGAGGTGTTTACAACCATTCTAACATATATGTATCATGTCTATAAATTGTAGATAAATTTTGAAATTTTGTTCATTTCTTTGTGCACTTCATGTATAACAGATTTCACAGAAACATTTTGTTTTCATTTGGACCAACTCGAGTCAAAATCTCCATGTTTCACCTTGGTTTTTCATTATAATAGCCTTCAATTTTAATAGATCGAGCCATTTTTGAAACATTATGTGAAACTGGAGCTCATCTTTGAAGTTTTTTAGTTCTGCGAGGATTATCTTTTTGTCATATCTTTGGTGCCATCTAAGATCCTTTTAACTTAAGAAAAGAGCTCATGGTTTTCTTTCCACAATCTTCCGCTTGAAGGATTACCGAAAAAAACATCCAAAAGTGACCATCCATGATCCTCCAAAAGCAATTGAGCGTATACATAATCGAAAATCAATGTTGCATGGTGTTTCAGATTTGAATATGTCGGATTGTGGTGGTAACTTTTAATATTGTAGCTTAAAGTTAGTTATTTTAATTAGTAGACCTAAGAGCTTTCTAAAGTTTGTCTTAAAGTGATTTTGCTTTGGCAATCTTTGTAGGCAGAATCTGGGTTCCAAAGCAAATGATTATCTTGAAAGATGCAACATCTAGTGCTGAGAAAGTTGCCGAAGCCAGACTTAAATTTCCACTTGGTACGAACAAAACTTCATGTAAAAGTTATTTGGATTTATGTCAATTTGAACATATTTTAATTGTCATTTCATCGAAGCAGGTGATTCAATTTTCAATATCTTTTCTTTTGCTTTACTTGTCCAGTTGCAAAATCACTCTTGGTTGATGGACCTGCAAAGTCCCATCAAATGTTCCTAGCCTACGACCGGTTCTCGCTTTTGGAACTTGAACCCCCCGGTGGTTCTTCAAGAGTTTGTGAATCATGTTTTTGGGTTTGTGATACTTCTTTGCCCATATACTTTGAATTTCCTACATAAAATCTTATGTTTTTTCTTCCTGAAGGTGGAGTTCTCTTCAAGGATTTCGTCGTTGGTGAGAGTATAAAGGCTGTGAGGCGGTGTTCTCTACCAAATATTAGTAATTGTGAAAAGCCAAAGTTGCCGGTGTGTTTCAATTCCCAAGGATTTCATATGCTTCAGCTTCTCCACATTATTCCGACTTGGACCCTCGTGTTGCTGGTGAATATGAATACCCTTTCTTCTATCTCTAGTGAACAAACTCATTGCCAGTTCTAAAACAGAGCAGCAACTTCATAGAAGCACCGCAATAGCAACATTTTGGTTTATTGTCTTCCCCTCATCGTTCTTACGTTTGTGCTGCAGAGTTACCTCTGAGGATTTTGCTCGAGAGGCTTGTCAAAGAATTACGAACCCAACTGGTAATAGTGTCATATTATAGACCTGCTTTAATGCCTGGTTGAAGAGCTGTTTGATGGCTTCTGCATGTAAAGTGACTTAATGTCTTGTTTTGGTCGGATTATATGGCTCTGCTTTACAGGTACTCCGATTTTTTACCATAGACAAGATCCGAGAACATGGAAGCAGAGACATATTTTACATCATTGACATCAATTACTTTCCTGGCAAGTGACTGTTGGGCTTTTTTCGAATGTTCAGTACATATAAAATATAGTGTTTAACACCTTTTTTGTTATAGAAAGCAGATACAGAGGCTGAGGTTGTATCTTGTTCTTCACTTGTAGGGTATGAAAAAATGCAGGATTATGAGGAGGTTTTTACAGATTTCTTCTTGAGTCTGGCGCAAGAGAAGCTTAAGAACATAAACTGTAAATGAGAGCTGAATAATTACAAGTGTGGTGTAAAGGTGGATGGATTCACATAACTGGTAACTCTTTACTGTAAGAGCAATGTGAAAATAATGTCTTCGTTTAGACTTTACAGTTGCTGCAGTGTACAGAAAATGCTTGATACTGTCAACTTCTAGAGAGAACGTTAGAGAGAATCGGTGTGACGGTTCTAGGATGGCAACAGAGAGGCTCGCTAATTCCTGTGGTGGTCAGAAACGATTTCCTCACAATCCTTATTTCAAAACATCCTCTTGAGATTTTCTAGACAACCAAGACTTAATTGAACAAACTAAGAGAGTAGGGGTGGATTGACAAATTAAAACAGCTTACCGTCGTAGGACCAAAAAGCTGTCGGTGCATGATTTCTCTGATGAGAACTCGGCCGCTACTGAGTCAGACATTGAGGAAACTTTCAAGATACTTGTGGTGGATCTGAAAAAACTCTCCAAAATAGGATTTTAAGGCTCTCAAGAAACATACGGTGGATCTGATTTTCTTCGCTCATTCTACCCAATCTGTCCGAAGATCTTTGCTTCAGGGAGGCTTGCCAATTCCTCTGGTGCTCATAAACGATTTCCTCACAATCCTTATTTGAAAACTTCGACGTGGAGTAGGAAATCAAAGAGACAAACAACGGTGAAGCATTGAGAAGGAGAAAAGAAGATGAAGCAAAATTGAAAGATTAAGAAGAGGTTGTTACTTTACCCCGAATCGACGATGGCACCGAGAGAGCAAGAAGGTTAGTCGATACCAATAAGGATGATGATTCCATCGGAGGAAAGAGGAAGATGGCACCGGAAGAGGGAGGATGGCACCAGGAGAGAGGAGGACGGCTTAAAACGGCTGAAAGAATGAGGAAGAAGGTTACTCTGGAGAAGATAAATAGTTCTAGGTAAATGTATCTAATTTCCCTCATTTATGAAATAATCAATTCAGCACGGTAAAACACTTTTCAGCAGTTTTGGGAAGCAGTTTTGGGAAGATAAAAAGGCGAAACCTTTCTAACATTTTTGTAATTTTTAATTTTAATAATAAAACAAAATAAAAACAAAATGCTGATGGTGGAGGCACGAGACTTTTTGGGATTGTTTTAGTATGTTCAAATCTACATTTAACTTTATTTTATAAAGTTTTATGCGAAAGGTCAATTCTTAGACCAAAGAATGAGCACATCGATGAAATTAATGATTTCCTATTGTCACAACTCCCTTGTCATGTTACAAAATACTTAAGCTCAGATATTATCGGAATTGGTAGTCCACCGACTACATATTGGATTTCTTTCTATCTAGTTGAGTACCTAAACTCTCTTGAGTTTCCTGGTTTTCTAAACATGTCGTTTCTATGGAAGTTGGTGCCCCAATAATGATGCTAAGAAATATCAACAAAAAAGAAGGTATTTTGTAATGGCACATGATTAGTTGTCACTCAACTAGCATCAGGAGTATTGGAAGAAGAGATTACGGGCATCAATGTTTGAAACAAGGTCCTCATACCAAGGATTATCCTATCTCCAAATGAATCAGGTCTTCTGTTCACTCTACGAAGGATGCAATTTCCAGTTCAATTGTACTATGCAATAATAATGAATAAAATTAAAGCTAAAGTTTGAAACAGACAGGTTTATATCTGTCCAAACTTGTATTAACCCACGAACAATTGTATGTTGCGCTTTCACGTGTAACTTCATCTAATGTACTGAAAATTTGGGATCCAAATAAGATGGGGACAGTAGAAATGTACACAATGAATATTGTTTACAAGGTAATATTTAGTGGCCTTTCTTATCCACCACGCAACACCGAAAATAGGTAAACACTTTTTATATTTTAAAATTTTATCATATTTACAAGATTAATTTACTATTGTTTTAATAAATCTTTTATAGTGTGGCATCTTATTGATAACAACATTCTTAGATAGTTTATGAACCCTTGGATCAAGTACATCATTAGTGTTAGAGTTAATTGATATTGCATTTCATCTGTTATGCAAATTTTGATAATACAAAAAAAACAAAGTTATTTTAGTTAAAGATGTTTACATTACTTTTTTTCATGTTTTTTTGCTTTTCTAAATTAATATGCTATGGAATTTTAAAATATTTATCCAAAATAAATATCATTTGATTTATAATTGTTACCACTCAAATTACCCTCTTAGTTATATCCCACGCAACACGCGAATATTTACCTAGTTATCGAAACTATCCGTTCCAATCCAAAATTCATCTCGAATTCGCCACATGTTTAGATTCAGATAATTATAAAATGAAACCCGTGTGTGTCGAATTCATGTTCCTTAATTTCAAAGACATATATTCACGGGTACTCGAATATAAATAAAATATTACGAAATTATGTTTATTTTCTCTCTCTATCGCTGCTGACTCTATGCATTGCTCTCCTCTCTTCGTCAACTCTATGCATCACTCTCCTTTTGTCATCAACTCTATCGTGCGTCGCTCTCCCCATGGACTCCATTCGTGCAACGTCTCCTTTTCCAGTCATGAAATCTTAGATCTTTGTTTCTTTGCAAAACCATTATTGTTGTCATTTATCTCTAATACATCCATCGCCATAGATACGTCTTTATAAAAATCTCATAGTGAGAGATTGCGTTTTTATCCAAATCTTCTTCTTGTTCTATTTGTTTATAAAATTTCTTCTCTATTTATGTTTTGTTCTTTATAAAAGTGGATTGAAGACCAGTATTGTTCATTTATTTTGCATGTATGTTAGGGTTCAGGTTCGAGTATTCGTAGATATTCGGTTTTATTATTCTTGTATTTGAGTTTTGGGGTACATGCCTTTCACGGGTTCGAGTTGGGGTACAAAATTTGTTCCCGTCCGTGTTCCGATTCGATTTTGGATACCTTGAAAATTTTGGGTACCGACCTGTGTCCACACCTATCATTGATGATAAATATTCGTTAAGCCATCAACTTATTCCATGAATTGTATCTAAAATGATCTTCGATCGATACTCCCTTTAAGTATTAGACAAGCTATCATTCCTCATTCTTTCTGATTTATTCACCAGCCTCTCTGATTGTCAAGCTTCCCTCCTCTGACGACGACAATGATGATGAAGAGGTCAACTCTGACAGGGTTACAACTGTTAAGGGCACCCTTTTGCTTAACATTTTGTTGGTTAGCATTGTTGCAAGTTTCACCTACGTAAGATATGTTTGTGATGACTAGATCAAATAGGTTTCCACTTCCATCGAAGGTAGGTTCTATAGTTTCAATTTTTTAAACATCTATAATGTTCGGTAATTAGACGAATGACAATCGATTCTATATTTTATATTCAAGGGGTCAATTGCTTTTTATCTTTTACTTACTTCCAATTGGATTGGTATTTTGAATATTGGTATGTTTTTTGATATGGGTTTCTTCACTTCGGTGTTAAGAATTAAAAAAAAAAGGTTAGGACATAAATAGGGAGGTCAAAATCAGAAGCAAAGAGATGAAGACGATTAAATCAGACGAAGATGATTAAATCATAGACATATGAAAAGAAAAAGACAAAATATGAGCTTATTTTTCATGGCCTCGGACAAGATGTAACAAGACAAGGACATGAATCGAAGAAGATTGGGTCTTTAAGATAAACAACAATACAAACACGACTAGATGACAAACATTGACCATTTTTTGACACTTTTCAATTCTTTGTTCGTTTCCATTAATAATTTAACATTGTGGCCAAGGTCCATACATGGCTTATAAAACACACTTGAATATGTTGATGTCTCCCAGTTATATAATGTTTTTGGTCTTCTAATGTTAAAATTGGAAAGTAAAGTGATCTAGGAATAGGAACTAACTGAGAAATTATCGGCTGAAAGGAACTATAAGAAAGTTAAAACAAAAAAAAAGATGAAACAATAAGAATAAGAACAAAACTCACAATCTCTCAAAAAAGTGTTTTGTTTGATGTTTTTCTCACTCAATCATCTATCTTTTCCTCAACTTCTACTCTTTGATTTAGTTCAGAACTCAAGAATAACTTGATGTGAATTATCGAAAAATCAAACTAAATCTTCAAGCTAAAAGTGTATAACATCGACACTAAGATAAGTATTTTTGACATTTTTCAATTATTTTTCATCTCCATTAATAGTTTAACATTGTGGCCAAGGTCCATACATGGCGCATAAAACACAAGTCTTAAACCCTAATTCTGTAGAACTTCAGTAAGTCTGGCTGAAGAACGCCGGTCGAATCCTACATTGCTCTTGTCGAACAATCAAGTCTTCTTCATGATCCATTTGTTTAGTTAATTCATTCAGATCGAGTGAGTCTTTGTTTGAGACGAGTCCCTTTAGCTCCTCTAGCTTCTTTCTCCTCTCAACATTTTCTCTTTGTAGGTGAATCTTATAGTCTTTACTCAGCTCCTTTTGACATCCCCATCCACTCCTTGGTTGTCTTTTTGCATGCACACATTCCTTAGCTTCTTTGTTCTAGCCCTCGTGATCGACCCTTGTATGATCCATGGTGAAACAACAACCTGATTTCATCACGCTGTCTAGGCAATTCTACTCTTGGGATTTAAGATATGCAATTCATGAAGTATTGTTATTATGGACTTATTGAATAGTTTCATAGTGTGAGGAACTCTAGCATAAATACAGTGAATACCAAGTCAAAAGGAAGGTTCAAACTATTGGTTAATTACGTTAGGATATTTGCTTGATGATGAAACGTAAAGCAAGATGATACGAACATATTTCTCTAAAATGATGCATATTAAAGTTATCTAGGAAAGGGAACTAACTGAGAAATCAATTAATGAAAAGGATTCATTGATCCATGTAGGGAGTATTCTATTAACCTTTGCGGTTTCACCTTATCAATTATAGCTTGATAATTATTTTGATAAGATGGTGTCTTAGTTCTGGTTTCATGCGAGGGACCAAAGTTTCGTTGTTGTGTGATCTCCGGTTAAGGTGTCATTACTAGCTAATGTAGTTTAGTATTTTGAAAATTGGATATAATTGATTAGATCAGTAACTAAAGTCGGAGTGAATTATTTTTTCTATGCTTTTGATTTTGGTCTTTCCTGATGTCACTTCCCTCTTTTTCAACTAAAATTCTGTTCTATGTTCTATTTAATTTATGTGATGGTTCTTCATATTCAAGTTACAAAACTAGAGATATGTTCATATTTCTGTGTTAAATGAATCTATTTTATTATCTAAGCGTCTCAAGAATGAGGAACAAAAAGGGTTTTATTCCTCTATGTTTTACCTTTTGAGAAGCGAGTAAAATTTTTATGGTTCTCTAATTGAGAGGAATCTTTTCGATAACAATCTTTGCAAATATGATATGTTCGATATTATTCTAAAATGAATTTTTTTGGTACTCCCAGACTAAAAAATTTTGGGCCTGATTGATTTGATCTAGTCTTAGGGTTCTATCACTTTGTTTTATATTTGGAAATCAATGGTTTTAATTTATCTCTTTCTGTTTTTTTTTTCATGGAGTTTCCTTTAGAGATTGTTTAAAAACATGGGAGGAAGAAGAAAAGGATTACTATTTTCTAAAGGACACGTTAAGAGGAGGAAAAGAGTTACCACGTAAAAAACAACATACACAAAAAGATCTTCTTTCAAGGACTTATTCAAAGATGATAAGAACTTGGTCATGGTTCCACCAAGGAGCATACGAGGGCCAATCACGAGGGCCAAAGTTAAAGAGCTATGGAATACTTACACTCAAATGAACGTGGAATGACAAAGCATGGATGCACGAGGACATCTAGAGGAGTTGAATCAAGAATATAAGGTTCACCTAAAAGGATAAAAAACTGAGAGGAGCAAGAAGATAGAGGAGCTAAAGGCACTCAGCTCGAGCAGAAATTTGCTTAATCCGAGCAAACCTGTAAGATATGAGAAGGCTAATGCACTGGTGTTCACTAACTTTTCAACAGTAGATCATAAGTAGTATGACGTCATTCGCTACGTCTAAGGTTTTCTACTCGTGCTGTAGTTGGAGTTTAGGACCTTCTTTCTTTGAAAAGATAAATTCTAGGTTCTCTTGTCGGGTTGCTAGTTGATTTTAGTTTATTTCTATCCATATAACAAAAGAACGTTGGTTAAAGATCATATCAAGTGGTATCGTAGCTCCATTCTTGCATTACCCTATCTTTATATATTCTAGTTAGTTTTAGATTGATTTAGTTTAGTTTGTTTTAATTTGATTATATCGTTAGGAAAAAATATAAAAGAAAAAAAGGAAGGACAAGAAAAGGAAAACAAAAAAGGAAGGAAGGAAAAGGAAAAGACAAAAAAGGAATAAAAAAGAAATGAAAAAGAAAAAAATAGGAAGAAAAAAGAAAAAAAAGGAAAAAAAAAGAAAATAGGAACACAACAAATAGGAAAAAGTCCTAGAAAGAAAATAGAAGTGTCCAGGAATTAGATTGAAAAACTTAGATATAGCGACGATATTCTAAACATGTAGTATGAAGATTTAGTCTAAAGTTTTTGGTAGTTAACTTTAAGTTTGTTCTTGAATTCTAAGCTAAATCTAAGAAGAGAAGCGAGGAAAATCCAGGCTAGCAAGTGAGAAAAAACTGAGCGAATTTTTTTTCCAGAGAGATTATGAACTTCGTTCATATTCTTTTTCTTTTAATTTTTCTATTTTAACGTTCTGATGTCTAGTATTAGAAACCCTCATAATGAACCACTAGTCGGTGAGGGAACTGTCTCGATGCAATTATTGATGGGTAAATTCGGGCGCATGAGGCAAAAATTCAACCAATGACTTGGTTTGATGGAGGAAACAACATGTGGGATTCATCCATTATAACCAGAGAGGAGATCAAACACATCTATTAATCCATGCCCCCTAAATGTGGATGAGGACGAGTATTTTGAGGTGTTTGACAAGGAGTATGAACATTCAATTTGGAACACCCAACACGCAGGAGATCAACTCGATGATGATCTGAGCAACATCAAGATAGAGATTCCTAGATTCATTAAGAGAAGTGATGCTGAAGCTTATATGGAATGGGAATGGTAGACAAAACTTGTTTTTGAATGCAATTAATACTCCAAACTCAATATGACAAAACTGGCAGCAATCAAGTTTAGCAACTATGCACTAGTGTGGTGGGATCAACTCGCGCTGTCTCAAAGGTGTCTTGGATAATTGTAGTCACCACTTGGGATGAGATGTGTATGATCATGCGCCATTGATTTATACCTTCTCACCATCATCGAGAGGTCAATCAAAGTTTAAGACGATTGGTACAAGGTAGTAGGAGCATCAAAAACTACTACAAGAAGATGAGTTCCTCATGAGACATGCCAATATAAATGAGTATCTCGAGGCCACCATGGATTGTTTTATTGGTGATGTTAATCCCGATATGCATGACCACATGTAAACTCATCTCTATGTGAATATGGAATATCTTCTTCATTTGGCCTTTTTAATCGAGAAACAACTCAAACGATAAGGAACGACAATTCATGAGCATGAGAGGTCATACACTAGCAGCAAGATTGAGCCAAAACCTGAGGCATCAAAACAAAAAACGCAAGGTACCCATGAAACCACTATGCAGAATCGTGACATTACATGCTTTAAATTCAAAGGTCATGGATAATACGCTAAGGATTGTTTGAACAAGAGGACTATGGTCATGCACATAGATAGGGGTTATGAGACTACATCGGATGAAGATGTGGAAACTAAGTTTTACGGAGTCGAATGAAAATGATAAGGAGTATGAAGCCACAAAGGTGAGTTTCTGGTTGTGCGGCAAGTCCTTAACCGCTTAACCCAAGCATGATAGGATTCAATCAAGCATGGGAAGACTCGACTGAGCATAGTTCTTGTTCGGAAGTATGTACGTAAGTTTTTGCGAAATTAGGGTTTAAGACTTACTGGCACTCGACTGAGCATTTGTGTCGGGCTTAGTTAAGTTGTCTTATTGTATTTAATTTCTATTATTTTTTTGTTTCTATAAGTAGATAACCCATTGCATGAAATTATTACGTAAGTTTATTATAAAGATTGTATTTTTTTTTCTAATCCTGTTACTTATTACACTTGCAAAGATACACTCTTAAAATCCCAGAAACGAGAATATCTACTAGACATTCGAAAGACACCACTCTAGCATCATGGTCTGTAAGTCTGTGAACATAATATTAAAACCACGCCTAAGAAAGAAGGATACTAAAAGGAGACCAGAGATTGTCAAAACAACCTTGACAATTCTTTGTGGAGAATTATTGTTTTCCATTGTCGCATGCTCTGGGTAAATCGATCTTACAAATAAGCTTTTTGAAAGACGAATGCTGAAAAACAAGTCCTGATGATTATCAAGGCGCTTTTGAATATTTTACATGCTCCTCAATGCTTCTATTATCTTTCCATAAAATATCTATACTAAAACAAATCTATATACAAAAAAAAAAGATAAAATGCTGAAACCTCAACAAACCACATCAACAAAGCCTAAGTTTTTAATCTTAGTTCAATTTAATAAGTTAATTGAAATGTTTCCCCTTGCACCACCGCACCACCTCATCATTCAACTAATTTTTTCTCTTATGTTTTTTAACATTATGTATTGAAGAGGATATGTCTCATGGGTTTAACGAGACAGTGGAGAATAAGACTCATGATGTGGATGAGAAGACAAAGGAGACAAAGAAGGTAGCTTGGGAGACAACGAAGAACAGTGCCAAAAGGTAATAGAGGTCGCCGTTGGTCCAGAAGATCTTTAGGTGTCTTATTAAACTAACTATGAACCTTTGCTCGACCTCGAAGATCTATAGGTGCGTTATTAAACTAACTATGATTCCAAATGAATGATGAAACTAACTATGAAAATGGACGAAAATACTATAACAAAATAGACGTTATTAAACTCCCCTAGACTTGAACCTTTGCTCGTCCTCGAGGCAAGACTAGAACTAAACACGAGAAGAGTTAGACAACAACCGGAAACTAGCACAATCAACTCGAAAAGTCAGTCACCCCTACGCAACAACGCGTCGCACAAACATAGATCTAAGCGCACCGAATTTAGACCCCTATCTACCGAAAGCCACTAACCGTGCAATCCTACACATATCCTAAGGTGGTTTCACTAACCCCTAGACAACATCCAGCGATCTCCATACCTATTCTAGTGCACAAACAGTTTGATACCATTCTTAAGACACTTATTATTCTTTTTGTTTTTTCTTTTTCTTTCTTTTTTTATTCTCTTTTTCTTCTTTTCGGTTTCCACACATTTTTTTGTATATTCGCACTCGGTTTCTAGGACGTCGCAATTGAAGAGGACAACCTTCTACTTAGACCCAGGTTGCCAATTGGCACACTCATAAGGTCTTGTAACTGTAGCGGAGTGAAGAGGTTGCGTCATTGCTGATTTTTTTCTTTTGATTAACTATTGTAGATATGCATCGATTCTAACCCTTACGACGTAGAAAAACCGCCTTGACCAACCACTTAGACCCGAACCATCAATGTTGATGCACTCATGGTAATGTAGGGCTGAAAAATTTAACGAACATAGTCTATTGACAGCGGAGTGTAAATGATTGAAACAAAACAAAAAGAATGGAAGGTATGCTCGGAGATATAAGTGCTTGGGATTGAAGCCTAAGCGGAAGAAAACAGCTATAGGCTATGGATTCATGAACAACCACTAACTAATTGATATTTAAAGGTATGTTTCAGCAAACCTAGACTTTTGTTCCCGATTCGAAAAAGTTGCACAAGGGTGACTAAAGTTTGAAATTTTTTGTACTAGATATCCGTCCGTCTAATCCTAATAAAACTACGTAAAAGCAAAAATAAAAGAAGAACTCAACATCTAAATCCTAATCACAGTCATAACATTCGAAGAATACCCCCCCAGACTTGAACAGAACACCGTCCCGATGTTTAAAACCTAAGAGAAGGACTAACATGCAAAAACTCGGGGAAAAATACGATAGATAGGAACGTGTGCACCTGATGCGTGATTGCTTTCCCGAGTTGATGCAGCTTGGCGTACGTTTCTTTCCTTATGTTGTGGATGATTTCGAAGTGGAAAACCTGTAACAAAAGTCACATAATCCGAAGGAGACAGTACGATACATCAGGGTTGTTGGTAGGAGCATGCTTGTGAAAAGGATAAGAGTCGAATTCTAAAAAAATAAATAAAACAAAATAACTAAAAGGATATGGGGCTCGGATTGTCTCCCAAGAAGCACTTGTTTAAGGTCACGAGCCTGACCAAGATGTTACTCATTAAGTTGACGTCCTCAACGTCGTTGTGTGTGTAGCATCTCGCGTGCATAGTGTGCTCGATTGGGTATAGAATGCGGATCAGTTGAGTTCCTTGCACAATCAGCCATGTCTTCCCTAAGATTGGACATGATGTTCTTTATGTTGGGGGCTAGATCATGCTGTCCAAATTTTGGTTGAGCTGTCCATAAGTCCGGTTGTGCACTCCATGAAACCGGTTAGGCGTTCGTCGCTTGTTTCCTTCAGCGTCTCTAGAAATTTTTGGTGCGTTAGCCTTTGTGGTGAAGGCTTCATCTTCACCTTGGGTGCCTTGTCAATGTTCCAATTGTGTACTGGAAGTTTGGTGTAACTTCTCGGCGTCTCGGGGTTGTTTATGTAATGATTTGCATCGCATTTAGCTCGGGTTGTGTGGAAGTCTCGGTCGGGGGTTGCTTCTTCTTTTTGTTGTCAAGCAGCTCGTTTGGTACCATATATAATCCTTCTCCATCTGCTATGAGAGTCACATCTAGGGAATCCATATTCCAAATTCCTCACGAACTTCCTTGGCTAAATTCTCAAAGACATCGTCGGGGAAGACAAAGTCGATAACGTACGGTTGCTCAAGTATGTTAATTAAGTTGAACTCTACTTCCACCTTGGGTTTCTTCTTATGCTCATCAATATCCATAGTCTTATCCGCTTCTGTGTTAGATTCTTCCCCTTTTTCAAATATTGAGGGAATTGGCTAATCCATCGTTTTCATGTGTTGACGTTGTGGGAACGACAATGAAGGTGGCCTCTGATCTGGTTTTACGTTTTTTTGGCTCCTCTTCCTCCTCGAGCTTCTTCTTAAGCTTGTTGACAGCCGTTTCCGCTACTGTAATATATGCTTCACCCCTTTCAGACATTGAAGAAGGCTGATCCACCGTCGTACAATTCCTTAAGAAAATTTCGTTGACATGCTCACGAGTATTTGTTTCCGATCTTCCCGGTAGAACTCCTTGTCGTTCGGAGGAATTTGCAGCGAGTTGTGCAATTTGATTGTCTAAGATTTTTTGGTGCGTTTCGAGTTCTATAGCCTCCTTCTTTACATATCCATAGACCGCT
The DNA here is from genome assembly GCA_036759665.1 of Gynandropsis gynandra. Lineage (NCBI taxonomy): Eukaryota > Viridiplantae > Streptophyta > Magnoliopsida > Brassicales > Cleomaceae > Gynandropsis > Gynandropsis gynandra. The sequence goes on along the minus strand of CM071864.1, from coordinate 34,418,025 downwards.
CTTATCTCTTTTAGTATGGCGTACTTGTTTTCCTCTCCTTGTAAGATTTGATCGAGCATAGACATAATATCGGTGTTAGCTTCTTGCTGCGGACATGGGGGTGCATATGATTGATAATTCTGATTTTGGGGTTGCGTCCATGGATGAAAGTTCTGGCTTCATTGCATCGCTTGTGGCTAAATATCCCAATAGATGTTGCACATTGAACACATCGTCGGACTTCCTATACGGGAAAAACGGGTAATCGCTCCATCCGTGATTCCTATATGGGAAGTTCACTTCATCATACCCCCAAACTTCTTGTTCCAATGATTGATTTGACTCAAAAAGAAAGAAAACAAAAGCAAAAATATATACGAAAAACAAATAAAGACTCCGGAAAAGACTATGTCCTAATCCAAAAGTATCCTAACTCTAAAGACTTAATCAATTCCCCGAAAACGGCGCCGAAAACTTGATGTGGACCTACTCGGACATGAACATAGAAAATGAAACACAAAAGATAACTATATTCAACATGAATAACGAATGAGATTCCTCCCTATTCTATTCTTGACGTCTTCAACAGCTCCTCCCCGCTACGGCTTCGTCGCTCCGTCCTTGCCCTCGTGTGTGCGTTCTGCTCCTTCTCTCTCTCTCTACGTGTGCTCTATTTTTCTCTCTATCTTTCTGTACGAATTGGGCTGCTGAAGCTCTCCCCTTTTAGCCCTCTTTCTCCTCTATCCTTTCCTCTAAATTTTCCTCTTTGGCCGTCCTGTTTCTTTCCTCTCTAGTGGCTGGAATTTCCTATTTCTTACAGCAGCTGCAGTTTTTCTTTTCCGAGTTTTTCCATCTCTTGTTTTTCCATTCTTGTGTAATTGTCAATGTTTCCTCTTTATTTTCCAGCCATGTAGCCCCATTCCTCTTCTCTAACCATATTTCATTTTTGTTTAAGCAGCCAGCATGTTCCTTTTCTTGTTTTGCTAAATTTCCTTTTTGGCTAGTTTCCATTTTCTCGGTTTCTATTTTCTTCAGCAGCTTGTATTTCTTTTTCTTCATGTGAATCAACGATTTCCTTTTCCTTTTTCTTCTTTTTCCTATTTGTTTTTCTGCCTTCTTTCTTGTTCTTGCAATTCCATTAATTGTTCCAGCAACCATTTCCATTTTCTATCTTTGACGGTTGCAGTTTCAAATTCTCGTGTAGGCGGCAATCTTTCCCTTTCGGTGTAGGCGGTTGGAAGTTTACGTTTTGTTCCAGCAACTTGCTTCTATTTTATGTAAACCATGTTTCCTTTTCAAGCTCCAATCGTGCTCTTCTTACTTTTGTTCTAGCAACCGAAATTTTCCATTGTTGTTCCAACCACCAAAAGTTTCCATTTTTGTAAGCGGCCATTGTTTCCATTTTTTTGTAAGCGGCCATTGCTTCCATTTCTTTATGATTCTTTGGATGCTGACCGTGCATAGCTGATAGGAGAGTGATTTGCTTAGTTTTTCTTCATTTACTCGTGTCTGTATCCCGATATCTCCACTCACTGCAAAACATGAGAAAACGATGAAAGAGGACTAAGTGATGCGGAATGCTTGGTAAAATCTAAATGAATGATAAAACTAATTATGAAAATAGACGAAAATACTATAACAAAATAGGCATTATCAGAAACAACGTGGAATAAAACCAATGGTGGGAAAAGAGCACACACGAAACACTTACCCTAATGGTTGATCGTTGCGAGATGTGCTTCGGCTTGTAGTATACTCGGATGTTGGTAATGGTCATGGGACCATCATCCTTCTTTCTCTTCTTAGGATGGGTCGCGTCTGCCTTTCTCTCCTTTGGACGGGTCGCGTCCTTTTCCTTCGATTCAACACGGGTTGTGTCCTCCTCAGAACGGATCGCATCCTGCTCAGAACGGGTCGCATCCTCTTCCCTCGCAATGGCACGGGTTGTGTCTTCCTTTCTTGCCCTAGCTCGAGTAACGAGACCTTTTTGTACTACTGAGGCATCCTCTTCATGCTCAGAATCTTCGACGCTGTCCATGATCATATCATCTATTCTCCAAGAATGGCTCTGGATGAATTCTTCGGTTTCTCGATGTCCTCCCTTCAGCCCTCCTTAGGCTTCAGCCGTATGGTCTCTCCTCTCTCCTTTTCTTCTTTTAGAATATTCTCCTTTCCTTTTAAAAATTGATGTTTGTTCATTCTTCTTTCGAGTGGTGTACCGATTCTCGTTGCTTTCGCTTTGGTAATTTCCTCTATGCCCGACCGTGCAAAGCAACTAACCCGACCGTCTACTTTCCTAAAAAGGGTAAGCCCCCAGGCATTGGAGCTGCCTAGGCCGTGCAACACATTCGGGACATTTTATGGTTAGTAAGCCCAATCGTGCTAGTCGTGCTGCCCGGTCGTGCTGTGGGTATCACTTCAATCATGTCGTGCTTCAGGAACTGCTCGGCTGTGCTGCTCTTCATTTCAACCCGTTCGTGCTACTTGATTTGCTCGACCGTGCTGTGGACTTCACCTCAACCCGGTCGTGTTGCATAATTTGCTAGACCGTACTGCGTTCTTTACGTCAATCCGACCATGCTACTTAGTGTGTTGGGCCGGGTGTTCTCCTTCCATTCACCTAGGTCGTGCAGCTGGATGTGCTCAGTCGTGCTCGCTTCACAATTTGGTCACGCTTTCAGGTATGTTTGCCTCATTTGCTTGTGTATGCTTCAGACTTCTTCCTTTCCTGCACAACACGAGAAATGATAAAAGAAGCCCTTAATTATTTTTTATATGTCGGTTAAGTTCAAGAATAATAACAAAACTAAACCTAGGAAGGATGAAAAGACTAAGACAGTTTAGGCGTTATCAAACTCCCCCAGACTTGAACCTTTGCTCGTCTTCGAGGAAAACTAGAGTTGAGTACAAGAAGAGTCAAATAACAACCGGATACTAGCACAAATACTTCGATGAATCAGCCATAATGCACAACAACACGTCACACTAATATTTCCTATGCATACCTAGTTCGGACTTTTATCGACCAAAAGTCACGAGTCATGCAATCCTACGCATAAACTTAGTTCATTTCACTAACCAGTAGACGCATCCAAATGATCTCCATACCAATTCACCAATGCCTATGTGTGATATCATTACAATCGTTTTCTCGTTCTTTTCTCCTTTATTTTTTTCGGTTTCCACAATTTTTTTTTGAAAATCCGCTTTTGGTTTCTAGGACAACGGAGTCGAAGAGGACAAATTTCTATTTAGACAAATTTCTATTTTCTTATAACCTTAGCGGAGTTAAGAGGTTGCGTCATTGAAGAATTTTTTAGACCAAACCATTGAGATCACGCATCAACTCTAACCTTTGGATGTAGAAAAGCGCCTCAACCAACCACTTAGACCCGAACCATCGAGATCGATGCACTCATGTCAATGTAAAGCTGAAATAGTTAGAAACTTTATTCTATTGATAGTGGTGTATATGCATGTGGAATTATGAAATCGAATAATCGGTAAAGAATGAACGGTAAAAGGTATCCGACATTGCAAGAATGAACGCTATACACGGAGATATAGATACTTGGGACTTAAACATAGGGGGTGAACTGCAACTATAAAACATGGATTCATGCACAACTACTAGATTAATCAATATCTAAGAGCCTTTCTTAGCAAACCTAGGCTATTGTTCCCGATCGAAAATGTTGCACAAAACTGGAGAAAGTTAGAAATTTTATACCAGATATTCGTCCATCTAATCCTAAAGAAAGTAACGAAAATGTTAAAATAAACAGAAAAAACTCAGCGTCTAATCGTAATCACAAACATGTCACTCGAAGAGTTCTTCCACCAGACTTAAACATATCACTGTATTGGTGTTCAAAACCTATGAGAGAAACTTGCATACCAAGACACATGAAAAGAAAGTTAAAACATGTGCACCTTGTGTATTCTTGATGTCCCGAGATGGTGGTGCAGCTAGATGTTGTACGCGTATCCTCTATTATGGATGATATCAGAATGGAGAACCTGTAAAAAAGAATCACACAATCCGAAAAGAGAGAATACGATACATGATCGTTTCATTTTCATACATATTTCATGTACGATTTTCGAGATTTTTATGATATAGATACGATGATTACCTATGATTTTGTATCTATTTTACTCATTTTCGTGTCCTTACAGGTTGTAATGCAAATTCGGTTCATTTCGGAGCTAAAGGATGTAAACGAGACAAAGTACGAACATCGAAGATCATCACCGAACAAACGGGACGAGAATCGGCGAGGAATAACATAACCCACATGGGGCATTCACCTAGTCCACGCGGGGCTTGACCCCCAGCAACTTCAGCACGAGTCGGGGAGGTCATTAGCATGCATGGACATTAAGTGAAGCTTCAGCCCGCGCGGGGCACACCTCAGCCCGTGCGGGGCCTAGTTCCAGTGAACACAACACAACAAGGGAGGCCGCGGGGCACACACTCTAGCCCGCGCGGGTCGCGTCCGTCACCTGCAAAAACCAGAAAAGGAAACTTGTCTAAACACGAAAAGGAACTTGTTAATTACATATACAAAGAGGAAAATGACATTAGAGAAGAGGGATAAGAGATATTTTTCTGGAGAAAAGAATGGAAACGTTTCCCAACTTAATAAAGAATGGAAAACACACGAAAAAGGAAAAAACGGTGGCTGCTGCTAAAAAGGAAAAAGGAGTGAACGACCAAAAGGAAAAACGAGAAGGAAAGGAAAGAAAAGAAGAAGGAAAGGCAAGCAGAGGAGCTAGGGGTTTAAAGATTCAGTTAGTTTTCAGAATTCATACGGGAGAGGGAGGAGAGAGAGTAGAGAGAGAATCGGAGAAGAAGAACACTCTTGCGGAGGAGACATTCAAGGGGCATTGAAGATCAAATCAGGACTTCGGTCTCTTTTGGTTTTTATGTTGTCTTAACTTTCTACTTCGATTATGTTTTCTTTTGGTTGCATGAGCGAGTAGTCGTTTTGTTCTAGGAGAACAGATTAGCCTTTGGCTATCCCAAAACCGCTTTTTATTTATCTTTGAATGCAATTTCCCATTTTCGTTTGTCTATTCTTTGTCTGAGTGCTTGAATGACTTGTATTTGTGAAGGCTAAGTAGATGCATGTGTTAGGGATTAGGAGAAGGACCTAAAGGAGAATTCTAGTCCTAGAAGATCAGGTTTAGAACAACCGAGGCTAGGCCACGAAAGTAAGGTAGCAACAGTTGAGGGTAAAAGGGATGAATCATAGGGGTTTAGCTTAAGGTGTCAGCCAAGAAAATATGGGATAACTTGACTAGATCACATGTCTATGACTTGAGAGAGGGTAGATATTATATTAGGATCGTCTGTCTTAGATAACTTGATCGGGATTGCATGATTAGATAGGTTGATTGTTTGTTTCGGTAGTCTTTTGGTGAAACCGGATTCCTAGAACGTTTGTCTGACTGTTAAGAACTCGTAGTTTATTTTTTAAGTATTTCAATCTTAAAACCAATATTCGTTCGTTGCAAGTCTGATTCATACTTTGAATTTAGTTTGTGTTGCGTAGTCCCTGTGAGATCGACACCTAAAGTACTACACACGTGCCGTGCACTTGCGCGTAGTGTAGGTTAATATTTTTTTTAACTTTGAATACACATCAAGTTTTTGGCGCCGTTTCCGGGGACTATTGTCAACACGTCTTAGATTCGAGCCTAGAGTCATACTTGTTTTGTTTTCTTTTATTTCGTTCTTTCTACCTAAATTGTTTTTATTTGTCCTTTACAGAGCTTTCAGATCGACGAGAGATGGATAATCCGAACAAGCACGGACATATGCAACAACAGCAACTCGCACCGCGTAAACCAGATGCTCCTTCACCACGTCGCCTTAGAGATTACGTCGTGCCAAACATGAAAAACGTGTAAACAGCCATACAAATGCGTGCTGTTGCTAGAGAACAGTTCGAAATTAAGCTGGCGATGATCAACATGCTTTATAAGAAGCAATTAATGGGTGGAAACTACGAGGATCCCCATCAGCACCTCATAGACTTCCTAGAGCTTTCCGGTACGTTCGAGATACACAGAGTCTCGGAGGACGCGATCTTACTGCGTCTTTTCCCATTCTCAATTGGGGGAGGAGCAAAAACTTGGCTGCAATCGCTTTCTGTTGGTTTAATCACGACTTGGGACCATCTCTGCAAATTGTTCCTCTCACGATTCTTTCGTCCGAGCAAGACGATTCAGATGAGGGGAGAAATCACGACGTTTCAATGCAGAGATGGAGAAACGTTGTTTGAAGCGTGGGGCAGATTTAAAGATCTTCTACAGATGTTTCCACACCATGGTCTCGCGCAGTGGTATCTTATCCAAACTTTCTATAATGGAATTTCAAACGAACACCGAACGACGTCGGATAACGCTGCTAGAGGATCGTTTATGGATCTGAGCGTTGAGGAGGCATACGAGCTGATCGATAACCTCACCATGAACCACACCATGTGGTCAACACCGAGAGGTATGCCTAACAGAACTCGAGGTTTATATGAGCCAAATCAGAGCAGAGCAACGGGCAATGGAGCAAATGCCATGTACTGCGTGAATTGCAAAGACACAGAACTCATGGCTTATCAATGCACGCTGCAAGAGAACGTGGAATACATGAATTATGTCAGCAGCAAGGAAACACGCAATTCGGGAATACCTACGACCCGAATTGGAGGAACCACCCGAACTTATCATAACGAACGACTCAACCGATGAAGTATACGGGATTTCAGCAACCACAACAGCCATACCAGCAAAATAATCAGCAATTTCAGAATGCTCAACAAGTTCCGCAAGCTCCTCAACCTCCTCAAGCCCTTTCATCGAACCTTGAGGCGGTAATGCTTGAATTTATCAAGGAGCAAAGGCAGCAACAATCGAGTCAAGCCAAATTCAATGTGGATGTGGGGACAGCGATTAGCGAGCTCAAAACTCATATGGAATCCTTGAGCAACCATATGATGAGTTTAAAGAACTCCATAGCACAGCAAGCTGCCTCATCCTCTAGAAATCCCGGACAGCTTCTAGGTAAACCCGACTTAAACCCGAGAGAGTACGTTAATGCTATTTCCGTGTGCAACACTGATATGATCGAGCGCTCGCCCTCTAAAGAGCAAGACCAAGCTGCTGGAACGTCCATGAAAAAAAGACAAAGGTAAGATTGAGATTATGGAAGGAGTCGAACCAGATTTGGATGAACCATACGTTGCTCCACCGGCGTACTAACCTCCTATACCGTTTCCTCAACGGTTGGTGGGCAGCAAGAACGAAGAGAGAGTGCAGATTCGTAGAGGGTCTCAAGAAGCTTGACATCAACATCCCATTCGTGGAAGCCCTCCAAAAGATGCCTAATCACGCCAAACTCATCAAAGAGGTTCTTCCTAAAGAGAGGCATATCGAAGAGAACGAGACAGTAGCACTCAACGAGGAATGCAGTGCAATTCTTCAAAACACGCTGCCCCAAAAGTTGAAGGACCCCGGAAGCTTCTCCATTCCATGCACAGTAGGTAATCTTGACATTGACAATGCTTTGTGTTATTTCAGAGCAATCGTGTGCATCATGCCACACTCGGTTTTCAAGCGGATGGACTTCGGGAATCTCAAACCTACAAAGATGTGTCTACGCCTCGCGGATTATTCGGTAAGATATCCGGTGGAAATGAGTGAAAATGTTCCCACCATGCTGGGTAAGCTTTGTATACCCACTGACTTTGTTGTACTTGATATTGATGAGGATGCTAGGATACCTATTATTCTTGGTAAACCTTTCTTAGCTACTGTAGCTGCCATGATAGACGTACAATAAGGCAAGCTTTTCTTATGTGTCGGAGAAGAGATGATCGAATTCAACCTCTCCAGCCCCATGAACGGACCCTTATCCAAGGAGTCTTGCCTTAGAGTGGATTCGCCGGACGAGTTAGCAAAAGACACGTATGATCAAGTAAGTGCTTCTGATCCTGTTGTACGATATTTAACACGAGTTTGCGATAATGCAGCATTTACGGACGAAGGAGCCAAGCTGTACACGAAATTCATGAGTGCTATTACAGCACTAGGAGACTTCCCACGTGAGGAGATACCAAACGAAATGCACGCTGGTTTTGCAGTGGAGAAGACGTCCAAAATTGAGCCCGAGCCACCTTCTTCTTTTCGGTATGAGTACGTTGAATGCGATAAAATATATCCTGTTGTTATGAATGCTAACTTGAGTGTAGATGAGATGAGAAAACAACCCACCCGCGTAAAGAAGCGTAGTAAAGTCAGCTCTTCAATATGTATGCACAAAAATTATACGGAAGACTGCCAGGAACCTTCCACCGAAACTCAAAGGAGGCTGCACCCACTTGCAAAAGGAAATGGAAAAAGACATCATAAAACTTTTCGATGCAGATACCATTTATCCAACCTCGGGCAGCGAACGAGTGAATCCCGTGCATGATGTGCCAAAGAAAGAAGCAGTGACTAAGGGATGGCACGACAAAAGACCCTACCTCATGACTTCCAAATAGGTGATTTAGTTCTACTTTTCAATTCTCGTCCTAAGCTTTTCTCGGGCAACTGATGCGTAACAGAGTTAAATAAATAACCTAAACTACCCGCAAGTGCACGGCACGTGTGTAGTATTTTAGGTGTCGATCCCACAGAGACTACGCAACACTATCTAAACTCGAACTACGAATCAAACTTGCTAACGAACGAATATGGATGAAGAATGAAATATTGAAAGTAAATAAATGAGTTGGTTCTTAACGATAGGACAAACGTTCTAGGAATCCAGTTTCACCACAAGACTACCGAAACCGACAATCAATCCATCTATCATGCAATCCCAGTTAAAGCTATCTAAGGCAGACGATCCTAATATGATATCTACCCTCTCTTGAGGCATAAACACATGATCTAGATAAGTTGCCCCCTACTTTCGTGGCTGACACCTTGAACTAAACCCATAGGCTCTGTGATTCATCCGTTTCACCCTCAACCGTGCTACCCTACTTTCGTGGGCTAACCTTGGTTGTTCTAAACCTGATTTTCTAGGACTAGAATTCTCCTTTCGGTCCTTTTCCTAATCCCTAACGCATGCATCTACGTGGCCTTTGTAAACACAAGTCAATTAAGCGCTCAGATAGAGAATAGATAAACTAAAACGGGAAGATGCATTCAAAGATAAATAGAAAGTGGTTCCGGGATAGCCAAGGGCTAATCCCTTCTCCTAGAACAAACAAACTACTCGCTCATGCGTCTCTAAACAAACATAAACGAAATAGAAAGTCTAAGGAACATGAAAACCAAGCGAAACCGAAGTGTCGGGTTGATCTCCAATGCTCCTTGCTTGCCTTCTCGCAAGAATTCTTCTCCAATCACGAACTGAACTAATTGTTCCTTCTAATGTCGTCCTATGCCTCCTTTTATGCCTCCTAAGTTGGTCTAATTGTTTCCTTAATCTCCCCCACAAGTTCCCTTTTGTTTTAAGTTAATTTTACTTAACTTAGCTGGTTACTCGGGTCGCGACCCGCTCGGGCGCTGAATGTGCCCGCTCGGGTGCGGCTAGGGCAGAACGCGCGAATCATGGCCTGCAATGGATGCCCGATCGGGCATGGCGTGAGCTCGCTCGGGTATAGGGCAGCTAGTCGGGCATTTTCTTGCCCGAGTCGTGCATGAATTGTGCACCAAATTTGCCGTAGCTTTTGCCCGATCGTGCATGAGTTGTGCCCGACCGGGTGGAGGCTCTTC
>CM071864.1:34384338-34400288 GCA_036759665.1 Gynandropsis gynandra | reverse complement strand
ATAAAATCTAAATAAAAATAAAAATTAATAATTGAAGACATATAAATGAAACAAACTTTAAGGAAGAATTAAAAAAATAAATTATATATAATTAATGGATAATAGAAATAACAACATCTGAGAATTTATTTTTATACCTAAAAAAATGAAAAAAAAAACATTTATTTGTTATTAGTGATAGTAATAACAACAAATAATAGAATTTATAAGCTATAAAAATTAAAATAAAAAATATATATGTGATATTACCTGATATGTATATATATATATATATAAAAGAAATTTTAATGTTTCTTTGTGAAACATATATGATATGTATCATATATGACAAATAATAACTTCTTAAAATTTACGTATGAGTAAAATTTAACTATTAGTTACAAATATGGAAGTTATTATCAATAACTATAAAGATGAAAATTGTTTTTTGAAACCTTCCCACTCTAAAATTTAAGTGGGAAGTTACAATTTAACTAAAAGCTCATTTTTATAAAATATGTAATCTAAAATAAATAGAAATAAACAATATATATATATAGATATTTTTTTTAAAACAAAGTGATATTAATATCGATTTAATTAATTAAAATTAAATAACATTTTGTCAATTTTAGGTCAAAATTTGTTATATAATTATAATTTTAAAATTTTAAAATTAGAATTATTTATTACATAATTAATTTCATTCAATTTTTAAATATAAAATATTTTTTAAATATAGCACACGAAAAAATAAATAATTTAATATATATTTAAGTTTTCAACCGATTTAAATTTTTTTACATAATTTACTTGATTTTATGCTTGATTTATTGGAAATTAGTTTTTGCAAGTGATTTATTTTACACCGTATACCAATATTTTAAAAGTTAAGATATACGAAAACATTTTAAACAATTATAATTAAAATATGAATTATAGAGAAACATGGAAATTAATTTTTTTAATAATCTTATAATTTAATATTACAAAAAAAGGTTAAAACAACAAAAGAATAAATAGATTCATATGCATTGAAGATATATGTAATTGAATTATAATAAATTAAAAACAACAAAAGAATAAATATTTTGATAGAATATTAATAGCTATAAATATGGAATTTGTTTTTTTGAAATCTTCCCACTCTAAAATTTAAATGGGAAGTTATAATTTAATTTTGATAATTAAAATATTTTTTTTATAAAATATGTAATTAAAAACAAAAAAAGATATTAATAGTTATAAACGTGAAAATTGTTTTTCGAAACCTTTCCACTCTAACATTACTAAAATATAAGTGAAAAGTTATAAAATAACATAAATGATATTTTAAATTTATAATAATTAAAAAATCATTTTATATAAAATTTATAATGTAAAATAATAGATATAATTAATATATATATATATAAATATTAAAATAAAATGAGGTTAATATCAAATTTAATTCACTAAAATTAAATATTTTTTTGTTTAATTTTAACATATGAATTATTTATTACATAATTAAATTGATTCAATATTTTTACATTAAAATATTTTTAATGCTTATTTGAATAATGAATATAACACACATAAAAATAAATAAATTTATATATATATATATAAGTTTTCATCCAAATGAATTTTTACATAACTTATTTGATTCTAAATTTTTACAATAAAATAATTTTATTTAATATTTTGTATTAATTAATACATATAATAATAAATTATAGTAATCCGAATTAATAGTAACTAAAATTATAATAATTATTCATATATATTATTTATTTTTTTACTTTCCAACTTTAATAAATTAATTAAAATTCAAAAATTATAATAAAAAAAAATTATCTGAATAAATGAGAATAAATTTTTATTATATTTATGATAATTAATTTAACATATAAATAATTAAAACTTTCCCAATTTAAAATTTGCACAATTTTTTCTAAAATTTAATGTTAATTCTATTAATATTAGCTTTTATTAAATAAAATTAGATAACATTTTAAAAAAAATTATACAATGATTTCATATATTTTTAAGTTATAATATATAAACTAAAATTTTAAATTAGTAATAATTTATTGAGTATTTATAAAATATAATAATAATAAAATAATCTAAATGAAAATAATGTTATCTAATCAAAATATAAATTTAAAATTGTAAATAATTTTTATATACTTAGTACTATAAAAATTATTTATATATAGTTTTTAACATTACTATCTTCATAATTTGATAAATAAATATGATAAATTTATTTAAAAATATTTAGTTTTTATATTTAATCATTATTTTTTTTGAAATCATAAATAAATTTTAAAATTAATTTTTATATATTAATAGAAATAATAGTGTCGAAAATTCTTATAAATAATTCTAATATAAAATTTTTTAGATTAATATTTGAATTATTTATTAAATAATGAATTTCATTCTATATTTTTACAATAAATATTTGGAAAGTGAACACGAAGAATAACACGAGAATAATCTCTATTTTACAATAAATATATATATCATCAAATTCATTATGTATAAATAATTTCTTTCTTTAAAATAAATATTTGAAGCGTAGTAATAGATTATTACTGATTGTCATACTTATTTTATAGTTACTTAGAATTCTAACTTTTATTTTACAATTTTTTTCTGAGTATTCCAATATATTTGATTGATAACACTTGAAGAACCACTATTTCAATTATAAAATAAAAAATAATTAGTTAAAAAAATATTAATGAAAGAAACAAATAGAATTTATAATTATTAAAATACTTACTTTAAATTTGCAAAATTTACACACCAAGAATACCGTAAATTTTTTTTTTTGTTGTTGAAGTAAATTTATGAGAGAATGGAGATATATAAAAAAATAATAAATGGAAGTTACAGTGCTTTTACGGGGGAAATTAATTTTTAAACTAAAAGTGAGGAGTTATTGGTATTTGTGGAAGTTAAACTAAATTAATAATTAAATTATAAATTTATTGTTAGGTTTTAAACTTTCATTCAATTTTAAATTTATATTCTTAAATAATTTATAATAATAAAATAATTTTAAAATTTTAAATTGGTTTTAGTGGAAGTTAAACTAATTAACAATTAAATTATTTATTTATTATTATAAAAAGTAAAAGGATCTAATACTAATTTAAAGAATATTGAAAATAAAATTAAATGATTTTGAAATTATAATATTAAACATTTTATAATAAAAAATTAAATTAAACTTAAGTTAAACATAATTACAAATAAATAAAATAATTTTTATATTAAATTTTTTTGTTGTTTAATTAAATAATCAAATAATGTTTGTACGATTGTTTAAAGAAAAATAATTATATTTGTTGAATAATCTTTAAATTTAACGATTTTAAAATAAAATATTTAAATTTAAATTTAATTTTATTTAATTTTAATTTTAAAATAAAATATTTAAATTTTTTTAAGATTTTCTTTTTGTTTTAGTAATATTAAGATTTTAGAAATAATTATTCAAAATAAGTTAATTATTAAAAATAATTTTAGAAATATTTATTTAATTATTTAAAAAATATTAGAAGAATTGTATATATATATATAAATGATTTATAGCTATGAAAACGTAAATGATTTCAATTTTGTGTAAATAATTTTCCAAATAACATTAAATATTTTAAAATTATATTCTTAAATGTTTTATAATAATAAAATAAAATTAAAGTAAAATAAAATATGGAATACGATTATATTATTTAAGTTAATTATTATTATTGGATAATCAAAAATTATATTAAATTTTAGAAATAATTATTTCAAAATAAATTTAATATTAATTATTTTATAATTGGATGCAACAAAATATCATATTAAAAATATCTTTTGATTTTATTTATATTTAAATTAAAAGTTGTTTAGAGAAAATATAGTTATATTTGTTAAATAATATTTAAATTAAATTATTTTAAAATAAATTATTTTAAAAAACAAAAATTAATTTTTTGTTTAACTTTCTCTCTTTGGTTTTTGTTTTAGTAATATTAAGATTTTGTGGTTGGGTTGCCTAGGACTAAGAATGGTAAAGATTCAATTTTCGTGGTGGTCGATAGGTTCTAAGAAATGGCGCATTCCATAGAATGTCAAAAGACTGATGATGCATTGCATGTAGCTGAACTTTTCTTTAAGGAGGTAGTCTGTTTGCATGGCATGCCTAGCACAATAGTTTCCGATAGGGATACTAAATTTCTTAGCTATTTCTCGAAGACCTTGTGGTCCAAGTTAGGAACGAAATTGTTATTCTCTACGACTTGTCATCCACAAACCGATGGTCAAACCGAAGTAGTATATCGAACCCTAGGAACTTAATTACGTGCATTGTTTGGAAGAATTTAAAAACTTGAGAAGAATGCTTACCACATGCTGAATTTGCTTACAACCATGTTGTTCATTCTGCTTCCAAGTTTTCTCCTTTTGAAATTGTGTACAGGTTCAATTCTGCTCCACCATTGGATCTGATGCCTTAGCCATCAAGCAATCGAGTTAGTCTGGACAGAGAAAGAAAAGGCCAAGATGGTCAAGCAGATTCATGAAAAGGCGAGGAAGAACATAGAGGAGAAGACCAAGCTTTATGTGAAACAGGTGAACAATTGACGAAAACAACTGACTTTCGAGCCCGGTGACCATGTTTGGGTTCATCTATGAAAGGAACGATTCCCGAACGAACGGAAGTCAAAACTTATGCCCCGCATTGAAAACCCATTCACAGTAACCAAGAGAATCAGCAACAACGCCTACCAACTCGATTTGCAAGGTAAGTACAATGTGAGTTCTAGCTTTAATGTTACTGACTTGGTTCCTTTTGTCGCAGATCAAGCGGATTTGAGGGCAAATCAATTTCAACTAAAGGGCATGATATGATCCCGGACAACGTCAAGGGCGCGACCTATAATGCAGAGGAGGACGCGACCTACAACGCTGAAGAAGAGGCAACCTGCGCGACCCGAGACGCGAGTTGCGCGACCCAAGACACAACCAGTACGATCTGAGACGCGACTTGCACTACCCGAGACACAACTAGCGCGACCTGAGACGCGACCTGCGAGAAGGAAGACTCTTCCCGAGTTAAACAAAAGGGGGACGCGACTCGACGGAAGGACGTTGGTCCTGTAACCCAAGCTAGGGCTAGGGAGGAGGAAGCCTTGACCTACCAGCTGGTCATGTGACCCGAGCCAAAGCTACGAACCTTGAGGAAGCAATCATCGGGATCCTCGTGGCCGCCCACGTTCAAGACGAGTATTTAAGTCCACGTGAAGTCACTAACATACGTATCATTCTTCCAGCCCAACTCGAAACGGTTAATAATTGGGTAAAGTGACCCGTGTGTACTCTTTTCCCTTTGTTGGTTTTGCCCCACGGGGTTTTCCACCGACGGGTTTTTAACGAGGTCGCGAATAACTTTTACGTGACCTAATTATTAACTCGAGGGTTTCAAGACAAGTCTGGAACCCAACGGCACATCTTACAACTTGTCATTAACGCTTAGTTATTTTCTAGACTATTAAATTGTTGCCTTGCATGGTGATTAGCATTTAACACTACATTTATGTGTTTGCATGGCCTTCTTGCTTATTATGGCCGTCCATGTGTAAGATCCTTAGACAATATTGAATTTGAAATTTTATCTTTGATTTTCCTTTGTGAAATCATCCTTTGTTGGTGCGTAATATCCAGCAACCCGTTCGTGTGTCATATTCAATGTTCGTTCGTTCTTCGTTAGTGCGTAATATCCTTCGAAGATGGGTCGGTGAATCGAGAGCCCTTCCGCAACTCTCGTGTGACCAATCGTTCCACCCACCTTGTGCAATTCGTTGCAGCAAGGTCTATCCATCCGACCTTTAATCTAGAGCATCGTTCCAACGGGATCGCGTCAAGTGCTCTAGGGGATCGCGTCAACAAGTCTTCAACCAAGATCAATTATATGTCGCCCTATCACGTGTTCTTTCAGCGCAGGGTTGAAAATAATTGATCTGGCCCCATTCTCCAATAAAGTGGCAACCATGAAAAATATTGATTATAAAACAAAGGTCTATAGATTGCTAAGGCAAGTGTTAATTTGCACTCTTAGAAATATTTTTATATACATTTTTTTTCAAAATAAACATTTCGACAACCATGGAGTAAAATCTATAACACAACTATTATATAATTAGATATAAAAGAAATAAACTTTAAACTTTTTTCTTAGTTCCATTTAAAACATGCCATTTTTCATTTTCTCATTAAAATCGGACAATATTTTTAGAATGTGAAAAAATATTGCTTTGACTTACATCCAATTGCCTATTTTTATAACTAATGTTATTCTGGCGGTTTTGCTTGAAACATTCTAGGCATAGATGGATCTCCAAAATAAACATGAACGTATTATTCTTTCGTCAATCTATCACATCATATGCTAGAGAACAACAAATTGTTGGGAGATTTTTACGGATTTCATGGACGTGAAATTCATTTTTTGAAAGTGGTTGTTTGGCGTTTGGTTTTTATTTGTTAATAAAAAGGTAAATTACGTTAAAGCTTTTTGTTATCCAACATTTCTAAATTATGTTTCAATGTTATATGTGTGATATCTTGCAAGGAAGTACTATTGAAGAAAGTATTTCTCTTACCTCATGTTGAGAAGTACAAATAATATATAAAAGGAGTGATATTCATACTTCAACATTTATCCATATTGCCAAATATCAGTAACTACAAGTTAACTGATAATAGTATGCGAATATGTTTTAAGGAGAATACCAATGTCGAAAAAAACACAAGTCATACTAATGCAATACAAAAGTACAGATTCATGATACACTCATATCGAACATTAATTGGATAAGTTGATCGCAGATAATATTTATTTGGTAAAGACTACTTTCCTTATATCATTAATAAAATTTATGTGTTGTTTAGCTCATTTTATTCAATTGATTAGATTGTAGATGTTATTGGGCTTCCCATTGCTATGCAAGGATCAAATTTACAACTTTCAACTTTTGATCAACAAATTGAAAATTTATTATTAAATAGGTGAGTGTTTTATACTATGAATCCATAAACATATTATGTTGTTTTTTCATAAAAGAATTGCTCCAATTTCTTAACCACTTCACAAACAAAAAAGATGCAGTAAATCAAGTGATATGAGATGAACTTACAATTGCAACTTTGGTCAAATATTGTTTTGATGATTGCCAGAGAAACTGTCATAGTCATGACAGGTGTTATTCCCAAAATGATAAACGATATTGACAAAACAAAATGCATCTTAATATTTATATTAGATTTATTATAATCTAATTTTATTACATGTTTGTTCTTTGTAAATGTATAAATGAGGCGTTTCAACACTTTGACCATTGTCATCCACAAAGCTTGTACCAACAAAATGTGAAAATAATCCGGAAATTTCGAAAAATGTAAGTTCTAAAAAAAGCTAAACTATAAGCTTATCATATTCTAACTCAAAATATGTTTTCTAATATATGTAGGCACATATATAGAAAACAATCTTGAAAGATACTTCTAGATCAAATATGCTATCACATCCTCCAAGACTTTCCATTAATTATTTCTAAGATATTATCGACAAATCGCAATTTCCATTACATTACATCTTAAAAATAAAATTGTTTCAAATTGAAAATTGAAAATTATTTTATATGCAATGCCTTTATAGAAATATATTATAATAAATCATGTGGTTGTATAGTAACATCGTAAATTTTGAATTAATTAAATTTATAAAACATATAAACATTAAAAGAATCAAATAAAATATAAAAACAACGCATAACACGGATCTTATCAGAAAAAATAAAGAAAGGATATAATAAACAATGATTGTCAATGTTTAATTGAAGGCCAAACAAGTGATGAATCATTATTTTTATTTCCTACATAATTACTTGGTTAATCGTATCCTTTGTTATGTCGACAATATTTATTTTCTACATTATATTTTTTCCAAATTAATATTTATGAATCATAATAATATTTAAAATTTAAATTTTTATCCTAAATTTAAAATTCATAAGGTGGGATATAAGTTAATTGTTTAACATATGTAATATAGATTAATATTAAAGTAGATTAGATTAAAACAACGTGGATCCAAAAGTTAATATAAAAATATTCATTAAAAAAAGTTTTCAAACATTAAAATCATAGAATAAGATGAAAATGGCTTTTGACACTATAAGTTATATCACTGCTCAAACTTCATATAATTATTATTATGAAAATTAAAACATCGTTTTTGAATAAAAATAAATTGTGTTATTCTAAATAATTTTAAATATAATATAAAAACAATTTTTTAATAACAAGCGTGTTATTCTGATTGCGAGAAACGTAGGGGAAGCGTAAAACAAATAACCATTTAAAGAGTTATTTAACAATATCTATAATATTGAGATAAATAATTTTAATGTGAAATATGAATATTTCAAGGAAATAACCTACAAACATCTTATATACCTTCTATATTGTCATGTCATGTTGAGTATTATTCCTTAATATATATATGTATATTATCTCAGAAAAATATATTTATCACATTTTCATGTGAGTATTTTCTAAATACGTTAAATATATCATAAAAAAATGTATATATTAAAATAGAAAAATTTAAAATTTAAATATTAAGTGGTATAACAAAAATATATTTGTTTTTATTAATATTCTAAAACTTATCTGTAATGATTTTGTTTTATTGTATACCATAAAAATGAAATTATTTTTTAACAATAATTATATATTTGATTCCGCTTATCGTGCGGGGCTCAGACCTAGTTATAAATAAACTTTAAAACAAGAAGCTTAACAAAAATGAGGTGGAAAAAATTTTCCACGGGTTGGCTTTATCGAAAACCAAGATGGTGCAAAGAAAAGACATTTATTATTATCTTTTTATATATAGATTAGTAAAGACCCAAAAGATGCGCAAAGTTTTAAAAATTTTCTATCATACACTTGGAATTCATATATCACATGATGGTTATATAAGAGAGACGTGAAATCGACAATTATGTCATAACGTGTAATTGTTTTTGTAAAAATTAGTAAAACAGGCCCAAAAAATTGTGGTATAGAACTTAAAACGAAATGAAATAACAAACTATTAAAGAGTGAACATGAACATGTTGGAAATGGTATTGTAATTGGAACACCTAAATTATAGTGAGAGTAAGATAAAATTAGCAACACCATTAAATTTATAATATATTATTATATACTAAAATGTAATAGTTTATATTTGTTAGTA
Source organism: Gynandropsis gynandra (assembly GCA_036759665.1). NCBI lineage: Eukaryota > Viridiplantae > Streptophyta > Magnoliopsida > Brassicales > Cleomaceae > Gynandropsis > Gynandropsis gynandra. The sequence goes on along the minus strand of CM071864.1, from coordinate 34,391,023 downwards.
ATTATCGATAAGAAATGTAGGATGCATGACAACGATGAACCCGAACCATTTTTTAATTCATACGGAATATATGTAGTTGTGAATGAGAATTCAATCTAAAAATTAACAATAGATAGAAAATTAGTTACATATATTATGTGTAAGTATAAATAAAAATTAAATATGATATGTCAATTTTAATATACTTTCTTAATTGTTCACGAACATAAAAAGATATGTGTTAAAAAATCTATCTACTCCAACTATTAATATTTAAATCTTGTATAAGTTTTCCATTGTTTTATATTCAGAAAATTCCTTAGTTTTAACAATTTCACATATTTTCCAAATTTTCTAAGACTTTAAAATACTATAGTTGTGTTTATAATGTGTTTGATTCAATTTCGTATATCTCTCCACTAATTAAGCAACTTCTCAATTGGTGTGCCTCACTGATACAAAGTCACGTAAAGCATTGGTTTTTTTTCAAAAGAATAGATATTCGATTTATCGTTAAACATAATTTAATTTTAGTAATTTTTTATACATCGGGATTCGTATGGAGAATTATTTAACCTCGATCGCTCGAGTAGTATATGGGGTGTCAAGGTTGATATTTTGAAAGGCCTAAGGGCACTCTTCAAGAAGCCGTCCATTGACGGTTAATAATGGTGGATGATAGTGGATGATCTCTTGCCTTCCTTAAGGGCTCTCTTCAAGATTTGTAGTGCGAAAGTGGAAGGTGATTGATAAGGTTTATTTTGTCATAGTATTTTCGTCTATTTTTGTAGTTAGTTTCATCGTTCATTTCGATTTTATCAAGCATCAAGTATCACTTAGTCTTCTTTCATCTTTTTTTCGTGTTTCGCAGTGAATGGAGATACCAAGACACAAACATGAGCGAATGCCACAAAACATGACCGTCCCACGTCAAAGGAGAAGCAAATCCCGCAGGTGGATACCTTAGCCTGCACGGGCTCCATGTCCAGCACTTTCAGCACGACTCAGACTCATGCTCAACCCGGGCGGACAACCATTGTCAAACCACCCCGCACGGGGTGTCCATTTCAGCCCACGCGGGCTCACTCTTGCAGAAGCTCCAGCCTGAGTCGGGCTCCTCACCAGCCCGCGTGGGATCCTTTCTCCCAGCCAGCCTGCGTGGGACATTCATCAGCCCGCGTGGGTCGTGTTCGTCACCTGCATAAACCAGAAAAGCAAATTTAACAAAACAAGAAAAGGGACGTGCTGGCTACTTACACCAAAAAGAAAATGTGGTTAGGGAAGAGGAAGGGGAGCAACATGGCTCAAAAATAAAGAGGAAACATTAACAATTACACAATAATGGCAAAAACAAAAGATGGAAAAACTCGGAAAAGGAAAACTGCATTTGCTCTAAGAAACGCGGAATTCCAGCCACTAGAGAGGAAAGAGAGGGGATGGCCAAAGAGGAAAGAATAGAGGAATGGAAAGAGGAGAAAGAGGGCAAAAAGGGGAGAGCTTCAGCAGCACAAGATGTGCAGAAAATTAGAGTGAAATTAGAGTACACATAGAGAGAAAAAGAGAGAGCGCAACACGTACAAGGGCAAGGACAGGGCGACGAAGCCCGAGCGCGGAGGAGCTGTTGAAGATGTCGGTAATAGAATAGGGAGCGATATCTTTCTTTATCCATGTTGAAGATAGTTATCTTTTGTGTTTCGTTTTCTAAGTTCATGTCCGAGTAGGTCCATAGCCATAGGTTAGAGAGCTTTGCCGATATGAAACGAAGTCTTGTACTTAATGCTTGGTGGTTCTTAATGCTTTTGTTCTTGTACGCCACTTGAATGAATTGTTTTGGTATTTGATCGTTTTCAGATTGATTGGTTGTTTTTAATGCTTTTGTTTTTGTACGCCACTCGAATGAATGATTATAGAATTCTAATGAATCTACGCCATGGCATTAGACATTGGAACTTAGCCATGATTTACGATTTGATCGATTTAGAATCTATGCCAGGTCGATCGACTGAATCTAGCGATTATGATAGCAGTCTTAATGCGTCTAGTGGGTGAGATTACGCAGAGAGATTTGTAGTACGCACTCTAAGTAGTGGACAAGGTTACGCAAGTCAGTTCCTATATTAGAGCTTGAATTCCCTGAACTCGTGATAATATCTAAGACCATGATCTTGTTAGAACTTCATTGCATCATCGTGCATCTTTCGAAACTTGTGGTGTTTAGTTCATTAAGTTTAATTTGATAGTTAGTTAGTTAGTTTATCTTTATTCGTATTCCAACATCTTATTGATTTTACACGTCCAATTCATTAGTTTACTAGCTTTAGAGTTGCATCGATTTCTCGTGTTCAACCCTAGTACTATACGATCCATATTCTTGCGGAAGCGTTAGTCTAGATAATTATTACTTGAGATTAACCAAATTAAGTCTTTGGTCCAGTTGCCTCGGAATTGATTACAACTTTAGAGTTAGGATATTTTTGAATTAGGATATAGTCCTTTCCGGAGTCTTTATTTGTTTTTTGTATTTTTTTGCTTTCGTTTTCTTTCTTTTTGAGCCAATTTTTTTTCCCTATCGGAGCTTAATCGAATTTTGTGTTCTTTATTTTGCGAGATAACATGAATGAGGTACAACCTTTGTATGCCGTCATAGCTGAATTAAAAGATTAAATTTCTGGAATTTATCATATGTTGTTTAACTCACACCGTCCGCGTTACTCGGAGCAAACATGGGAACAAGAAGTTCGAGGGGATGAAGAAGTGAACTACGAGAGTTACAATCAGCCTTTCCGGAACGCATAGAACCCCGGAAGGAGAGATCATCCAAACTTCCCGTATAAGAACTCTGACGGTGTGTTGAATGCGCAACATCTATTGGGAAAATTTCAGCCGCAAGCGATGCAACGAAATCAGAACTTTCAGCCATGGACACACCCCCAAACTCAGAATTATCAATCACATGCACCCCCATGTCCGCAGCAAGAAGCTAACGCCGATATTATGTCTATGCTCGCTCAAATCTTACAAGGAGAGGAAGATCAATATGCCAAACTAAGAGAGATAAGAGCAAATTATGGCGATGTAAAGAAGGAGGTTATAGAAATCGAAACGCGCCTAAAAATCTTAGACAATCAAATTGCACAACTCGATGCAAATTCCTCCAAACCACAAGGAGTTCTACCAGGAAGATAAGAAAAAAATCCTCGTGAGCATGTCAACGGAATTTACCTAAGGAATTGTAAGCCGGTGGATCAGTCTTCTTCGATGTCTGTAAGGGGTGAAGCATCTATCACACTAGCGGAAACGACTGTCAACAAGCTTAAGGAGAAGCTGGAGGAGGATGAGGAGCCAAAATATGTAAAACCAGCACCGAGGCCACCTCCATTGCCATTCCCACAACGCCAACGAATGAAAACGGTGGATCAGCCAACTCCCTCAACATTTAAAATAGGGAAGAATCTAACACAGCAACGGATAAGGCTATGGACATTGATGAACATAAGAAGAAACCCGAGATGGAAGTAGAGTTCAATTTAATTGACTCCGTGTTCCACGACGACGTCTTTGAGAATTTAGCCAAGGAAGTTTGTGAAGAATTTGGGAATGCGGATTCCCTAGATATGACTCTCATAGCAGCTGAAGAGGGATTATATAAGGTATCAAACGAGCTACTGGATAACAAGAAGAAGAAGGAACCCCACGACCGAGATTTTCGCACAACTCGAGCTAAATGCGATGCAAATCAGTTCATAAACAACCCCCGAGATGCCGAGAAGCTACACCAAACGTCCAGCACACAATTGGAGCATTGACAAGGCACCCAAGGTTAAGATGAAGCCTTCACCACAAGGGCTCACACACCAGCAAAATCTAGAGATGTTAAAGGAAACAAGAGACGAACGCCTAACCGGTTTCATGGAGTGCATAACTGGACTTATGGATAGCCCAACCAAATTCTTTGGACAGCACGATCTAGCCCCCCAAATAGGGAACAAAATAACCGAGCTTAGGGAGGACATGACTGATCATGCAAGAAACCCAACTGATCCGCGTGCTATACCAATCGAGCACACTATCCACGCAAAACGCTACGCACACGACGCCATCGAGGATGTCCACCTTATGAGTAACATCTTGTTCAGGCTCGTGACCTTAAACAAGTGCTTCTCGGGAGGCAACTTGAGCCCCATATCCTTTTAGTCATTTCGTTTTAAATTATTTCAGAATTCAACTCTTATTCTTTTCACAAGCATGCTCCTTACCAACAACCCCGATGTATTGTACTGTCTCATTCAAATTGTGTGACTTTTATTACAGGTTTACCACTTGCACAACATCCACAACATAAGGAAAGACGCGTACGTCCAGTTGCATCAACTCGGGACAAAAGCACGCATCAGGTGCACACGTTCCTTTCAATCTTATTTTTCATCGAGTTTTTGCATGTTAGTCCTTCTCTTAGGTATTGAATGTGGGATACTCTTCGAATGTCATGATTGTGATTTGAATTTGGATGTTAAGTTCTTCGTTTTATTTTTGCTTTTATGTTAGTTTTGTTAGGATTAGACGAACGTGTATCTAGTACGAAAATTTCGAACTTTAGTCACCTCTGTGGAACTTTGTCGAATCGGGAACAAAAGTCTAGGTTTGCAAAAACATACCTTTAGATATCGATTAGTTAGTGTTCATGCATGAATCCATACCCCATAGTTGTATTCCTCCCCTTAGGCTTCAATCCCATGCACTTATATCTCCGAGAATACCTTTCATTCTTTGTTTCGTTTTGATCGTTATTATTTCCATGCACTTACCCTACGCTGTCAATAGAATCAGTTCTTTAACTATTTCAGCGCTACATTGACACGAGTACATCGATATTGATGGTTCGAGTATAAGTGGTGAGTCGAGGCTGTTTTTGTATGTCCTAAGGGTTAGAGTTGATGTGTATTCACAAAAGTTTAATCAAAAGAAAAAAAATCAGCAATGACACAACCTCTTCACTCCGTTAAGGTTACAAGACCTTATGAGTGTGCCAATTGGCAACCTGTGTCTAAGTAGAAGGCTGCCCTCTTCAACTCCGACGTCCTAAAAACAAAGTGCAAATTTTCAAAGAAAAATGTGTGGAAACCGAAAAGAAGAAAAACAAAACCGAAAAAGAAATATAACTATTTTAAAAAATGGTATCGAACTGTTTATGCATTAGAATAGGTATGGAGATTGCTCGGATGTTGTCTAGGTGTTAGTGAAACGAACTTAGGATATATGTAGGATTGCACGGTTAGTGGCTTTTGATAGATAGGGGTCTAAATTCGTTGTGCTTAGATCTATTTTCGTGTGACGCGTTGTTGCATGGGGTGGCTGACTTTTCGAGTTGATTGTGCTAGTTTCCGGTTGTTGTCTAACACCTCTCTTGCTTAGTTGTAGTCTTGCTCGAGGACGAAAAAGGGTTCAAGTCTGGGAGAGTTTGATAACATCTATTTTGTATAGTATTTTAGTCAATTTTCATAGTTAGTTTCACCATTCATTTGGATTTTACCAAGCATTAAGCGTCACTTAGTCCTCTTTCATCGTTTTTTGTGTTTCACAGTGAATGGAGATACCGGGACACAAACACGAGCGAATTCTCCAAAACATGACCGTCCCACGTCAAAGGAGAAGCAACCCCCGCGGGTGGATACCTTATCCCGCATAGGCTCCACGTCCAGCAAATTCAGCACGCCTCAAACTCATGCTCAACTTGAGCGGACAACCATTGCCAAACCACACCGTGCGGGGTGTCCATTTAAGCCCGCGGGGGCTCAGTCTTGCAGCAGCTCCAGCCCGAGTCGGGCTCCTCACAAGCCCGCGTGGGGTCCCTTCTCCCAGCCACCACGCGCGGGGCATTCATCAGCCCGCACAAGTTGTGTTAGTCACCTGCATAAACAAGGAAAGAAAATTTAGCAAAACTAGAAAAGTAACGCGGTGGCTATTTAAACCAAAAGGAAATATGGTTAGAGAAGAGGAATGGTAGCTACATGGCTGGAAAATAAAGAGGAAACATTGAAAATTACACAAGAATGGATAAAGCAAGAGATGGAAAATTCGGAAAAGAAAAAATTCAACTGCTCTAAGAAACAAGAAATTCAAACCACTAGATAGGAAAGAGAGGGGGAGACCAAAGAGGAAAGAATAGAGGAAAGGAAAGAGGAGAAAGAGAGCAAAAAGGGGAGAGCATCAACAGAACAAGACATACAGAAAATTAGAGTGAAAAGAGAGCACACGTAGAGAGAAAGAGAGAGAGCAAAACGCGTACAAGGGCAAGGATGGGGCGACGAAGCCGGAGTGCGGAGGAGCTGTGTTATCATCTCGTTTTCATACGTATTTCTTGCACGATTTAGGAGACGTTTTTGATACATATGTGATGTTCTACGAATGATTCCGTATCCGTTTTACTTGTTTTCGTGCTTTTCATGTTCTTACAGGCTTTTACGCGTATTTGGATCATTTTGGAGCTAAAGGAACATGCACAGAGCTAAGGAGCCACTTCGGGGATCATCACGGGACAAACGAGACGAGATTGAGCATGGAAAAGCCTCACCCGGTCGGGCAGAACCCTTGCATGATCGGGCAAAACCTACGGCCGATTGGACAGAACATTTTGCACGACTCAGGCATGTCTTGCCCGACCAGATGCCTAGTGCCCGAGCGGGCACACACACCATGCCCGAGCGGG